>OZ020183.1:22833115-23215640 GCA_963971135.1 Stenus bimaculatus
TATGCTCTCTAGGGTTTTAGCAGTTATAAATATAATGATCAACGAACAAGCAAAATTAGCGCTTCCCCTTGGAACTTGCACTGGACAAGTTAATTGTTTATTGCAAAAATAAATCACGTTTTTTGATGATATTATAGCGTATGCCGAGCATACCAAACGAAATTTCGTTATTAAAAATTCAGCGGAAAATAATCGGCGTACGTGTAGCGTGGTCCCTAAGGGTTAGTATGCGCCCTTAACTATGTTTGAGAAATAAGTCATTTTGAATCATTTTATAACGTATGCACTTTTGAAATCAACTGTTTTTGGCATATAATGCACAATTATCGTTAGCGGGGGTCTGACAATCTTCACACCTGTATACGTGTGTATAAATGTTAAGGTAATTGCGATAATAGTATAAAGATGCCCTTGTAATATATGATCCATTACGATGAGATTAATTGTTAAAATCACCGGCATACGATTCGCAAAGGTCTTACCCGGTGGCATACGTGAAAAGGAGTTGAAAATTTTAAGTCGAGTTAATGGGGAGCAGTTTGAACATCTGATCAAATAAAATCATGTAAAAAATCTTTAAAATTATTGGTTTTCGAAATAAATGGACGTTGCCGAACTTCTTATATTAAAACTTTAAACCTTTATGACTTCCGAAATATTTGCTCAAAAAAAAAGGAAGAATGATCTGTAAACTTCTCAAAGAAGGCTATGAAAGTGTACGATAAAAACTGGGGGTTTCTATTTAAAAAAAAGTCATCATGGACTGACCTTGGACCTGAACTTCAAGGCCATGGTAATATTACTACGTAATGTACCACTTAAAATAGTAGCACTCTTATTTGAAACATTTTTTTTAAAGAACGCTGCATTTCGAAAATAAAAGGACGTTGCCGAACTCTTTTTTTTTGAAAATTTAAACCCTTGTAATTTCTAAACTATTTATCTAAAAAAAAAATAAAAAAATCTGGCCTGTAAACCTCTACAAAGAAGCTATAATATTATGCAAAAAAAAATTGAGGTTGTCATTTAAAAAAAAAGTTGAGTATTTATTGCTTGACCTTCACCGTACTGGCCAAGGTCATGGCAATATTCTTAAAGAATGCGTCTCTAAGAATAGTAAAACTTTTATTTGACACATTTTTTTCAAAAATGCTTTATTTCAAAAATAAATGGTCGTTGCCGAACTTTATCCTCACCCTGTATATGTCGTAGGCTAATTGAAATATCCAGCTTATTCCAAAGGGCGTCGTCATTTTGCAATGCGCTCGGCTGATTGGAAAATAATCGAGCAGTTTCTAATGAGCCTGGTATTTTCTAGGTTTATTGCAATAAGCCCATACATCTTTAGGCTTATTGGAAAATGTGCATCGGTTGCTCAATCAGACTTATTATATCATGGTCAACGAATATTCCAGAAAAATTATTAGAAAAAATTTACAGCAAAGAAGATTTGGAGAGGTTTAAAGAAAGCAGCAAGGAAAATAGAAACGCAGCACCTGAAGAAAAAGAAGAAGAAAATCATGTTGTTAATTTAGAAGAAGAAATATGTCCCATTTGGTCCCAAAATTGTAATGAAATGTCGTTTCTGTCTTGTTCTTCATGTACAATGAAGGTTCACACAACATGTCAGCCGGGCGCATTGCAAAATGACGGCGCCCTTTGCAATAAGCCGGATTTTTCAATTGGCCTACGACATATACATACCTACCTCACCTCCCCAGCTAAATGAGCGGTCTACCCTTACCAAATTATATTCAGGTATGCTATCGTATTCATCTGGTATGTCAGAGTGCAACCAAGTTTCACTGATGGCGAAAATATCGAAGTTATTTGAATGTAGAATTTCTTTCACGGAATTAAAGGAAGAAAATGAAGATCGAACATTTAGATGTGCAATTTTTAACGATGTCAAATCCCCAACGCTCCCTCTGCACACTCCTACCTGTCTAAAATTACCTGTCCTTGGTGTGTAGTGAGACATCCCCAACGGTCACTGCACATTCCTACCTGTCAAACTGACCTGTCCTGGTGTGTAGCGGAGACATCCCCAACGCTCCCTACAAACTCCTACCTGTCTAAATTTACCTGTTCCTGGTGTGTAGCGGAGACATCCCCAACGCTCACTGCACACTCCTACCTGTCTAAATTTACCTGTTCCTGGTGTGTAGCGGAGACATCCCCAACGCTCACTGCACATTCCTGCCGGTCTTACCCCGTTTAACCTCTGCCAATAGAACCCGCCTTTAACCCTGCTTACTTTGTTACCTGCGTCCTACGCACCTTTTCGCAGCCGTGGGTACTGGCTGGACTTAAAATTGTTTCCATTGCGCTTTAGTTTACGGCTTTTAAATCTCCCGTTTCTTTCCGTCGAATTTCACGTTGCATCCCCCTGGTCGCTTCACCTCCGTAACCCGCATTTTTGCATTTTACTGAGCTCTGCTTAAAAACCCCTAACCCTTTCGGCATAAGCAACCGACCCCTGGACAAAACTTTCTTCACTGTCTACCTGGGAAGCATCCTCAACCACATCTTTGGAGACTACGAGGGCAAAAGCCTCCCTCGTCGCGTGGACCTCGCGTCCCAAATAGGTCCTGGCGCCCGAGAAAAACCCCCTTTTTAAGGGAAAGAGCGTCACAACTTCGTCAGAGCTAATGATGTTAATGTAATGTAATTCTTTGATTATGTGAACAATTTAATGGGTTGCCTACGATATTAATAAACAAGAAAAATATTTTAAAATGATAAGACTGGGAATAATGTATTCAATTTTATAAAAAAACTTTTGATGTTCCACTTGCATTCATTTCATCATTTCATATTTGTACCTTGCCTTGAATGTTTAATGTCGTGTAACGTGTCGCTTAATCGCCGTGTATTTATTTAAATTAACTTTAATCTAAACCAATTGCTTATCAAGATAAGCGAATAGGTGAAATGTGGATTGAGGTTAAGAAAAAGTAAATTAGGTTATATTTTAAAACAGCAAAAATGCCGGAAGGACGCTAATATGTCTTTTAATCCACCTTAATCACAGAGTCGATTGCAACAACTCACGAACAGCAGAGACATGGACACGTGTTTCGTCCTCATTCGGACTCATCAGCATGCCATACTGCTTACTCTTCGTCATGGCGTACCATGACTTGAGTTGCTGCAATCGAAATGCTGGCTTGCTTTTAAAGCAAAGACCACACACTTTCTCTGAGTGGAAGTTTAAGCGTCGCCATCTAGATATCTTTTAGGAACTAATCCCAAAAAGCACAGTCCGATACCAGTGGACTAGATGGCATTTTTGCTGTTTAAAAATGTGACCTAATTTACTTTTTCTTATTTTTAATCTAGTCAGATGCCAAAACAACTGGTAATTAATAAAAAAAAGGGTCCTGTCATAAATGTTACATTTTAATTTTGACAAAAATTTTATAAACCTTGCTGTTTTAAGGCATTTTATAAAATTGCAAATTTTACAGCACATGGTGAATCTTTAACCAAATAATTAGGTGAGTTAATTACGAATTCAATATTTAAAATATTTTTTTTAAAACTCCATTGTAATTATTTTTTAAATTTTTGTTGTAAAGTCAACATTTTTATTATATTATTTAAAATTAATTAGCCTTATTTAAAATTTGCTTTCAATTCAATTATTTAAACATTTTATTTTCATTAATTTTTGCTAATCAACCAGTCAATAAACTTTAACATGTGGCAATTCCATCATTTCAGCAACCTAATTTAAAATTGATGATGTCTAAATTTCTTTGTAAGGTCTTTGCCCGGACACTGAAAGTGGGAGTTGTAAATTTTCCATCAAAGGAAGCACCCGTCTTCCTAATTCCTTTAATAAATACTTGGATTGTGTTTGTAGCAAATTGAAAAGTTTTATTTGTTAACCTCATCTGACTGGTCTACCCCGGTTAACTTAATTGTTACCAAAACGCGACATAATTTTTGGTGTCAGGTGTGGGGTGTGTTTGTTGTACCAGCCACCGTGATAATAGTGGTGTACAGCGTCGTCGCAAGTCCAATGTGAAAGGATAAAGGGAGTCTCACAGGACCACCAGGTTAGCCAGAAATTAAACAACTTCAACATCTGTTACACTACGTTCCACAACTCAACGTAGCCCAAGCTGAGAAGTAAGTCAACAATTTATCATTTTATGGCACCAACTACACGAGGAGGCGCTAACAACCAAAACACGGCTGCTCCACCAGCAGGAGACGATAACGACCCTCAACAGGAAAATCAGAACGTAGAACCAATCATGCCTAGGTTAAACATTGACACTGCCTTAAAAATCATCCCGGAATTTAAAGGCGACAGATCGGAGTTTCATAAATTTATTTCCTGTTGCGATATTGTCAATAATGATCTTTCACAACCTCCAGATGCTGCCATGTTAGTTAATATAATTAAATCAAAATTATCAGGACCTGCTTATAACTTAATTAAACATAAACAATTTGTAGATTGGGAAACTTTAAAGAAATTTTTGCAGGAGAAGTATTTAGAATCTCGGTCAATTGCTCAATTACAGATTGAATTAATTAAATCCCGACAAAGTCCAAATGAGACGGTTAGACAATTTGGAAACAAAATAGAAAAATTATTATCAGATTTGAATAATGCTTGCATTGCCACAGAAGGTGAACAGGCTGCCGAAATTATTAGTAAAATTAATTCTAAATCCACTTTCCAAGCTTTTGTTGAAGGTTTAATTTATCCTATAAAAATTGTTGTTAAAGCATCTAGATTCAAAACGCTGATGGAGGCAATTGAGGAAGAACGAACGATTGCTAATAATAACAAATACAGCAATTTTTCAAATAAAAGTTGGACACTCTAAATTTTTCAGTTCACTTGATCTTGCTTCTGGTTATCATCAAGTCCCAATGGATCCCTCGGATAAACACAAAACTGCTTTTAGTACATCTCAAGGTCATTTTGAATATAATAATATGCCTTTTGGACTCAAGGGGGCTCCAGCCACCTTCCAAAGAATGATGCGCATGACACAATTCCAAACTTATTGATATATTTGAGCGTCTAAGAAAATATAACCTTAAGCTACAACCCGAAAAATGTGAATTCCTAAGACCTGAATTGATATATTTAGGACATAAAATAACTGATGCAGGAATTTTTCCAGATCCTGAGGAAATAATTGCAATTAATAATTTTTCCATCCCTAAATCCGCTAAAGATATTAAATCGTTTCTTGGATTAGCAGGATATTATCGGAGATATATCAAGGATTTTGCCAAAATCTCACAGCCTTTAACTGCATTATTAAAGAAGAATGTACTGTTTAATTTTTCACCCGAGTGCCTGATTTCTTTCGACCAGCTAAAACATTTGCTAAGCCATCCACCACTCTTACAGTATCCTGATTTCTCTAAAGAATTCATTTTAACTTGTGATGCGTCAAATTTTGCTATTGGTAGTATTCTAAGTCAAGGTCATATTGGTGAAGATCTCCCAATTTCTTTCGCATCTAGAACCCTTGATAAGGCGGAAATCAATTACAGTACGATAGAGAAAGAGTTATTAGCAATTTGTTGGAGTGTTAAGCATTTTCGCCCCTATCTATATGGTAGATCTTTTACTATAGTAACTGACCATAAACCCCTTATTTGGTTATTTTCTGTTAAGGACCCAGGTAGTCGTCTTATGAAATTTCGTCTCAAGCTCGAGGAATATGATTATAAAATTGTTCACAAATCCGGCAAACTTAACACAAATGCCGATGCCCTTAGCAGAATGTTTCCAATCCAAGACATACCATCTCTGGATTATCCATCCTTCCTAAATGCCGTAGAATCTAAAAAAAATTTCAACCACAACGTAACTGAATCCAATCAAAACATAGTATCCTCACCTTCAGATATTCCCAGGTTATATTTGATTGACGAAAATCTCCTATTTCTAAAGGACCAATTAGGCAATTCATTGGTAAACTTACTAAGTGATAATTCAATGTTTACTTGTAACCCAATTAAAATAATCCACAACAAATTAACGTACCTTTTTATTGTGCTTAATGAAATCAACAAATCGATCACGGAAGAAGATATATTTAACGCCCTAATAGAAGTACGTGAATTTTGTAAAAAATTTAACATTTTAAAATTAAGCATTCCAAATTTCATCAAGTCAAACCCTTTCAAAAATTTTAAAATTTCAAATATACGACTAATGCTAATGTACATATTTCATAACACAAATATTCAATTAAAATTTTACCACGATGAAATCATCGAAATCAGCTCAGAAGACGAAATTCAGAAAATCCTAAGGGAATTTCATGATACACCTTTAGGAGGACATTTAGGTATAAATAAAACATTCAACAAAGTCAGACAAAAATATTCATGGCCAAACATGTTCAAATCAATCAAGACATATATTAAAGCCTGCAATTTATGTCAAATAAATAAATCCACCAAACATACTAAAATGCCTCTTACAATCACAACTACTGTTTATAGACCTCCAAATGGAAATTACAATACATTTTTATATGTCCTAGAAAAACTTTTGGACCAAACTAAAACATGTGAGTTGATTGTAGTTTGCGGTGATTTTAATGTTTATTTTGAAAATAACAGTACAAGTACTAATATGCTATGTGATCTATTCAATATTTATGGTTTCGAAAAGTGCATTACCGATTGTACTAGAAAGTTGCACTGCATTGACAATATTTTTGTAAAATCAAGTGAGTTTATCACAAACGTTATAAACTTAAATTTGTCTGATCATCTAGGTCAGGAATTATACTTACCAATAAGTCCTGCTCTATCGGAAACAGAAAAAGAAACGCATTAATGTAGACCATTAACTGAAACGGGCTTTCAGGTATTTAATAATATACTTCATTCTCTAAGTTGGGATTTTCTTGAAAATAACGACTTAGATCCCGATACAAAGTTTAAAATGTTTTTTCAAAATTATTTGGAAGCGTTCTACATCCCGTTTCCAATAAAAGCAGTAAGATTTCGTAAATGTGATAATGGTATTAAATGGTTTACTCCTGATCTGGAATTAATGCGGACCCACTTAAAGTACTTAAGCGAAACTTATGACGAATGTAAAGTTGAATCTTATAGGTTACAACGCAATAAATTTAGAGCTTTTTATAAGAAAAGTTTAAAAGATGCAAAGCTTAGGGCAAATGACTAGTTTATTAACGGTTCCTCTAACAAAGTTGGTGCTATGTGGAAAGTCATTAACAAACATAGACCAGATACCAAAAAGGTCATAACAGATATAGATCCCAATGATTTTAATGTATTTTTTACAAATTTTGCTCATCAACTGAACCCAGATGCATCTTTAAATAGTTTAGAATGTTATTTTAAATTGGAGACTAATCCCATAAAATTTACATGGACAAATATTAATCAAAAACAACTTACAGAAATTATCGCTTCCTTAAAAAGTAAACCTAGTAAAGACATATACGGTATTTCCACAATAACCTTAAAAAGATCAATGAGTGCCATAATTGCTCCGCTTACAACAGTAATTAATGATTGCTTTAAGCATGGAGTTTTTCCTGATGATTTGAAGCTGGCTGCTGTAGTACCACTACACAAAAAAGGTAATAGACTTCTTAAAGAAAATTACAGGCCAATTTCAATTCTGCCTTCATTCTCAAAAGTGTTCTAAAAAGCATTACAGCTTCAAATTATGGAATTTTTTGAAAGTAATAACTTACTGTACTATCGGCAGTTCGGCTTTAGGAAATATTTTTCCACTAACGATGCTATAGTTACATTTATAAAAAATGCTACTGCCTGCTTTGAGGAAGGAAAGTATTATCTATCAACATTTTGTGACCTTAGTAAGGCCTTCGATTGTGTTTCTTCGAAGGTCATGCTCTGGAAATTAAAGCGTTATGGATTCGATGAAAATTCATTGAGTTTAATTAAGTCATACTTGGAAAATCGTTTTCAGCAAGTAAGATTACAAAACGTCACTTCCGATAAACTGCCAATAACATTGGGGGTGCCCCAAGGAAGTATTTTAGGGCCATTGTTATTTATTATTTACATTAACGATCTACGTTGTCATTTCGAAGACGCAGATGTTATCCACTTTGCAGATGACACAAATATTTCAGGTAATGATGAGAGCTTTGATAATGTTATAAATAAAATGAATAATCATTTTGATTACTTAAAAAACTGGTTTAGTAGCAACAATATGACTTTAAACACATATAAAACTGAGCATGTATTATTCACGTTAAAAAAAATACCATCTTCATTTAGCGATCTGGAACTTTCAGATAGTGCTAAATTTCTAGGACTATACTTGGAGCCCACTTTAACTTGGAAAGTGCATGTAAATGAACTTGCCAATAAATTGACTAAAAATATATACTTGTTACGTAACTTAGCTAAGTCTGTTAACGGGAATGTCCTGAAAACAGCTTATTACAGTTTATGTCAATCCTTAATGTTTTATGCATTAATTGTATGGGGTCACTCTTATGATTCCAACCGAATTTTTGCTCTCCAGCGCAAAGCTGTACGCATAATCGGAGATTGCCGATTGCAGAAATGTTTTTATTAGAGAAAAAAATTCTTACTCTGCCATCAATGTTTATACTTGAATGCTTAATTTATGTAAAAAGAAACTTGCGCATTTTCCAGCGATTTACCTCGGTACATGATTATAACACAAGAGGTAATCAAAACCTCGTAACAGCGTCCTTAAGATTAAAAAAATCTCAAAATGGACCTAACTATCTAGCACTTAAATTTTATAATGTATTACCAATAGAAATTAAAAAAATTCCGTTAATTAATTTTAAACTAAAATTGAAGGTGTTTCTTATAAAAAATTGTTTTTATAATTACAATGACTTCTTTAAAAGTGATTTAAACTCTTTGTTATAATTAGTTTAAGCGGCTTGTGACATGTGTTAAATACTAAATACTATGTACTGTATATGCACGAATAAAGTTATTATTATTTTTCTTCTCTTTTTCAGGGCCTTTCTCCCGTTTTTGTTTTTTTTTTTTACCGGTTTCATAAAGAAACAAGGTAAGAAAATATTCTTTAACCTAAACTATTTCCTAATACCTTTCTAACTATTCTACAGGTTCCAAGGATTACTATTTTCTGAAGTGTTATGTAAGTATTATCATTGATGTTTATTTCTTTTAGATTTTCGAAGAGTTTTTTAGGGACTTCTCCAGTGGCTCCTATCACAACAGGTACTATTTTGACAGATTCCTGTTGCCACATTGTTTTTATTTCGTCAGCTAAAGGTAGGTATTTTTCAATTTTTTCAGTGTGTTTTTTTGTTATGTTAGCTGCTAGGGTTATTGCTACATCGATTATGTAAGTGATTTTATTTATTTTATTAACCACTAGGATATCTGGAATGTTGTGAGGTATGTGTCTGTCTGTTATAACCTTCCAATTCCAGTAGATCTTAAACTTGTCATTCTCCAAGAACTTTTTTGGTTCATATTTGTAGTAAGGTTGCTCTTCTACGAATATACCTGCTTTTTTACAAATTTGCTGGTGAATTACTTTACACACATTGTTATGCCTTTCAGTGTAGTCCTTTGGAGCAAGCACCGAGCAGCCACTTATAATGTGGTCAACAGACTCTCCACTTGTTCGACATAATCTACATCTATCATCTTTTATATCTGCAGCTTTTAGTATGTGTTTACGATAGTACTTAGTTGCAATCACCTGGTCTTGAATAGATATCATAAAACCCTCAGTTTCTGCAAAAATAGATCCATTACTCAGCCAGGCATGGGACGCTTTTACGTCGATACCTTCGTTTTCAAGAAGTGTTGGGAATTTAACATGCAGTGGTTTGCTTTTCCATTTTTCTATTCTTTCAGCAGTTGTAATTTCTGTGTTTGGGTTCATCTCATCATCATTTAAGTTTAATGGAGTTAGTCTTTTATCTGCACGTATCACAGCTTGATGTAGTTCGCTTGTTGCCGCCTTCTCCCTAAAATATTTTCGAAGGTTTGCTATTTGTGTCTTATTAGCTGAAAAAATTTCTTGCATTCCTCTTCCACCTTCTTTTCGTGGTAAATAAATTCTTTCTAGTGCACTTTTGGGATGATGCATTCGATGTTTTGTGCATTCTGTTCTAGTTTTAATGTCAAGTGCCTTTAGTTCCGTGTTCGTCCAATTAAGTACTCCGAAACTGTAGATGAGGATTGATACAGCGTACGTTGTTATAGCTTTGCATTTATTTCGGGCCGATAATTGAGTTTTTAGAATTATCTTTAGGCGATCTAGATAAGATGAAGTTATTTCCTTTTTGGCTAAGGCTTGATTTATTCCTTGATCTTGTTTGTAACCTAAGTACTTATACGTTTCTTCTCTGTCCATGCTCTTAATGTTTTCTTCTTTACTAATTTCAAAACCTTCATGGCTTTCCCATTTCCCCTTTTTCATAGCTGCTGTTCTGCATTTATCCAGACCAAATTTCATGTAAATATCATCGCTGAATTTCTTAGTGGTTGCTATCAAGTTGTCTAAGTATTTTTTTGACGAGGTATATATTTTGAGGTCGTCCATATACAGCAGATGGCTGATGTTTGTAGTAGATTCAGCTAATTTATAGCCTTTATTCCCTTTATTTAGCATTGCGCTTAAAGGTTTCATGGCTAGACAAAACCAAAGTGGACTTAACGCATCTCCTTGATAAATTCTATTTTTATGAGGCCTGTTTGAATATTAGCGTTCTCCGATGCTATCACTAGTGATGTTCTCCAGGTTTTTATGACTTTCTCTAAGAAGCTGCAAATAATTGGATGAATTTTGTAGATCTTTAGTACCTCTATTAGCCACGAATGTGGAACACTATCATAGGCCTTCTGATAGTCTATGTAGGCCACGTACAGTGTTTCTTTTCTTTTTCTAGCATCTCCAGTAATAACCGCGTCGATAATGAGCTGCTCTTTGCAACCTTGGGATAATTTTCTGCACCCTTTTTGTTCCTTATTTAATAAATTATTAGTTTCAAGGTGATTATACACTTTATCAGCGATTATTGAAGTAAGTATTTTATACAAATTTGGTAGGCAAGTTATAGGACGATATTTAGACGGGTCTGCTACTGACGGTGTTGTTTTGGGAATCAGGTAAGTTAGTCCTTTTGTCATAAAATCTGGCATTTCTCCGGGGTTGCTTAACAAGTAGTTTAGTATGGTGGCAAGTATTTCATGTGTTGATGTAAACCTTTTAATCCAGAAATTATGTATACTATCGCTGCCTGGGGATTTCCAGTTACTTGTTTTTTTGATAGCATTAACCACGTCTGCCTTACTAACTTTCCAATTGAGCATGTTCTTTACTTGACCCCTCATGTTTCGTTTCTCCTCTGAGATCCAAGTGGAATTTTTATGTTGAGTTTTATCTGACCAGATATTAGACCAGAATTCTTTTAACTCTTCTATATTTGGTGTTTTATCTAAAGATTTTTCGAATTGAGAATTATTTTTCTTTTGTGAAATATGTTTGTAGAACCTTCTCTCATTTTGATTAAACATTTTATTATCCTGTTTTCTTTGATTACTTTGCTTATATCTTCTTAACCTTGATGTCGTGGCTGATAGTTTCTGCTTTAAAAGCTCTTTTATTTCTCTGATATCCTGTATCTCTGCATTTTTGTTTTCTTTAATAATTCTTTCTATACTCTTTTGCAATTTGTTACTGGGGCTATTCTTTCTTATATAATCTTCTATCTGCCCTATCGACTTTCTCAATTTCATTACTTTCCTGTTAAACCTCTCTTCCCATTGATTCGTATTTTTCTTCTTTTTTTGTTTTGTGCTCTTTGTTTCTCTTGTTATTATTTTCTGATTGTTTAATTTTAATGTTGTTACCGCTCCACAATATATCAATAAGTGTAATTCGTCTAATGTTATATTGTCCTTAGCTATTTTTTTCATTTCTACATTAACCTCGTCCACAATTGCCAGTGATTTTTTGTTGATGAATAATTTAGGCAATATTGGCCTTCGTGTGGGATCTATAACCTCGTACATAATTAAGTTGCGCATTAATTCTTTTTCGATCTCCGTTTCTTCTTTTTCGGTTGTTCTTGTTGTTGATTGGTCTAGTTGCTGTTCATGTTCACTTTCCTCTTCTTCAACTATACCAAGCTCTTGTGCTACTTCTTTCTTGATATTACTTATATTATCTGCGGTTAATCTGTTATTTCGCATTACTGATCTTTTTTGGTCCAGTATATTCTGGATAGTTTTTCCTTCTACCTGTGGGTATTTTTCTAGAACTTGTCGGTGTAGTTCTTCACTATACTTGGTCGAGATAGTTTCTAGTTTAGTTATTAAGTAATAGCATCGAACGATATACTCGTTAATCTCTTGAGTCCATTTCGTTCTTTGCCTAGGTCTAGGTGCTAAGACGGGTCGAGGTGTATTATTCTCAACAACGTTGTTAGCATCCGGGGTATCAATGTGTTTATTACTCCTATTTCCTTGGTCGTTAGCCGTTCTTGTGGAGCCAGACCGCACAGAGGTGCCACTTGCTTCACCTACAGTCTGTGCGACAGGTCGGACGCGGTGGTTCCGAACAGGGTCGACCTGATCCCCCGTACCACCTGAATATCTATGCCTTCTTGTACGTACAGCAATATTTGCACACTCAAGAGCTGCCAGCACTTTGAGTGGTTAACTCGGGTATCCGCGGGAGTGTCATTTCCCGTAAGTTAATAATTTACTACCCTGCGGTTTTTAGCACATCTGGCTGTTGTTCGTGGCCTCATCTCGTAAGCTCGGGAAATGTGACGTAGCTACACATCAACGGTCAGGGGGAGATGGGTATGTGTACTGACCGCCCTGCATATAAAAAGTTATTATTATTTTCCTTCTTTTCACGAGTTGTCTCGGTTTTCTACATCACTAAAATGTGCAAGCACAAGTATAGTGACGGTGTTTAAGTGTTGGTGTTCGTTAATTTGTTAGTTGTCGACGGATAAAACTTTTCTAGTTATGTTGCAGGTGTCTAGTATTACACATTTCTGCATTTCGATGTAGATATTTGTTGGCAGTTGCAGTGTTTGTATGTTCTCATGCAGTTTCTTCATTATTTCTCCAGTTGCTCCTATTATAATTGGCACAACAGTAACTTTTTCCTGTTTCCAGAGTTCCTTTAGTTCGTAGCATAGAGGTAAGTATTTATTAATTTTTTCATCATATTTCTGTTTCAGGTTGCTCGCTAGTGGTATTGCAATATCGATGAGGTAAGTAGTTATTATTATTATTATTATTATTATTATTACTGCTTCTCGACCTTTTGAAAAGGTATTTCTTGATATTGTAGGACCATTACCTATCACTGATTCTCATAATAAGTACATATTGATATTTGAGGACGATCAAACAAAATTTAGCGAAGCTATCCCCTTGCCAAATCAAGAAGCTTCCACCGTAGCCGAAAAATTTGTACAACACGTTATACAGGGTGGGCCATCGAAAACGAAACAGTCGAGTTTTGAAATAGTTAATAAAAAAATTTGAAAAAATGCTCGGACAGGTCAACTTTAGTTTCGAGGGGGACATATTTTGCAATAGAGCTCATTCAAAAATCCATTAATCCCTGCGCCCTATGGACACAACCCCTTAAATTTTAATTGGGATGTTGGGGTAAGTAATACCTCGTTGAAAAGATCTTTTTATCCAGAGTAACATACAAAAAAAAAGTTAAATCGATCGATTCGTTTTAAAGATATTCAAAATTTAGCAAGTAGAGATTTCATGCCTTTTAAAATTGTGCCATGAACACCGCACCTTCAATTTTAAGTGTTTTGATAAGGTAAGTAATACCGTTTCGAGAGAGGCATACTTTGCAATAGAGTTGATTCAAAAATCCATTAATCCCTCGCTATTTGAACACAACCCCTAAAATTTTAATAGGGATGGTAGGGTAAGTAATACCTCGTTGGAAAGATCTTTTTACCCAGAGTAACATACAAAAAAGATATTCAAAATTTAGCAAGTAGAGTTTTCATACCTTTTAAAATTGTGCTATGAACACCACGCCTTCAATTTTAAGTCTTTTGATAGGGTAAGTAATGCCTCCTTGGAAAGTTCTTTCTAAACAATTCAAAATAAAACAGTATTGCACATTATTTTTTATTTAACCAAACTAAACTTAACTAATCTTTTTGAAGAAAACTTAACACTTTAAAGAATCCCATCGATCCCGACACTTTCAAGGATGTTTTTATTATTTTATTAAATGTTCGAATTGAGTTCCACCAAGATCCACGCAAACGTACAAATTTTGCTCAAAGCGAATTCTTACATTTTGTAACATTTCAGCAGTAATTTCTCGGCATTCATTAATAATTCTCTGCCGTAACTCTGCTAGAGATCCTGGTTCCGTTGCGTAAATCTTACTTTTTAAATGCCCCCAAAGGAAAAAATCAAGGGGAGTAAGATCGGGAGATCGCGGCGGCCACTCCAAAGGTCCTCTACGCCCAATCCATTACCCAGGAAACGTCTTATCCAAGAATTTCCTAACAGGCCGTGTGTAATGAGGAAGGGCTCCATCTTCTTGGAAAATCAGATGGTCTTCTAAATAACGATCGTCATTTTCGATAATATCGTCAAGAAATGGATGAACAAAGTTTTGAAGTAGATCCAAGTACATATCCCCTGTTAGATTGCCATCTAGAAAATAAGGACTAATAAGACGGTCTCCAAAAATTCCAACCCACACATTCAATTTTTGAGGAGTTTGAGTGTGAACTTCATGAAATACCCTAGGATTCTCATCTGACCAATATCGACAATTATGACGATTAACGGTTGAGTTTAAGAAAAAAGTGCACTCATCAGAAAAACAGATATTATAAAGATAATTTTCATCAGAAATTATCCGTTCCGTCATCACCTCACAAAATTGCAGTCGCATATCAAAATCATCTTCATTTAACTCATGAATTAAATGAATTTTATAGGGATGATATTTGTGACCTTTCAATATTCGGCGAATGGTTGTTCTGCTGATGTTAGTCAAAGTCTCCAGTTTTCTTGTGCTTAAAGTTGGATCTGCAGCAACTTGTCCCAAAACACCTAATTTAACGACCTCATTTCTTATTGGACGAACATTACCAGGATCGCGATTCTTATTACCAACAGAACCAGTATTTTTAAATTTTGCAACCAACTCCAGAACGTATTTTCGGTTACAATGTTTGTTTGGATGTTGTTCATTAAATAAATTAGCTGCACGATGAGCATTCTCATCGTTTTTAAAATAAAAAGTGATTAATTCAACCCTTTCTGGAATTATATAAACCATTGCTAGCAGAAGCTTTTACAGAAGTTCACAAAATTTTAAATGTTGATTTCTAATAATTAGTCATAAACAGTTTTAACACGATGAAAATCACCACTAATACAAAATACAACTGATAAAAAGAATCTCAATGTGGTTATAAATCGTTTTATGTTTTGCATTGTCCTCGAATAAATTTAAATTTTTTTTTAAATCTCTCTTTTGTAGAAAATGAAAATAAATTGCGTTTTACATGTTTTTGAATATTACTTAGGGTTAAAAGATCTTTCCCAGGAGGTATTACTTACCAGGGCCGTCTTTAGGGGGGGGCACTCAGGGCCAGTGCCAGGGGCCCGAAGTTAAAAGGGGGCCCTTTTCGGAAACCCTAAAAGTATCCCAAAGTCCCAAATAGCGGTTTTAATATTTAAAAAATATAAAATATTAGTACCAAATATTATTTTTTCTATTTTGCGTCGTTAAGGAAGCTATTTGAGCACTCAAACGGGTGCTTTAATGGATATTTTAGCACTCATTTGAGTGCTTTAAGAGCAGTGGAATTTATCGTTTCGACGTTGGTCGCACTGAAGTTTGTTGATTTTAAAATGGCAGTTGTCAAGCGATTTGTACGTTATTTGTGGTTATTTGACGTTTTGACAAACTTGACATTAGAATTGCCAACTACCACAAAAATTACTAAAATTAAAAACTACAATATTTTATTTAAAATAGGTAAAAAGGCGCAAAATAGAAAAAATAGTATAAAAAACTCGTTTTATAAGTCGATAGTAGCACTTGTTCATTAAAATACTCGACGCTTCGCGGCTCGTATTTTAAAATTGAACACGTGCTACAAAATGCGACTTATGAAACTCGTTTTTTAATATACTATTTTTGCACTAGCAAATATTTAATAGAGTTAGCTGCTAAACTATGAAACGGTAAGTGCACAAGGGCAGGTGTGTTAGGCTCAGCTGTATAAATCGTGTAATTTTGTTTGGTTTTACATAAACAGTCTTCAAGCTTTTTACAACGCGTTTGTGTTGTGTTTTGCTCTTGTCAATTTCTCATTACATATTGTTTTTATTTATACATTGGTGGGTATATGGTATATATTAATAACTATTGGTTTTTGTTTTTGTAACATATATATCGTACATACCAGTGGTGTATTGGTGCCGGTTCGTACCGGTTTGCGGGAGCCGGTAAAAATGTTTATTACTCGACTTGCAATTCGGTAAAGTTTTTCTTATCAACTCATTCTACTGTTATGTTAGAGAGTATATATTTGTATTTGTTTGGAACAAAAAAAGTTTGTGGTTTTTGTTGCAAGTAATTTTTTTACCAATACATCACGGCCTATACCTTTTAAAATACCAACACAAAAAATTTATTTTTTTGTTTAGGTTCATTTAAAAAAAGATCAGTCATGTCGAAGCCAGCTTGCTTGAGTGGATATCAAAAACGCAAGAAGAAAATAGCAGATGACGAATCTAAAGCAAAGCTACCAAAAATTACAAGTTTCTTTACATCATCTTTAAAGCAATCAGAGAACGAAGAAGAGGACAATTCTAGTACTGCAGCAGAAGCGCCTCCAGTAGTATTAATGAATGTTCCATCTACATCCGTAACTATTGACTCTCTTGCAGAAGAAGATTCACCAGTCACATCTTACAATGAACTTGTCGAGCCAAACATAACAATATCCTCTATATCTAACGACCCTGCATTATGGGAGGTAAATAATAACTTAATAACTTATTGGATTGAGAAAGGCCCAGAAATGTGCCAAAATCGTGAAAACAGTTTTAAAAAATCAGCAAGGAAGGATACAAATAAAACGAGGTACGTCAATGTTTCGTTTTTTTCACGAATATTGTTAAATGGGGAAAAAATAAACCGGGAATGGTTACTATATTCACCATCAGAAGGTACTCTATACTGTTTTGTATGTCGGCTCTTTTCTGCAAAATGTGTTATCTTTGGATCAAAGGGATTCGAAAATTTGAAACATGCCCATGAGTACATTGGTGCTCATGAAAACAATGTTGAACATCGAAATTGCATGATTATCTATACAAAACGGAAGAAGCAAATATCACAAGTCGATGATCTATTAATAAATCAATTAAAAACAGAGCGAGAATATTGGCGCGAAGTATTAGAACGCATTGTTGAAGTAATTAAATATTTGTCATCCAGAGGGCTACCTTTTCGAGGAAGTAATCAGATACTTGGATCATTACAAAATGGTAATTATCTGGGAACCTTAGAATTGATGAGCAAACGCGATCCATTTTTAGCAGACCATTTAAAAAAATATGGATATGCTGGTAAAGGAAACCCATCATATTTATCTGCAAATATTTGTAATGAATTCATTTCAATAATGAAAAAAAAAGTTATAAATGTAATTATAGATGAAATTAAGAGCGCAAAATATTATTCCATTAGTGTTGATTCGACTCCAGACATAAGTCATAATGACCAATTAACATTTATTGTTCGATATGTAAGTGGCTTAAAACCAGTAGAACGATTTTTGGAATTTATTAACATCCACGGACATGGAGCAGAATATTTAACCAATACAGTTACTAATTTTCTACAAAAAAATGACATAAATATTTTAAATTGTCGCGGTCAATCGTATGACAATGCATCAAATATGGCAGGTCCTTATTCAGGTTTACAAGCGCGAATAAAGGAAATTAACAAATATGCTGTATTCGCTCCATGTGCTGGCCACTCATTAAATCTCATAGGAGTAGCTGCCGCATCTCAAAATGGCGAAATAACAAGATATTTCATATTTTTACAGAAACTGTATTCCTTTTTCGTTAAATCAACCTATAGGTGGGAAATTCTTGTGGAAAATCTAGGACCGCAAAATCCCGTGTTAAAGCGTTTAGCAGACACAAGATGGTCTGCACATGCGGATGCAGTAAGTGCTGTATTTCGTGGATACGATTCCATAAAATCTGCCTTAAAAATTATAGGGGAGGATAGTACCCAAACAGCAGATGTAGTATCAGAAGCTAAAAGTATTTATAAAAAGATGATGAAATTAGAAACTGTGTTATTAACGATTGTGTGGCATGAGGTACTACAAAGATTTAACGAAACAAATAAATCAGTACAAAGAGAAGATATTGATCTGCAAATTGCCATTAATCTTATCGAATCTCTAAAAAGTTTTATAGACTCAATGCGAGATAGGTTTGAAGAATATGAAATTATGGCTAAACAAAAAGTAGGAAATGTTGACTATTCTGATGTTCCTACACGACAACGTCAACGAAGTAGCCGCTTATCTTACTTTGATGGATCTGCAGAAGAGACAACTTTTTCCGGCAGTAAAAATTTTAAAATAAATGTATATTTACCAATTATAGACTCATTAACTTTAGGATTAATCACTAGAAAAAAATCTTATGACGAAATTTTTGAAAAATTTAAAATTTTTCAAAAAATAATTAATAACAAATTAACTAAAGAGTAGGTAGTAGAAGCATCGAAAGATATTCTAGAATTTTATGAAGAAGATTTGAGCAAAGAAGAATTTATGAATGAAATTTTACAATTCCAATATTATTTGCAGGACGAAAAGAATCTGACCATAGGTGAAATTTATAAAAAAATCAAAAACGATAAATTAGAATCTACATTTCCCAATATTGAAATTGCAATTAGGATATACTTGTCAATTATGGTTAGCAATTGTACAGGAGAAAGATCATTTTCAAAATTAAAACAAGTCAAAAATTATTTGCGTAATTCTTCCACACAATCTAGACTTAATGATTTATCATTGTTACATATAGAGTCTGATATTACATTAAATATTGATTATGGTGATATTATAGAAGAATTTTCGAGGCAAAAGTGCAGAAAACGTGTCTTCTAAAAAAATAGTTTAAAAATAAAAGTATTATTATAGAGATTATAAATTTATATTCTTATTGATCGCAATCAGAATATTTGTAAATATTTTTATTAATCTTTTGTTAACCTTTATATTAAATTTTTGAATACTTTTTATTTGCATTTGTTATTGTTAAATACATTTATATTTACATTTTTGCTCGTTTTATATATTATTACCGTGGAATATTTATTTTTAGAATATCTTATTATTTTATATTTTGTAACAAACAATAAACCAAATAAAAATATTACCATTTTGAGATTTGTAATTTCAGTTCTTTTCCAATTTAAAAAAATCTTATGTAGACGCTAAAGTTCGTGGCTGATGACGTGTGGGGGGGGGGGCAAGAAATATTAGTGCCCGGGGCCAGATTATACCTTAAGACGGCTCTGTTACTTACCCTATCAAAACACTTAAACTTGAAGCCGTGGTGTTCATAGCACAATTTTAAAGGCATGAAAACTCTACATGTTAAATTTTGAATATCTTCAAAACGAATCGAAGGATTTAACTTTTTTTTTTGGCATGTTACTCTGGGTAAAAAGATCTTTCTAACGAGGTATTACTTACCCCACCATCCCTATTAAAATTTTAGGGGTTGTGTCCATAGGGCACAGGGGTGAATGGATTTTTGAATCACTTCTATTGCAAAATATGTCCCCCTCGAAACCAAAGTTGACCTGTCCGAGCGTTTTTTAAAAAATTTTTATTAACTATTTTAAAACTCGTCTGTTTCGTTTTCGTTGGCCCACCCTGTATGTAAGTTTGGTACTCCTAAAAATCTCCTTACCGATCAAGGCACAAATTTTTTAAGTGATCTTTTTAAACAAACTTGTAAGCTTCTTGGGATCACCAAATTACAAACCTGTGCTTTTAGGCCACAATATAACGGAAGTTTAGAACGATCGCATAGAAACTGTTATAATATGAATTGAAGAAGCAAACGTTTTTAACTATTTATTCAATCACTACTAACTGATGACAATACTAGACAATACTTATTTGTTTATCATAACTACATAAAACTACTTGATAATTAGTTTATCGTCCAACATTCCCCCTTAAACTAATTTATTTGAACTATTAACATTGCAGTCCAAAATTTCTTCTACAAAATTCATGTTTTAGAAATGTCACACTTTTGGTTAAACTATCTGCTACCATTTCATTCGTTGAAATTGGTTTGATATTAATTAACTTTTCATTTACAGCATCTTTAATAAAATGGTGTCAATATGCTTCGTCCTACTATAATATGAATTGGATTTCGTCAACTCAATTGCACTTCGATTGTCACAATAAATGTCAATGTCACTGCCAACTTTATTTGTTATAGCCAATTCATCTCCAAAAGCTTTAATCCAAAATTGAGAATTCGAACTTTCTAAAGCTTCTTCTACAGTTAATGGATCATTTAGTTTATTTTCAACTGCAGAATATATCAAATAATCATTTAACTTGCTTGGCATTTTTGAAATTCGTTTTGAAGTAATTATTTCTGCATTTCCATTTAAATCACTTTTATCATCAATTACTGCATTTTCTTGAAAATTGTTACAATAATTTTCATCTTCACTTTCTTCAATTACTTGGTCATTTCAAGCATTGTTTTCAATATTATTTTCTATTTCTTTTGAAATATCTACATCATTTTGATTATCAAAACTGTCAATAAATTGAATTTGTTCTGAAATCTCTTTTCCATCTTTTACATTATTTTTAAATAAAATGTTTTCATTGAAAACAACATCTCTGCTTTTTTTTGAGTTTTCATGTTAAATAATCTGTACCATTTACTGTTTTCACAATAATCCATAAATATACATGATTCTGATTTCGAATCCAATTTCTGCCTTTTCTGTTTTGGTATGTGACTCATAGCTTGACATCCAAAAATTTTTAAATAATTCAAATTCACCCTTTTCTTACTCCAAACTTCTTCTGGAATTTGATTATTTATTCCTTTTGGAGGGCATCTATTATTCATATAAACAGCATTATTTACAGCTTCTGCCCAAAACTTCTTTTCTAAACCTGCATCTAATAACATACAACGTGTTTTTCAATAATGGTTCTATTCATTCTTTCCGCTAATCCATTTTGCTGAGGAGTATACTGAATTGTAGTTTGATGACAAATTCCTTCTTTTGCTAAAGGAGGTCAATTCATTAGGAGGTGCGAGATATTTTCTCCTATTTATGGATGATTGGAGCCGAAAAGTATTTGTATATTTTCTCAAGACCCGAGATGAAACTTTAGACAAATTTAAAAATTTTAAAGCATTGGTAGAGAATCAGTGTGAGCGAAAAATTAAAATACTAAGATCAGATAATGGTACTGAATATTGTAACAGAGAGTTTGACGAGTTCGTTGCTAAATGTGGCATTATACATCAGAAAACTAATGCATACACACCACAACAAAATGGATCATCTGAGAGAATGAACGGGACAGTTGTTGAGAAAGCCAGGTGTATGTTATCAGATGCAAAATTGGACAGAACGTGGTGGGCAGAAGCTGTAAACACAGCAGTATACCTGATTAAACGATCATACACGTCCAGTTTTGCAGAAAATAAGACTCCAGAAGAATATTGGACAGGTGTAAAACCGAATTTGAAGAATTTACGAGTTTTTGGTTCAGAAGTAATGGTTCATGTTCCAAAACAAAAACGAACTAAATGGGATTACAAGTCAAAGAAAATGATTTTCGTTGGTTATGGTGATGGAATCAAAGGATATCGTGTATTTTGTCCAGAAAGCAAGAAATTTATGCATAGTCGAGATGTTGTATTTATGGAAAAGAAATGGAATCCTCACTTCTATGATATGGAAGAAGAGAATGTTATTCCAGTTTCAGTGGGGGCAAATATGAAGAATACTAATGATTATTCGATTGTTGAGATCTCAAGTACAGAGGAATCAAGAAGTGAGAATTCAGGGGAGAATTTTGAGGTGAATTTTGAAGATGATATTCCAGACGATTTACTAGGAAGAGAAGATCCAGTTTATTTACCTGATGGAGAAGATTCAAATGAAGTACCTGAGAGAGAAGAAATCAACCAAGAACCAAAACGAACAAATCGTAATATAAAGCCAAAGAAATTTGAAGATTATGTTACTTATTTATGTAATAGTGATAAAAAATCATTAATTGATCCAGACACATTCGATGAAGCTATGAGAAGCATAAATTCTGATAGTTGGATAGAAGCAATGAAAGAAGAATACGAATCGTTTATTCAAAACAACACTTGGACATTGGTTACGAAACCAAAAAATTGTAATGTCATCAGGTGTAAGTGGGTTTTTAAAACCAAAACAGACAATAATGGAAAAGTAAACAGATTCAAAGCAAGATTGGTAGCGAAAGGAGTATCTTCTGCTAAAAACCAAATGTGTTCTCAGAGAATGGGGATAAAATTTTAATGTAGTGGGGGTATTGAAATTATACATTAAAAGTATTATCTAGTTTGTACATGTTAACACTTTTGTTATATTATTGTCAATGTCAGTTCTAAGTTCTTATTAAAAGTACGTTATAACAACAAAACTAAAGTAGAAATGTAATATTTAATCAATGTTCATGAATATATGTAAATTTTGTTTTATTTTTAATTTAAACGCACCCTTATATTTATAAATATAAAAATCATCAGTAATCGATTATTTAAGATATTCTCCCAACTTTTAATTCTTTTACTCATTTTCAATATTGTTTCTTAGTTCTTTGAAATTAAAGGTAGGTTGCTTTTTCCTATATTTTATAAAACATTTACAATATTGTTCAAAAGTTATGAAAGAGATACTTTTTAACATAATTTTTTGTCTTAGTCAGTCATAGATTTTTTTCGATATGCAATCTTTAACTATACTCTAAATTATAATGATTAACAATTATTTTAAAAGACATCCTTGCATGACAATGGCCGGATATTCGAGAATATATGCACATTTCCCCTATTATCATAGCATGTACAAAATGTAGGACAAAAGATATGAGGATATATGGGGATATACAAGGATGTATGGGGATATACAAGGATGTATGGTGATATATGAGTATTTTTTCATACAGGATGTATGGGCGATATTCAGGGATATACGAGCCGATCTCGGAGGCGATATATTGCCTCAGGGATGTGGGTGTACATAATTTTCAGTCGCGGTTAACCCCTCGTAATTAGGATTAAATGTTGTAAAAAATTACCAACAGTTGAATTTTAGTGATTTTCATGTAGGGTTCAATGCACAATAAAGATTTTTTCATTAACCGTTGTAGTCCGAGTCCAAATAATGTTTGGTTTTTTTAATTAAAAAATTTAAACAACAAAAAATTAAAAAAAAACATTTTAGTTGTAAATTTTAAAATTCAGACGAGTCATCATTCCTAAACTTTTAAAAATTCTTATGGTAGTCGGTCCACTTTTAGTAAATTGGTGAATTTGAAGCGCCAAAAGTGCTATTAAATTTCAATAAATCTGGTGAAAAAGCAAAGAGTCTTTTGGTGGTACTCAACAGCAACCTTTTGTTGATTTGTGGGAAAAGTTATTTTTCTTTCAGATTTCATAGAGGTAAGATGTTTTTTGCATTTTTTAATTATTTTCAATATTTTTATCTGCTCAATTTGTAATTTTTTTCTATTGCATTTATTAATTAGATTCATTATTTGTGAAACTCAATTTTTTGTTTCATAAAAATTGCAAACCCATTTGATTTCTTCCAGTACTTAACTAACTGAAGCCACACGATTATTTTCGGTTTTTTACAATTTTAATTACTGTTTCAAATTAAAGTATTAACCTTTTAGCTAAATAAATTAAATTTTTTTATCATTTTCTAAATAATTTAATAAAAATGATAGAAAGCTATTTTTGTTAATAAACAAAAAATTAAAAAAACAAACAGTTATTCAAAATATGTTATTTATTGAACACTAAAGTAAAAAGTTTTTTTTTCTGTAATAGAATCACAAAGGATGATTTCCCAAGACGATTTATAAAATTTCCAAATTTATTTTCGCATCATATCCATGGAAGGAAAGAAAAAAACGATACAGATAATTCCTTCAGGATTTGACTTTCTCGAAGGGGATGCATGCCCGTCTATGGGCAGCTAATATTTTTAACACAATTTTTAAATTTGGATCCTATATTTTTATCATCAAAAAGCGGTGATGACGAAGCACATAAACTATAAAGGCGCGTCCACATCTAAGCACGTACGCGAACGCGGCCAGCCGATGCAATGAGTTCTCTCCTATCTGTTTGGTGCGACGCAGAATCAGATAGGAGAAAATTTTAAGTTTACATTAAAAAACTTTTATACGAAAATTTGTTTACAAATGCAATCATTTTTTTATACCATCGTTTAAGTGACATAAATGTCTATCAAAAACGGCAGTTATGAATTTTGTTCCAAACTTTATCATAACCCTGTATGTATTATAGATACGGAGAAGCATATTTAAATTATGCATGGCCTACTGCTGAGTCAATGATGAGGTATTGTTGGAAAACATCAAATCCGCCGATACCAATCAATATCTTTGAAGTTGAGAAAATTATGTATTCAGAAACCCACAAATCAAAATATCTAATAACTGGCGAAAACTTTTTGTGTGAAAATTTGGAGGGAAACACACTTGTTTTTAGAAATCCTAAAATCGGAACCCTATTAACGCCGGAAGCCACAGAAGTTCACATCGATGGAACATTTAAAGTTGTTCCGTAGCAACCCAATGCCCATCAACTCCTAACAATGCACATTATGAAAGAGGGGCTGTAAGTATACCAGACTTAAAATTAGGAAATTTTAGACGTTTCCTATAATTTATGCAATGATGATAAGGCGTACTGTTGAAGAGTATAAAAAGCTGTTTCTGTATGTGAAGGAAACTATTTTTCGTACTTTAAATCCGGAAGTAATTTTTACCGATTATGAAGCAGCCCTAAATAATACTTTCCCGAATAGTGAAATAAAAGGGTGTTATTTTCATTATGCACAGGTAATAATTCGTATTAAAGTAATAAAAAACAAACAAAAATGCTTACTTGTTGAATTTTCATAAAAAAATAAACTTTTTAATTTCAGAGTGTATTCAGAAAAATTAAGAGCCAGAGATTTTTGCCTCAGTGAAAAATTTAAGCCAAGATGAAGAAGGCTTTCCAAATGGTTTTGGCATTGCCTTTGTTGCCCCCAGAAAAGATTATTTCTATTATGACAGATATTCAATATTGGGCGGCCAGAAAAGAAATATGGAAACCATTTCGAGCATTTATTTGAATAGTGAGAAGCAAGGGGACTCACGTTAATGAAGCACCGCAAAAGATGAGAGACAAGGAGACTCACGTTAATCAAGAACCCCAAAGGGAACAGAAAACTACTACGTCCCCGTCGATGTTCCTGGGTTATGCTAAATGTAGTTTATTAACAAACCAGTAACCGTATTATCATTGAATAGCTCGTCGAAAAATAATAAATGCATGTTTATCTGATTTTTGATTCTTTTGATTTCTGTTCATTTTTTGTGATTACAGCGCCATCTGTCGCGAATGGAAAAAAAAAATTCGGACAAATCGTACGTACCTTTTGACGTTGAATCCGAATCTGCGATAAAAAATGGGTGTTCGTATTTAAGATTCAAAGTTGCCGCCGGCCCTGCCCCCAGTGGGTGTCGGGATGGGAGTAATTTAGAACTAACATATGCCTCCCTCGGAGAGATAAAGTTTCGATCTGGCAAATTTTTCTATGCGATGCGTATTTTTCGAGATAATTCCATTTTCCAGGTTAAAAAAATTACCCTGTATATCTGATGGAAATTTTAAATGAATCGTATATTTGTTAAAAGAATAAGAAACTTTGTATTTTACGAAATTAATAGTTTTGTTTATAGATATTGGATTCGTAGAGTTGCACCAAATAATTTCGGTGTTTATAAACTACGACACAGAACAAACAACGACGTGGAAAGGTTTAATATGGAAATGCTTTTGCTTATGAAAGAACCTCATCCTTCGTTATGGATATTTATTGGTAAAGTTACATTAAAACTTGTAATAATAATATCTAATATGATTTATGTAGTAGGAGTTGATGGTTTGAGGACAATAAAAAAATTCTCTACAGTAATCCTTTTATTTCGCGACTAGTTTCGAGTTCTAGTTTAACTCTTTATCAAGCTGTTGGTACAATAAAATACGAAATTAATTTATATTATTACAATTACAAGATATTTACCTTTGAAACATTAGGATTAGAGATTCGTTACTTATAAACATAATACGAGGTCGAAAATAGTACATAAACTCACTTTTTATGAACATGTGCTTTTGTTGTTTTATATTTATCGTCTTAATTTTCATGTAACTCTTGATTCAATTCGAGTATATGTTTTTTTCCTGAAATGGCTACTATTGTTTCTAAATAATCCCTGATTAACAGGTTTAACTCAGTTTTAATTTTTAGCACGTTCTCAATTATAAGTCGGTTGTATTATTACAAAAGTGTTTTGCGCAGTCACAAAATGCGTTATTGGCGTTTATGTGGTTAAGTATTAGACTGTTTATATTATTGACATCTAGTGATAAGAATGAACATTATGTTTATAAAGTTATCTGTTTGTAATATTTTTATAATTATAAAATATATCATCCACATTCAAGTGATGTTTTATGTGTTGCATACATTGTCGCCTTAACTACATTATGAATTATCATATCATTTAAAAATATAAAATATCAAAATTATCAAAAAAAAAAAAGGTTATATACATAATTACAGGTTATCATTTTACATATGAACAGCTTGTCTGTATACATCTATGACTTAAAATCTATAATTAACATTAACAGTAGACAATTTCTTTTTATGTACAAAATGTACAGTTACACGTAGACAATTTATATTTATATACAGAATGTACAGTTACGTTATTTTGTGATGTTGATCAAATTTTGATAAATCATGCTTACATTTTCCATGTCATGTTTCAAATTAGTATTGTTAGTATGTTTCTTTATGTTAATAGACTCGAGTAATATTCGTTTTCTATAATTGTCTTCTCTCCCTATTATTTCGGTCTTAGGAAAGTTGAATTCGTGGTTAGTTGTAAAATGGTGCAACGCTAGTCCCGTTTTATTGTTTTTGTCTTCATTTTTCGGGTTGCAGTCATAATTATGTTGTTTCAGTCTACTTTTGAGATGTTGGCCTGTTTGTCCTATATAGACCAAAGGGCAATTTTTACAAGGTATTTTATAAATTATATTTGAATTTAACTCTAGTGGGACTTGGTCCTTAAGTCTAGTATATATGTTTCCTATTTTTTTGTTATTGTAGTATGCTAACTGTACTTTATATGGTTTAAAAAGTTTATTAATTTCTTGGGATATATTATTTATAAAAGGAAATTTATAATATTTTATACTAGATTGTTCAAGAATCTGTTCGTCGATTAGGGTTGATGTAGAGTTGTTGTTTTCATTGTGGTGTAGTTTATTTTTAACTTGGTTGTATGTGGCGTTTATGAGCACAATTGGATGGTTGTTATTTTTTAGGAGTTCCGAAATTAAATTTTTGTTTTTTTCCCAAAAACTCTTATGGCTTAATCTAAACATTCTATTAAACATGCCCTTGACTGCTCCTACTTTTTGTGTGGTAGGGTGACTTGAATAATAGTTGATGAATATATTTGAGGCATTGGGTTTCCTATACCAATCTGTAATGATTTTGTTGTTATTATTAATTAGTTTTAAGTCTAAGAAAGGTATGGTGCCATTCTCTTCCAATTCATGTGTAAATTGTAATTTAGGATGATAACTGTTGAATTTAGCTAAGATGTTATTAACTTGTTGTTTACGCATAAACAGCAAAATTCACCGCATCCCAACACACAAGTCGCGCGGGCCACCGATGACCGCGAAACTAGGTCAACGCTGAACGCAGCACCCACGCAATAGTGCAAGGTGTTTAAATATTACTTATGAATTGTGAATAAGACTTAAAATTGTTTAAATTTGTTTACGTTGTATATATCTAATTTGTATATAAAAGCGAGCATTAGTTTTAATAAAGTTAGTAATTACCAATTACTCGTCTTACTCACTACTTGGGACAAGCCTGCACCCAGCCTAAGCGCCAAGTAGTACCTCACCCTAAAATTACTACTTAGGTCAAGCACGCACCCAGCCTAAGCGCTAAGTAGTAATAAACCTAACCTGACTCACTTGGGACAAGCACGCACCAAGCCTAAGCGCCAAGTAGTCAACCACCTTCTGCTTTAAAACTTCACGCAATTTCAGGCACCGTTACGACGGCTGTTGATGGTCCTTCGAACCTTAGGAAGACAGACAGGCTTTAAGAAGAGAGCCTGGTGAAAAAAAAAAAACCAGCAGGAAAAGAAAAAATGGAACTCGACAAGTTGGCTAAACTCCAAGAGCAAAATGCTACGAAAATCGTCGGGATCTTCACAAACGCGAAGAAAGATCCACTCCAGAGAAGAACAGACAGTTGGGCACAAACTAGACTCGACGCTCTGGAAAACATATGGCATGAAGCTGCACAAACCCATCAGTCGGCAGAGTTAATAAAGATGGAGGAACACGAGTACTTCCAAACGAACTACTTCCAGCAGATGAAGCAGACGTATGAAGAAGCAGTAAATTTTTTGAGCCAATATATGAAATCAAACCCGACCGACGTAAACATGGAGGATGAAACCAAAGAGGAAAACCGAATTCCTGAAAAAAGAGACGAGGATTCAGAAGATGCAGATCAAGCTCTTCGTCTAAAGAAGCAAGATGTAAAAATCCAAATGCTGACCAGATCTTGTCAGCAACTAAAAGACGTGAAGAAGGGAAAAGAAAGCATCCCGAAACAGAAGAATCTCATAATGAGAGTGCAAAAACAGTGGGAGGCATTCCAAGACATGCATGAAGAAATACTGCTACATGAAGTACACTATAAAGATAAGTATTTTAAGCAAAACATGTATGATATAGTGGAAGCCGAAGTGGACAAAATCATTGCGGAATCTCAATCAAAACTGGAATCCCGTCCAGTGAAGCTTCCGGAAATGAAGATTCCAACATTCCAAGGGTCGTATGAAAAGTGGATAACATTTCAAGACATATTTGACAACTTGGTACATAACAATTCAAATTTGACGAAAGTGGAAAAAATGCAATTCCTAAAGACGTACGTAACAGGGGAAGCAGGTCGTATAATACAACACCTGCATGTATCAGAAGCAAACTATGATGCAGCTTACGAGCTGCTAAATAGGCGTTTTAATAATCAAAGATTAATTTTGTACAAATTGATCGATAAAATTTTAGATAATCCAGAAGTAAGAGAAGAATCAGCCGAGAAACTAAAGTACCTACATGACACAACAAATGAATGCATGGAGGCGATTCATAGTCTCGGATTAGAAGCAGAAACATGGGGTCCAATGATGACCAGGATCGTCACAAGAAAATGGGACAATCAAACGAACAAACTCTATGAACAATCGTTAGCTGAGCCCAACGAAATACAGGATTTCATAGACGTACTAGAGTTCCTAAGGAAGCGGTTTCAATCCCTTGAGGCGCAAGGGAGATCTGACAAAGATCAACAAATAAAGTCGAAGACAAATAAAGGTAGATTTGGGTGCACATACTGTCAACTACCACATTCAGTATTTAAGTGCAGCAAATTCATCGCACTATCAATCGAAGATCGAAACAAGGCAATACGAGACAAAGGAATTTGCCTAAACTGTTTCAAACATGATGCGAAGACAAGATGCGAGTCAACATGGAGATGTGCAAAATGCAATCAAATGCACCACACATTACTTCATAAAGAAACACCTGCACCAAGGAACGCTTACTCCCGAGGAGGAAGATCTTCAAATATCGAGAGGCAGCAATCAAATACAACATGTGCAAAGGAAGAACAAGTAGTGCTATTAGCTACAGCACTGACACAGGTAAGAAAAATTGATGGGTCAACTCAGTACCTTCGGATCCTGATCGACCAAGGGTCCCAAGCAGCGTATATCACCGAAGAAGCGGCTAAAAGAATAGGAGGACCAAGAGAGAAGGTCCGAGCTGAAATAAGTGGAGTAGGAAATACTACCAGCGTATGTACTTCCAAAATACGATCCCAAATAGTACCGCGTTACCCAAGTACTTTCGCATTAGATATAAATTTTTACGTCATGCCAAAGGTCACCAAGGACATGCCATCAAGAAAGATGGCCATCCCAGGTTCACTCGAAAGTTGGATCCAAAACAAGATGACAGCAGATCCAACATTTAACATCCCCGGACCTATTGACGCAATAATTGGGGCAGAGGAGTATAGCAAGATACTACTAGAAGGTGTTAGCAAACAAGAAGAAGGTCTGTTGGCACAAAACACGGAACTTGGGTGGATGCTGTCGGGGAAACAATGCGCTAGAAGTAATCCAATAGTCACGATGGAGGTGATGAGTTGCATCAGCCAAATAGAAGAGGATAAGCAGCTCACCAAATTTTGGAAGATAGAAGAAGTAACAGAAGAAAGAAAGCTAACAAATGAGGAAAAGGCATGTGAAAAGTTTTATGAAGATACAACAGAGAGAGAAGAAGATGGAAGATATACGGTACGCATTCCATTCAAAGAGGACCCAGAGACATTGGGAGCATCGAGAGCTCGTGCAGTGGCAAGACTATTACAAGTTGAGAAAAAATTCACGAGAAGCCCAGGTATTGCTGAACAATACAAAGAATTCATGGACGAGTATCTCAAGCTGGGTCACATGAAAAAAGCAGATTCAAAGGAGGGTAAATATTATATACCTCACCACGCTGTCACAAAGGAATCAAGCAGCACTACCAAGTTGCGGGTAGTCTTCGACGCATCAAGCAAAACAGCAGCAGGCCGAAGTCTTAATGAGACAATGCATGTGGGACCTCGGTTACAACAAGAATTGACAGATATCCTACTACGATGGAGAAAACACAAGGTGGTCTTCACAGCAGATGCGGAAAAGATGTATCGGCAAATCAAGATACATCAAGAAGATCAACCATACCACAGGATTTTATGGAGATTCAACGAGTACGATCCAATCGAGGAATATGAGCTCACGACAGTAACATATGGAACAGCAGCAGCCCCATATTTGGCAACAAAAACTCTACAACAGCTAGCAATGGATGAACAACAGGAATATCCAACTGCATCAGAAGTAGCACTACGAGAATTCTACGTAGATGACTTACTGTCAGGAGCCCCAACCGAAAACGAAGCAAGAGAAAATATAAGTGATTTAATAAAACTAGTAGAAAAAGGGGGATTCAAACTTCGGAAGTGGCTTAGCAATAAACAGCACGTTCTGCGGACAATCCCGGATGAGCTCAAAGACAAATCCCTAATGGAGATCAACGATGAAGGAATAAGAAAATCATTAGGTGTATACTGGTCCCCAACTGAAGACGCCTTCAAATTCCGTGTACAGCAGAATCAAATACAGAAGGCAACAAAAAGAGTCATCTTATCGGAAGTAGCAAAACTGTTCGACCCATTGGGATGGTTATCTCCAATCATCATCAAGGCCAAATTAATCATCCAAACATTATGGTTAGAAAACCTGGAATGGGATAAAGAAGTACCACCAGACGTGCTAGCAACATGGATGACAATGCAAAAACAAATAAAGGACATAGAAGAAATAAGCATCCCGAGATGGATTCATTATAAGGACCAACGAGAAGAAACGATTGAAATTCATGGGTTCTGTGATGCTTCAGAAAGGGCATATGGAGCAGTTCTCTACAGCAGAATAATAAACAAGGATGGTCGAGCGAGGATATCAATGTTAACATCAAAATCTAAGGTAGCTCCAGCAAGATCAAAGCAATCACTACCACGGCTAGAGCTATGTGCCGCTCTACTACTAGCTAAGTTGATGAGAAGATCCTTAAAAGTATTGGAGATGCCTACCACGGAAATCTACGCCTGGACAGATTCGATGATCACATTGGGATGGATTAAGGGTGATCCAATCAGGTGGAAGACGTTCGTTGCCAACCGAGTGTCGGAAATTCAACGATTAGTTCCAAGCAAACATTGGCACCACGTCAGCACCAAGGAGAATCCAGCAGATATAATCTCGAGAGGAGCAAATCCCAACGAACTCAAAGAATCCAACTTATGGTGGACCGGACCCAAATGGCTAGAGGAAAGAAGCCAATGGCCGGTGGTGGAACACGAAGAAACATCGATAGAACAGAAGAATACCCTGGAATCAACCATTAAAGTATTAATAAATGATACCTTGGAAAGATTTTTAAACCTTAGAAGAATGGTAAGGGTCTTAACGTACTGCAGGCGATTTTTACAGAAAGGAAGAAGAACAGATCCATTAACAGTGGAGGAAATGGAAGGAACCCTACAAACAATTGTTCGGATAACACAACAGACACACTGGAAAGAAGTTATTCTGAAATTACAGCAAGGAAAGCAAGAAGCCATCAAAGGAAGCAAACTAGCCTGTCTCAACCCATTTTTGGATGAAAATGGAATCCTGAGAGTTGGCGGACGACTGAAAAACTCACTTCTACAAGATGAAAGTAAACATCCGATAATAATACCTTATGAGAGGTTCAGAGTTGGTCCACGACTGCAAATGCGAATAAGTTAAAGATTCATATTCTCGCGGCATATCAACTCGTGTCCAACATCATAGAAGAACTGTATGATCAGAACAGTTACCTGACGAATATCCTATACAATCATGGGCATCTCTACGAAGTCATTCCTCCAAACCAGGCGCTTGAACTTCTGGAGAGGGCGCAGGTGCGACTGCCAACAGGCATCGAAATCCAGAGACATCTCGTCAGAACAACTATAAATATCAGCGATCACAGTATTCGAGTGTTTGGGTACTTCAAACTCATCGAAACCGAAGACTACGAGCTAATCAGAGTAACGTCCATTCCTATCAAGATCACAGAATCATATTTATGGACTGCTGAAATCTTGAATGAGATATTAGGGGTAAACTACAATACGCAGTTATACTTTGTACTTTCAGATAGCGAATTCAAGGAGTGCAGTTCCGATTCCATGAGGAGATACGTATGCACACCAGTAGCTATCCGACACATCGAGAATAGTCCAAACTGCGTGGTGGAGGAACTCTATCAACAAGACTCGACCCACAAATGTCCAATCCTGAAACTAAGAAGCCAGCCCATAATCTTCAAGCAACTGAGCAAGGACAACACCTGGCTCATCATAGTCAACAACACAACCAGAATCACGATAGTCTGCGATGGCTCACGAGATGATGTGCAAATCAATACCACGGCCATCATTCACATCTCAGCCAACTGTGTCATCCGCACCAAGCAACTAATTATTCCGGCCAAACGAAGGGAAGGATCCAGCCTCATCCAATCATTCCTGAAACCAACAAATGTGTCAATCCACGACCTCCCGAAATTCGGAAGGTCGAAAGCTATACCACCGGAACCAGTGTTCAGAATCAACGATAACCTGAACGAGTTGCAGAACGAAGAAAGCAATCTGCAGACCTCCATCGAAGAAGCAACCTGGGCAAAAGTAAGGCATCACGCCACCATAACAACAGCCTCCTGCTTAGCACTCATCATCGGAGTAATCATCCTATTGGCAGGAGTACGCTACACATGGAAGAACCGCTGCAAGAAAACCTCAACTCCACCGGAGCTGCATAGGAGTCAGTCAATAGAACTGGAACCACTATCCGAGATGCTGAGGAGAGCGAATAGCGGCGAGAACTTGGAGTCCCATTGCTGAGGGGGCAAGATGTTTACGCATAAACAGCAAAATTCACCGCATCCCAACACACAAGTCGCGCGGGCCACCGATGACCGCGAAACTAGGTCAACGCTGAACGCAGCACCCACGCAATAGTGCAAGGTGTTTAAATATTACTTATGAATTGTGAATAAGACTTAAAATTGTTTAAATTTGTTTACGTTGTATATATCTAATTTGTATATAAAAGCGAGCATTAGTTTTAATAAAGTTAGTAATTACCAATTACTCGTCTTACTCACTACTTGGGACAAGCCCGCACCCAGCCTAAGCGCCAAGTAGTACCTCACCCTAAAATTACTACTTAGGTCAAGCACGCACCCAGCCTAAGCGCTAAGTAGTAATAAACCTAACCTGACTCACTTGGGACAAGCACGCACCAAGCCTAAGCGCCAAGTACTCAACCACCTTCTGCTTTAAAACTTCACGCAATTTCAGGCACCGTTACGACGGCTGTTCACTTGTGTTTTATGAATTACTAAGAAAGTGTCATCCACATAACATTTAATTGTTCGTATATCTATACTAGAATCCTCTCTCACATAGTTGATAAGTGCGTTCATTATAAAGGCTGCTAATACTGGACTGGCTGGGTTGCCCATCGGGCTCCCATCCAGTTGTTTGTAAAATTTTTCATAAAACTGAAAATAGCTTGTTTCAAAATATGTGTTTATTATTTCTAAGAACGTTTCTTTATCAACCAATGTGTAAGCTGATATTAAATGCCATTTCGCTTTAATTATTTCCATCACAAGACTTTTTGGAATGTTTGAAAAGAGAGAGACCACATCAAAAGAAACCATTATGTAGGTATCTGGTATTATATAGTCGGTTATATATTCTTTAAACTCAAATGAATTTTTAATCATTGTATCGAATGTTGATGTTATGGGGTTCAGGATTTCATGTATGTATTTAGATAAGTTGTATGTTGGTGATTGTATACAACTTACAACTGGTCTGTATGCCGTTGTTAGTTTATGCGTTTTTTTTAAGCCGTATAGTTTAGGGCTAATCGAATTGTGTCTACGCAATGCCTTCCTTTTGTGTTCCGTGATATACCCCCTCTCAAACATTTTTTTAATTAGATCATTGTTAATTTTTTGATATTTAATAGTTGGGTCAGATTTTAATTCTTGGTATAAATCCCTATCTTCTATAAGTTTGGTCATGTTATTATGATACTCATCCGTATAAATTATGGTGACATTATTGCCTTTATCAGATCTGGATACTATTATATCATTATTATTTTTTAAGAAATCTTGAGTTACTTTAAAATTTTTACATATTATTTTTTCTGAGGGATTATAGTTATTTTTTGTGTTATTTATTCTGTTCATTTGGTTATTTATGATATTGACTGCTTTTAACCTTACTTCATTACGTTCTTCATTATCTAATATTGCTTCACAAACACAATACTCCAAGTCCATTATAATGTTGGGGATTAATTTTTTTAAATCATTGCTGTTATTATTAGATATATTAAATTTTGGCCCTAAATTCAATATGTGTTTAACTTCTTCCGGTAACTGTACATTTGTATAATTAAAAACATTATTTACATTATTGTAATTGAAATTAGTTTGAAAGGTGCTTAATTGTTCTTTCATAAGTGTGTTAATTTTCTTAATATTGATGTCTTTAGTTTTATCGAATAATTTTTGGAATTTAATATTGATTTTATGTTTAAATTCTAGACATTCTTTAGGTGTTATTATGTTACTAATATTATTTCTTATCGATTCTATTTGTTTATTAAATTGATTGATTTTCCAAATTGTTATTTTAATTTCAACATTTAATATTGACTTTCGAAACCTAAGCATTATGTTATTTATTTCATTCATGAATGGGTTATGTTCTAATGTTAAGGTGTAAATAATTCTTACATTATTGATTACATGTTTGGGAAAAATCCTATGTTTCCTGCATTGTAATAAGAAGATCCTTCTGTTTTCCAACCTTGCTAATTTATTCGTTAAGTTTTGCCATTTTTTCATGTTTGTTTTAGTCGTTGTACCATATTCGTTCTCGATCGTGACGTAGAACCCAGAATTAGATGCCATGTTGTTGATGTCCCTGGTAAAAATGTAGTAGGAGTTGATGGTTTGAGGACAATAAAAAAATTCTCTACAGTAATCCTTTTATTTCGCGACTAGTTTCGAGTTCTAGTTTAACTCTTTATCAAGCTGTTGGTACAATAAAATACGAAATTAATTTATATTATTACAATTACAAGATATTTACCTTTGAAACATTAGGATTAGAGATTCGTTACTTATAAACATAATACGAGGTCGAAAATAGTACATAAACTCACTTTTTATGAACATGTGCTTTTGTTGTTTTATATTTATCGTCTTAATTTTCATGTAACTCTTGATTCAATTCGAGTATATGTTTTTTTCCTGAAATGGCTACTATTGTTTCTAAATAATCCCTGATTAACAGGTTTAACTCAATTTTAATTTTTAGCACGTTCTCAATTATAAGTCGGTTGTATTATTACAAAAGTGTTTTGCGCAGTCACAAAATGCGTTATTGGCGTTTATGTGGTTAAGTATTAGACTGTTTATATTATTGACATCTAGTGATAAGAATGAACATTATGTTTATAAAGTTATCTGTTTGTAAGCATGATTTATCAAAATTTGATCAACATCACAAAATAACGTAACTGTACATTCTGTATATAAATATAAATTGTCTACGTGTAACTGTACATTTTGTACATAAAAAGAAATTGTCTACTGTTAATGTTAATTATAGATTTTAAGTCATAGATGTATACAGACAAGCTGTTCATATGTAAAATGATAACCTGTAATTATGTATATAACCTTTTTTTTTTTTTTGATAATTTTGATATTTTATATTTTTAAATGATATGATAATTCATAATGTAGTTAAGGCGACAATGTATGCAACACATAAAACATCACTTGAATGTGGATGATATATTTTATAATTATAAAAATATTACAAACAGATAACTTTATAAACATAATGTTCATTCTTATCACTAGATGTCAATAATATAAACAGTCTAATACTTAACCACATAAACGCCAATAACGCATTTTGTGACTGCGCAAAACACTTTTGTAATAATACAACCGACTTATAATTGAGAACGTGCTAAAAATTAAAATTGAGTTAAACCTGTTAATCAGGGATTATTTAGAAACAATAGTAGCCATTTCAGGAAAAAAACATATACTCGAATTGAATCAAGAGTTACATGAAAATTAAGACGATAAATATAAAACAACAAAAGCACATGTTCATAAAAAGTGAGTTTATGTACTATTTTCGACCTCGTATTATGTTTATAAGTAACGAATCTCTAATCCTAATGTTTCAAAGGTAAATATCTTGTAATTGTAATAATATAAATTAATTTCGTATTTTATTGTACCAACAGCTTGATAAAGAGTTAAACTAGAACTCGAAACTAGTCGCGAAATAAAAGGATTACTGTAGAGAATTTTTTTATTGTCCTCAAACCATCAACTCCTACTACATTTTTACCAGGGACATCAACAACATGGCATCTAAATCTAATATGATGTTTTTAGACAAACTGATGGAAAATTCCAAAAAGTTAGAATGCGGCATATCTAAATTGGAAAGGGGTCTCCGAATTACTCGAAGACCCAGATCCAAATACTTAATAATTAATATTCAAATTGAAGATGCCACGAGTAAATTTGAAGGGGAAGAAATTTCCAACATCCAGTTTCTGAAAAGAGTGTCATTTGCACTACATAGTTTTGTGAATATTTGTATACAAAAACCAATGTTTATTTTCATTTTAGAGAGATTTATTAATCATAATGACCTTTCCGATAATGAGGAAAGTGGCGATGAAGGAGTAGTGGATGAAGCCAATAAAAACAACAATCTGCCACAAGATAATAACTTGCCCATCGAGAAGTACAATGAAAATGGTTGAGTCTTATTGTTATATTGAAAAATATTATTTAATTCTATTAATATTTTAAGAATTTTTACTACCAGAGGATAAATGGGAACAGTTCATGCCACCGGAAGAGGTGGAAGAAAATAGGAATTTTAGAAATTGGAATTTTCAAACGAACGATGCCGATAAATTATTTTTCAGTTCTTACGCGTCAACCGTTTGAACACATGATTTCGGATTTCCGAACTCTCTCTGGTGGAAATTTTTGAACACGCCAAGTGATGTAACGTCAAAAAGAAAAAAAAAATGCATTGCATTTAAATTATACGCGTTTTTCTAACTTGAATCAGCAGTTTCTCCCAAAATTGCATCCCCTACAGGTAGTCCAAATCGCGAATAATGTCATCGGCTTACAGGAAAATTTTACAAAGGCCAAAATTTACGCAACTATCCGTATTTTTACGTAACTTTGACTTTTGATATATATGTTAATTTTTTTTGTAAGTCCCGGTATGTTTTTCAGGGATGTGGCCACATGTTATGCGGCACGTGTGCAAATTGGCTGTGCTATAAAGTTTTAATACCAAAATGCCGTTTTTGTAAGGCCGATATTATGATGGAACCTATTTCTGTTTTTTATTGATTATTATTTTTTTGTATATTTGTAAAATGGAAAATAAACTACATATTTGACCTTTTAAGTCTTTAAAAATCTTTAGCTACAATATACATTTTAGCCTGAAAAACCCCCAAGGCATTTGCAAGCAACTCATTTTAAAGCTTCCCTAGAATGGAGAGAGACAATATCAATGCATGATAGTCAGTAAATGCCTTTGATAATGTCAAGATTATTTGACGAAAACGTTCTGCTTAATTAAATACCTTTTAAAAAGAGTGATGTTACTTCATGTATTTTGTATATTCTTGTATTATTGTATATTGCCTATATATTTTTGTTATGTATAAAAGGGTTTTCCCGTATGATTCTAAATAAATAAAATTAAAAAAAACAAGTTGGTCTTCAAGGAATTCTTCATTAACTGCCCAAAGATACAGGTATACTGATGTAATTAAAGCTCTTACAGAAATATCTTTGAAATCGAAAAAAGTGACGAAAAAACCACCGCATCTGGACTTTTCAAAATCATCTCAAATTTTGAATTTATTCTGCTAATATAGGGTTTTCCAATAATAGGTGTTATTTTGATATTCAAAGAAAAATGCCATTTTTTAGTATAAATGATCGGATGTTTATTTCATTATAAAGAGGAAGGTATGCCGTTAATAGTGGAAAATAACATCAGGCAAATTTTCCATAACCAAATCGCAAAGTGGCTGCCCTGTGTCCTCGATAGCCTCACGAATTCCATCTTTGAGGTCTTGAATCGACGCTGGGCTGTTGGCGTAGACCTTCTGTTTCACGTGGCCCGAAAGAAAGAAGTCGCAAGGTGTTAAATCACAAGATCTCGGTGGCCAATTGTGATCACCTCTTCGTGAGATAACACGGTCCGGAAACTTTTCTCATAAAAGATCAATGGTTTCGTTGCTTGTGTGGCACGTAGCGCCGTCTTGTTGAAAGTAAACGTTGTCCAGATCAATACCATCCAATTCCGGCCATAAAAAATCGTTAATAATCTCTCGATAGCGCAATCCATTCACCGTAACTGTTGCTTCAGCCTCATTTTCGAAAAAGTAAGGTCCAATGACTCCGCCGGACCATAAACCGCACCAAATAGTCACACATTGAGGATAGAGAGGCTTTTCAACAATAACTCTTGGGTTTTCTGAGCCTCAGATACGACAATTTTGCTTGTTGACGAAGCCACCGAGGTGGAAATGGGCCTCATCACTCAACATGATATTTCGATGAAAAAGTAAGGTCCAATGACTCCGCCGGACCATAAACCGCACCAAATAGTCACACATTGAGGATAGAGAGGCTTTTCAACAATAACTCTTGGGTTTTCTGAGCCTCAGATACGACAATTTTGCTTGTTGAAGAAGCCACCGAGGTGGAAATGGGCCTCATCACTCAAGATGATTTTTCGATGGAATTCCGGATCATTTTCATGCATTTCAACGACCCAATCAGCAAAGACACGACGTTGTTGATGATCGGCCGGCTTGAGTTCTTGTGTTAACTGGACTTTATAAGCCTTAAGACCCAAATCTTTATGCAAAATACGGTGTAATGACATTTGTGGAATGCCTAATTCCAAAGAACGACAAAGAATGGACAAACCTGGGTTTTCTTCTACAACAGCAATATTCTCGGCTGTTCTTGAGCGACGTGCACAGGTTTTATTCTTCACATCACTAACTTGTCCCAACAGCTCGAATTTTTTCAACAATTTCTGTATTGCGGTCCGACAAGGTGCTTCACGACGACACAAAAATGTTCGAGTTTTACGAACCGTCTCTGCCAAATTTTCACCATTTTTATAGTGAATTTTAATAATTTCAATGTGTTGTTGAAGCGTGTATCGTTCCATTTTTATTAATGGCATAGTTTCTACTTGTCAAATGTCAAAAAATGACAGCTTCAAAAGTGACATCTACCGAAATTGCGGGCTATTCAAAATAACACCACTTATTGGAAAACCCTATAGTAATATTTGAAAAAGTTTTAAATCTGATTAATTTTGTAAGTAAGTACCTTCACTCAATTAATGCATACATTGGAGAATGTTTAATGCACTTAAAAAATTCACTGGTTCATTTGCAACTAATGAGAAATTCTTTTGAACAATATTTAGATATTGCTAAATCTGTTGGAGATAAATGAGGTATAAAACCAGTATTCCAGATAAAAAGAAATAGAACAGTAAAACAATTTTTCGATGAATTAGCTCAAGACTCTCGATTTGAGAATTCTGCAAAAAAATTTCAAGTATTAATATTTAACCAAGTGTTGGATCTACAGGGTGAGTAAAGCATAAAATACGTAACTTCTTTATTATTTGAAATTTTCAAAAACGCTAAAAGGGGTGTCAAATTGATTTTAAAAAACTTTATTTTAAAGTTAAAAAAAATATATTATCCGTTGGCATGACGTCACAATGACGTCATCAATTTTTTTTTAAATGGGTTGATATGGTTTTTATACCATCAAAAAATACCTTATTTAAAGAGCTTTTAAACAGTACCAAAAAAGTGATACTTGCGATATCTAGTTGTAATAAAAAAATTATTAAATATCTCCTCAAATTACCATTGAAAGTAACGCATAAAATTCATAACTTCCTTATTATTTCGAAGTTTCAAAAACGCTAAAAGGGGTGTCGGATTTTTTAAAAAAAAAAGTTTATTTTAAAGTTAAGAAAAAATTATTATCCGTTGGCATGAGGTCATCATATTTTTTTAAATGGGATGATATGGTTTTTATAGCATCAAAAAATAGTTTATTAAGTGTGCTTTTTAACAGTACCAAAAGTGTATACTTGCTCCAGTTAGTTGTAATAATATTTTTTATTAAATATCATCTCGAATAACCATTTAAAGTAATGCATAAAATTATAAAATTCATAACTACTTTATTCTTTGGAACTTTTAAAAGCGTTAAAAAATGTTTTTATTATTTTAAAAATGTTTATTTTGGATTTTATTTTATTGTCTCTGTGATGTCTATGGCGTCATCAATTTTTTTTTATGCTTTTTGTAGGAAACAATGCTAATAATTATCACCTTACAGGATAGTTCAAAGTAACGAATAAGATTAAATTTAAAATTTATTAATAAGAATTATTAAAAATTATTAAAAATGGAATTACTATGTAATATTACTTAATTATTATTTTTTTATAAAGTAGTTTATTTTTAATCAAAATTTATGTTTACACTTTCGTTTTAATGATTGTTAAAGTCCCATTCAACGAAACAACATGTGCCTTAAACAGACAATGTAGGGACAAATAAAAAAAAATACAATACAATTTATTTTGCTTTTTCGAATTTTAAAATAAAATTATTTGAGGTTTATTTATTAATTCTCTGCAGTTCACTACTTGAGTAACCACGTCTTTTGCGATTTTTCTGATTTAAGTTTATACAACTTTGGCTTTTCACATTGGTACATTCTTTGATTTATTGATTATTACAACGGTTCTTTTTTACGTTTTTTTGAATAATTTGTTAACTTAATCTCTTAAAATGGCACGTTTGTCAGAAACGGAGAGGATCGAAATTCTTATGATGGTAGGCTATGGGGATAAAATTCGAAGTCAAGAAGAAGTTCGTATTTTGTTTAACCAAAAGTATCCGGAGATATTTCCAATAACTCAGTCCACAGTAAGTAGGATTGTTACCAAATTCCATGAAGTGGGCCATGTACGCAATATTCCAAAAGCTGGACGTCCACAAATTGATGAAGACATTCAATTACAAATATTGTTGGAACTTGAAGAAGATCCCAATAAGTCCACTATTAGCATTAGATAATAATGTTAGTCACCTGTCATAAAAGTTTTAAAAAGAGCAAAGATTCATCCATACAAAATTCAACTTGTTCATGAGTTAGCGGAAGACGATTATGATCGGAGGTTGGAATTTTGCGAAGACCTTATGGAAAAATGCTTTGCCGAACCCCACTTTCTATCCAATGTACTTTGGTCAGGTACGTCGTTATTTAATAAAATTACCTATTTTTATTTAAAATTTTCTAGAATATTTTGTTTTTTTTAGATGAGGCTACTTTTTGTCTTAATGGTACAGTGAACCGTCATAATAGCCGATATTGGGCTCATGAAAACCCACACTGGGTTCAAGATGCGCATACTCAACATCGTCTAAAGCTGAATGTGTGGGCAAGAATTATTGGGGATAGAGTCATTGGTCCATTTTTCTTTGAAGATACACTTACAGCAGATAGTTATCTACAATTTCTTCAAACCCAATTAATTCCAGTTTTGGTTTGTTTCCTAACCCCGATGATAACGCTATTCCCAATAATGCTGTGTGGTTTCAACAAGATGGTGCTCCGCCTCATTTCGGCGTCCAAGTAAGAGCGTATTTAAACAGAATATTTCCTGACCGATGGATAGGTCGTAGACGTCATATGGAATGGTCCCCTAGATCACCGGACCTCACTCCACTAGACATTTTTATGGGGACATCTAAAAAGTAAAGTTTATGTCAACAGACCTACTACTTTAGCAGACTTAAAAACTAAAATTCAGGAAGAAATTGCACAAATTTCTCCAGACATTTTAGCAAGGACGGTTAGTTCTGTATACTGCCGTTTAGCGCATTGCCAAACTGTTAATGGTGAACAGTTTGAACATTTAATTTAAGTAGTTTTGTGCGAGACTTCTTTGGTTTAAGTTTATTTTTATTTCAAATTTAATTTATATTTCCGTTATTGCATCTAGTTCGTGCAAGTATTAACTTTTTGGTACTGTTGTAAAACACTTTAAATAAGCTATTTTTTGATGGTATAAAAACCGTATCAACCCATTTAAAAAAAATTGATGACGTCATTGTGTCGTCATGCTAATTTTAAAATAAAGTTTTTAAAAAACAAATCGACATCCCTTTTAGGGTTTTTGAAAATTCGAAATAATAAAGAAGTTATGAATTTTATTAAATGGTCATTTGAGGAGATATTCAATAATTTTTTTATTACAACTAGATGGCGCCAGTATAACTTTTTTGGTACTGTTAAAAAGCTCTTTAAATAAGATATTTTTAATGGTATTAAAACCATATCAACCCATTTAAAAAAAATTGATGACGTCATTGTGACGTCATGCCAACGGATAATATATTTTTTTTAACTTCAAAATCAAGCTTTTTAAAAATAATTCGGCACCCCTTTTAGCGTTTTTAAAAATTTCAAATAATTTCAAATAATAAAGAATTTTATGCGTTACTTTAAATGGTCATTTGAGGAGGTATTTAATAATGTTTCTTATTACAACTAGATGGCGCAAGTATAACTTTTTTGGTATTGTTAAAAAGTTCTTTAAATAAGGTATTTTTTGATGGTATAAAAACCATATCAACCTATTTAAAAAAAATTGATGACTTCATTGTGACGTCATGCCATTGGATAATATATTTTTTTTAACTTTAAAATAATTTTTTTTAAAAACAATTCGACACTTCTTTTAGCGTTTTTGAAAATTTCAAATAATAAAGAAGCTATGAATTTTATGCGTTACTTTAAATGGTCATTTAAGGAGATATTTAATAATTTTTTTTATTACAACTAGATGGCGCAAGTATAACTTTTTTGGTACTGTTAAAAAGTTCTTTAAATATGGTATTTTTTGATGGTATAAAAACCATATCAACCTATTTAAAAAAAAAAATGATGACGTCATTGTGACGTCATGCCATTGGATAATATATTTTTTTTAACTTTAAAATAAAGTTTTTTAAAAACAATTCGACACCTCTTTTAGCGTTTTTGAAAATTTAAAATAATAAAAAACCTATGAATATTATGCGTTAGTTTAAACTCACCCTGTATTAATTTTTCAAATAAACGAAAGATTTAAAGGATTCAAATGTATAGTAGATAGTTTTCGTGTCTTAACGCCACAATTTTTGATGGAGGCCAGCGATGACGAGTTATTCCAAACTGCGCAAAAATTAAATGAAGAATATAATGAAGATCTTACCGATATATTCCCGTCTCAGATGCTTAGTTTTCGTAATTGCATTAAAACAAGACTTCGATCAAATTTAAGTGTTAAAGATTTGGCATTTTTGTTAATCTGTGATAAATATATACTATGTTCAAGTTTTTCGGAAGTGTATTCAGCGTATATTTTGTATTTAACGATACCGGTATCAGTTGCAAGTGCTAAAAGATCCTTTTCCAAACTAAAATTGATAGAAGTACCATGAGTCAACTTAGATTAAGTGGTTTGGCAATCTTAAATATAGAAAGCACAATTGACAAAATCAATTATTTTGATTGTTTAATTGATAAGTTTGCAACCGTTAAAGCAAGTAAAAACTATTTTAGACTTTTAGGAACCTTTCTACCTTTCTGGGGCAATTGTTATATAAATAAAATTTTGTATTATTTTTAATTTCAAAGCAAAGCAAATTCTTGTTTTTTTTGTTTTTCACTTTTTTTTATAAATAAAACCTTTTATTATCTTTTATTTTTTATTATTTACCATACTTTGATACTTTTTGACATTTCACATCAATTTCACCTGTGGCGCAAGCATAAGTTTTGCACGGGGGTGGGGGGCGCATTTCTTTGTAGTTACGCCACTGACGTGCATGGTTTGGTAGTTGAACTTGATATGGAAAACGTCTTGGACATCCTCGACATCGCCGATTACATCCAAGTAAATGACGGGATGAAATTTTTTGAGGAATTTTTGATGTTGAATGTTGACGAGAAAAATTGTACAACTGTTGCGTATATCGTCCAGTGCTACTCGTTTGTGGATCTTAAGAAACATGTTAATTTTATTGATGTAAACTTTGGCACATTTCACAAACCGAGTTTTTTTTTATAAATTGACTCCAGAGCAAATTCATCATGCATTTAAAGCTGATAAAATAGTTAACTTTTCTGAGTTGGATTTATTGGAGGCTATTTTAGAATGGGGCTTTAAGGCCAGCAATCTTACGTAAATATTTTTTACTAAAAAGAACAAGTATCAAAAAAATTTAAAGGTGCGGGAAGAGTCCTGAATAATGGCTATAACTATTTTGATATTGTTGTAAGGTTAAAAATTTAAATTTCTCTGTGACTGCGTTAAGACTGTCAAGTTTGATTTCTTAAATGGATTAGTCCACTATTATTTTTATTAACTTGATTCTTCACAATTTTCTGAATGCCCCATAAGTCATATTTTTCGTTCAACTTAAGGTTTATAAGACTTGAAAAAATGTTATAAGTAAATTTAGGGTTATGAAATTGAATGATTTATTTCTGAGCTCACATGGCTTTCAAGTCTCAAGTTTATTTTATCTTTTATATCAATCAATCATAAAAAGATAAATTAACTTTTAAAAATAAAAGCTTGAAAAAATTACACTTTTTACGTGTTGTTGGATTCAGAAAATTAGTAAGATTCAAATTATTAAAAAAAGGTGGACTATTCCATTTAAGATTTCAAACTTGACAGTTACGTGATATAATATTGACTACTATTGTAACATTATATAATATTCTCTTGACTTTTCCACATATAATTTGTAATGATCTATTGGAAATAAAGTATTATTATTATTATTACTTTCTAAAAAATTATGAAAATTTATATGGGTTTCAAAATTTATCTTACAAAGGCGTAGAATTTCATGGAAGTTTTGATGAATTCAAGATGGCGCCGGATGAAGGTGAATGCTCTTCATGTAATGTTAAATTTAAACAAAAAGATTGGGTACTAGAGTTTGAAGGATATTGTAAAAGAAGCTACCATCCTAAATGTGCAGAAGTGGATGAAAAATCATACGAGTTAATAGTTCAATTAGGATCAAAAGTCAGATGGTATTGCTTTGAATGCGATTTTAAGGTTGGGCACGTGATACGATCAGAATGTGCAATTAATGCAGATCTAAAACAACTTAGTGACAAAATTGAAACTCAAATAATAGAAGTTAACAATAAAATATGTAAAATGAAAGCAAGTCTAAACAAAAATAATAGTGAGACTGACAATAAGTTACGTGAAATTACAAGTATTATGGAAACATCGTTAAAAAACGAAAATACAATGAATTATGCTAAAGCAGCTATAGGAAATAAAGGAGCTAAACATAATATAATTACAAACTATCCTGCAATAATAATAAAACCAAAGAATGCGAATCAAAAGAGCAACAAAACTAAAGGAGAAATACAAATGAAAGTAAACCCTGGCAAAATACAATCCAGAATCCAAAGTGTTAAAGAAATACGAGATGGTGGCATACTCATTAAAACGTACACCAAAAAAGAAAATGAAGCTTTAAAAAATCATAATATCAGCCAAATCGGAAATGAATATAATGTAAGCGAAGCAAAACTATATAAACCTAGATTTAAAATTATATATATATATCGAATCTATCAGATGACAAAATCATAGCCAATATGATCTCTCAAAATCATTTTATAAATGAAAATTATGAACTTAAAGTAAAATACAAAGTGCAATCTAAAAAGACAAATAAATAAACAATTTTCTTGGAAACAAATGGGTCAACTTTCAACAAAATAATGGAAAAAGATTATATAAACATTGGTTGGGATGAATGTTACATTAATGAAGATTTGTACTTAATAAGGTGCTTCAAATGTTACAAATTGGGACATAAATCAATGGATTGTAATGAATGTGAAAAAGACGACGTGCTATGTAACAATTGTTGTGGAAGACATAACTCAAACGAATGTAAAAATAAAGCTTTTTGTGGAAATTGTTATGAAGCAAATGAGAAATACAAGGACACTTATTATACAGACCATCACCCCTTCAACAAAATTTGTGGAGCTATTAGAAACAAGTTAGAAATGTTAATACAGAGAATAGATTATAGTGATGGAAATATGGTAACCACAAATACAAATAATTAAATTTGAATTATGTTTGAAAATGATATAAATGATACTAGTGAGTTAGATATATTTGCAAAAACAATATATAATATTCATTAGTATAATACTTTTGTAAAACAACATGAAATAAATGAATTTACGGGTTTAAATATATATCAAACTAACATAAGAAGTATACATAAAACTTTTGATGAACTATTAGTTAATTTACATTGCTAATCTATAGAATTTGACCTCATTATACTCACTGAATGTTGGCTACGAGGAAATGATATGATTCCTTTAATTGAAAATTATATAGCTTATAGTAATAATAGTTCAATAAACAAAAGTGATGGTGTTGTTATATATGTAAAATGCAATATTCCACACACATTAAATATAATTGAAATAAACTCATTAAAAATAGCCAGAATTACAATTAGAAAAGTCAATAAAATTACAAATATGAGTGCAACTTATAGATGTAATGCCCGCTCAAGTCATGCGCCCGCACTCAAATGCTTTTTCGCATTCCCTTGGAAATCAAGTAACGCTCTCTACCGCTTCTTCACTTTCAGGAGTGTAACCCTCATTATCTGCCACGCGTCAACTTAAAATCGCGCACCTTAATGTACACATATTGGTGATAATTGACGCTCTAACGCGATTTATAGATTATTGACAGTGAAAAACACTCGATCAGTCGCAACCGTACATCACTTGCAAAAGATAATAGAGATGTTTGAAATTCCCGAGAAAATCGTTACAGAGCGAGGAACCAGTTTCACAGCCGCGACATTTAAACAGTTTAGCGAAAAGTTGGGAATTTTTCTAAAATTTAAATAAAGTGCTAAAGTTCTTTTGCCTTTTTTATATCCTAGTGAAAAAATAATAATATATATTTACTTTGTTTGTGGGGCTTACTTTGTTGTTGCAGAACACAAAGCCAATATGTACATTATTTTATTTTTTTTAAACTGATAAGAAAATAGGTTTTTTTTAATCATTGCCGTTTAATATGATTTTCTGGGACAATGCTTTGAAATATGTACTTTGATGTATCAAAAAATTAATTTAGTTATTTTCCATAAGGTGTTATAGGTTAACCCTCATTATCTTAAAATTAAGCTGCAGTTGGTTAACCGCATTGCTGCAAAACACCATCCAATTTTGAAAAATATAAAGGCTCACAAAGAATGTTACTAGGGAACTAATTAATCAAGTCCGAACCTTTATTGCTGCACCAAATAGAGCTTCTGATCTAACTATTTCTTGAAAAGTAAGAAATTTTTATATCTCCGTTTATTATAAATAGCGATCTTGATCATTGCTATATGCTTCTTTGTTTAAAGTTTATGTTATTTTTATAATACGAGGATTACCTCGGAAGACTAGAATATTTTGCCAACGTAAATCAGTTAGCAAATGGATTAGAAAATTTGATTTTTGGCATGCAAAGAAGGTGTAAGGCATTGCAAAGAAGTCGAGGAGGGCCAACCCATTATTAACAATTTTGAAGAAAGAATATTGTATTTCTTTCGATAGTTTCAATAACTAAGGAGTACAATTAAATAAGACACTTCATTTTATAACAGCGTTTTTTTTTTGAAATACCTAATTTTAGTTATTGTAGAATTTATAGTTATTATTATACAATTTACAATAATAAACAAATAACAATAGATATATTAGGTATTTTTTCATTTGTTTCGAATTTAACCTGAAATTTTGATGCGTTCCACTTCAATTGACGCGCAGTGTATATCCGATTTTGCTTGGAAAACGTATTATACATTATACCGGTTATTGTATGAAAACGGAGGTCTTGTGTGATTTTACATGAAATTGATGTACATAAATTTAATGGTGTTTATCCAAAGATGCTTGGAAACTGTACGTACATTTTGTCGGTTAGTGTATGGAAACGTAGGTCCTGTGTGATCTTGTATAAAATTGATGTAGCTACATAAATTTAATGGTTTTTGTATGATTCTTTAAGTAAAAAACATGTCAAATTTCATTCGACGTTCCAAAGAAACAGTAATTTTGACGGTAATGTATGGAAACTGATGAAATTAATTTGTTTTCTTATGTAAGACGCTGTGATAAAATTAAAATTTTAAGTTGGCATTAGTGGAGGTCTAGAGAGGGACTCTATGATCAGTGAATATAGAAGTTATGTTATGTTCGTATGTGAATTTAGGTTATGTACTTTATGAAATAATATCCGAGATCATCCTGATAAAATTATACCGTATGTTTTATTAAGACCCTACAATTAAATGCATATATCACACAACCATTATATATTATTTAAACATATAATCATTGGGTAAAGTGTTTTTAGCGTACTGTTTTTAAAGTACTGTTGATAAATACGAACCGTACCCTACAATTCATCAGAAGTGAGATAAAGAACGACCAGTGGTTATTTCGAATATTAAGTCAATTTCATGGAATCACGCCGAAAGTTAGTTTAAAGCAAAATGAGTGGAAACGGAGAATATGCAATTATTGACGTTTCGATTGAAGAAATTGTTGCTTCAACAGTAGGAGCAATGGATTCAAGCAGTGCCCCTAAAATATCTAAGAGACGAGTGTGTTAAAACTTGGTTTCAGCGAATAGAAATTATTCAAACCACTTATGATATAAAGAACGACACAATGACTACGTATACACCGGGAGTACAAAAGGTGGACTAAGCTGGTCCGCGTACCAAATTTGACGATGTATACATGTATGCTCGCTTGGTCTCGCGTTGGTCCTCGGGAAGTAGTGGTCTAAATGAAAATTTAGTCCCGTGATAGCGATGTATATGCATAAGAACTATTTGAAGCCATTATTCTGTGATTTGAAGCGTCATAAACGTCAAATTTAGAGGTTATGTTTATTTTATAGCCATGCAAATTTAATCTAAAAGTAAGTTTAAAATATTTTGTAATTAAAAACATAATAGGAGCATTATTTTACTAAATTAAGTTGGTAAATAATTTTATAAAATAATAAGTTATAAATACTACAAACTTATTATAATAAAGTGGAACTGATTACAGCATTGTTTAATGAAATATTATATAAGGAACCTGAAGGAGACGGAAAAGAGAATTCACCTCCTTTTTTAAAAGAAAAACGAATTGTCACACCAGGAAGTAATAAAGCGCTTCCAAGACGAAAAGGTGTTAATTGGAGCGATAAAGAGACAAAATGTTTATTATAATTGACAATTGTAATCAATATTTCAAAATTAATGAATAGCAAAGCATAAAATTAAAAAGACTCAAAACCTTTTTTTCTGGAATGCCAGAAACAAAAAAAAGCAAGTGGTCGTACCGAGATTCAATTTTTTGATGAAATGTTTGAGCTGTAGCGAACAAGACCCATAAGTGAGTCTAAAATAACTGGGGTCGAATCCATTGATGATCCATTAATGGAACAAGAACTGATTATTATAGAAGACGAAATTATTAGTCAAAATTTTCACGATAAAAATTCCTACGAAACTTCAGACCTGTAATTAAACGAGAACCACTTTATTTAAGCCAACGAAAAACAGGCTTCATTGGTATGATTACCAGCCAAAAATTGTACATGGACAGTTGGAGACATTATGTGGAAAATATTAATTGTTGTCTGAGGTATCTTTCAGCACAAAAATTTATAACTCTCTTTTTTTTTAATTTACTGGAATAGGTAAGTCACCGACTAAGCCCACGGTTGGTCGGGGTACAAATATAATTTAGGTACTATTGGGCGCCACGTACTTAATGGCACTTACCGTTGTGGTCAAGCATGAAACCATACGAATTTAAATTGAGGAAGGAATCCCAGTAAAACAACTATTTAAATAGAAAGGTTTATTGCCCTTGTTGTGTATTTATTTTATTATAAACACAACCATCGGTACTCCGACCCTCATTAGGAATAATTGTATGTATATTTCTTAGTATTAGTTTATATTGTAATATCCATTTCCTAATTTCTGGATTTCCCCAAGATGATATTTATTGGAACCAGTAATTGACCACCCTTCCAGGTAGGTATTATTCAAGTCTAGCTTTAGTCTTAGAAATAAGAAGTAAGGTCATTCACGTTTTAGATTTAGTATAAGCAACACATAACTCTTGTTGGGTTCGCCAAAGCGACTTGTCGCATTATTTAAGTTATCAGTATCTAAGTTTAATTCTCCGTCGTACTATTACGTTTAATAAATTGAGTCAACTGATCCATGCATTTCATTTGGATTTAGTAGAATCCTTAAATCTACCTGGTGGCAGCAAATACTACGCATTTAAAGAAGTCAAGTTGGTTAAGTTATAAAACCAAAATAAACAACCTTTAACACCCTTCTCAATGGATGAAACCCTGTACAAGATTGTTAGCAGTAATAATAAAAATAAATCGCAGTAGGTGCTCAAATTAAGCAGTAACAATAAAAATAAAGCGCAGTATGGGCGCAAATTAAGCAATAAATTTAAAAAAAAAACACTCGGCACAGTTTACGCCAAAATATACTCTGTAAAAGAATAGGCCTATTCCATGATCCTTAATAGCTAAACTTAATAACCTACTTAATCTAAAATTATTTACAAAAATGACTAATAAGTCAAACCTACACCTGACTTTAAATGCAGGTCCAATAAAGTCACATGACTCAAATTAAGGGCATTAACAATGGGCCCCTTCAAGCAGTAAAAATAAATGACACAAATTATTAAGTTGGGTACTCGAATAACCCAGGTAAACTTTAAAATTAACCTGATAACTAGCGTCAACTATGGTTCACCAAGGAACTTATTGAAATCTATTAATGAATATTAACAACCGCAACAAGCAAAATTTTCGTACGCTTAATTTAGCGATTAGCGATGGAATTAAACCAACGAGTCCAGCACAACTCAATCCAAAATAATAATTAAAGCGACAAAAGCACTCATTAACCATAGGGTCACTATTAAAGGATCCGAACTCAGCGCGAAATTTAGCCAGAGCACTCGACTCGATCTGTCCTCACTCACAGCTAGCGAAGAAAAGACCGCCTTAAAAACCACATTTTTTATTCCCAGGAGGGACCAACCCGGAAATCGCCGGAAAAGCCGCCATTAACAGTCCCGCCAACTCAACCAGTCCGACGACGGTAACGACGAAGGGCTAAAAAAACCTAAAATACTACCTAAATTTAGAGCGGACCCGGTCCTGACGTAGGCGTAATTACACCCGGCTTTCGTGGAAGCCCATATTGAAAGTTAGCTTGATATTAATCGTAATTATATTGTACTTATATTGATACATCTTATAATGAAAACCAAGCTTAGTTTGATATTATATTTATATTGTTTTTAATCCAACAGTGCAATATAGAAGACACAACATGATTTAATGTTGTAATAAAGATGATTTTCAATATATTGAATGCGCGTGCCAACACCAATAATAACCCAATATAGATTTTCAGCGTATAAACAATATTGAGATAAGTAGTTATGCCAATATAAAGTTGTTATAAATGAATTCAAATGTTAGTTTGAGAAAAGAATGATAGATGGCGTGAATGTGCATATCATGTGTGAAAGGAAAGGAGAGGAGTCGGTTTTGAGCGCGAATGGAATGCAGTTGTGGGATAGAGGTTAGTTTTTGTATGGACTGAAAATATATTAAGTTAATCTTCGTACACGGCGTTATTGTTGTCTTAACCCTAATTATCCACCGAAAAGCCATCCTGATAGTTAACATTTTCAGAAGTGGGATAAAAGGGGAAACGAATCGGGAAACGTGTCGGGAAAAACAACGTGTTTGTTCGCGTGGGAACAAGAATCGACAGGTGCCGGTTGTTTGTTTATGTTTTGCAACGTTTTAAAAAGAAGCGTGGAATTTTATCATAATAAGACTGTTGGGACTGGTAATTTACGCGTTCACGGTTTCAGTGACGAGGAACGTAAGTGCGGAGGTTAAATAACAGTGCTTTGGAGATAAATAAAACGCAAATCAATGACGACCAACAAGGGTACAACGGAAGACATGAGTGATCACGGCGATGATGAAGGTAATGCTGGTAATACTACAGCAAATAATGGTAATTACAAAGATACATTTACTCTAATGTCAGGATTTGATACTCGAACTTCATCGCCGTTAGATAATAAAAGTGCGGGCTCAAACATGCAGAATTTTGTAGCACCAAATGTACAGGGTGATACAGCGGACAAATTTGCGGATGTCATGAGTCGTATGTTAAATATATTAGAACAAAGGGAAAATTCTACAATGCATACATTTCCATTAATGTCACAACCATTACCAAATATCAATGGCGAAGATCCTAATGTAAACGCAAAAGACTGGTTGCAGCAGTTAGAATACAGTGCGCGTATTGGTAATTGGAATGAGGGTGTAATGCTGGAAACTGCACGAATGCATCTAACCGGAACTGCTAAATTTTGGTATCAAGCACGTCGGGAAACTTTTAATTCGTGGAAAAATTTTGTAGATACGTTCAGAAGAAGCTTTATAAATAAACTGACGATGACGGAAAAATGGGATCGCATGAAGCAACGGGTTCAAAATCAGAACGAATCAGTGTCAAGTTATGCACACCAAAAATATATGTTGTATAAGGAACTTAATTTTACACTGAAGGAAACCAAAGAACAAATCCTTATGGGAATTACAAGACTGGATAACGTTGGAATTTTATTATCAGTTTTTCATACAGATTTTGATGAATTTTTGGATGATTTAATTGCTCATGAGAAACTATCAATTGGACGAGCTGCAAATTTCAAGCAAAACACTGTAACTAGTGAAAAATGGAAAAACTATAAGAAAAATTCAGGAACAGTGGAACGAAATGAAAACTCAAAAGGCAAACCTTCCAACGATAACAATTTCAGTAAAGAAGAAAGTCGACCATTTCAAAGAAAGTGCTACAAGTGCGGTGAGGTAGGTCACTTTAAAAGAGATTGCCCAAAGTTAGAGAAAACTAAAGACAATAAAGGTGTTCTAAAAATTGAAAACTTCCTTAAAACAACGGATGGAGAAAAATTCGTGAAAAACATTATGATAAATGATAATGAAGTAATAGGACAAATTGATGTGGGGAGTTCCGTTTCAATTATAACCGAGGACATTTTAAATATGTGCAACTTGGAACTTAAAATTGTACCAATAAACTTATTCGCATACGGTAACGAGAAAATTCCGGCAGTGCAAACGATCGGTATAACACGTGCGCGAGAACAAGTGGATTCGGTACAGGCGGAAATTGAGTTATGCGTGGTGAAAAATGATGTGCAAACAGTTGACATATTAATAGGTCGGAATTTCACAGAATTAGAACAATTTGCTTATGTAAGAGTCAACAACACGTTTAGGTTTGGATGGAAGGAAGAATATCCTTTTAAAGACTTAGAGGTTGACAACGCTAGAGTTTCAGGACAAAAAGCAGTTACAACTGATTTGGAAGTGCTCCGAAGAGGACAGGTGAATTTAATAAACGCGAGGTGTGACGGTATAACTTTAGTGGTACCAGTAGTAAATTTTGGACCGGACGATATCCAAGTTGAGCCTAATACAAACATTGGCGTAACAAGGAAAGGCGAGGTAACCGAAAATATAGTTATGACTGTCAATGACAATCGGAATATTGTTGAGGTAAGCGATAAAGAACCAATTTACCTTAAGCATGTTAAATATAAGCGAAGGGGCACCGGCACAAAAATTAGTGGATTTATGTAATAATTACAGACAATGTTTCGCGTTCAATTTAAGTGAACTCGGATGCACGGACTTGATTGAAATGAATTTTCGGGATACGGGTGAACCAGTTAGATCCAAACCGTACCGAACATGTCAGAAGGAACGTGAAATTATTTCAAACATTGTAGATGAGTGGAAAGCACACGGGATAGTAACGGAAACAAAATCATCATACGCGTCACCGTGTATTTTAGTCTACAAGAAAACCGGGGAACCAAGACTCATTATTGACTATAGAGCGCTTAACTTACAAACGATTAAGTGTACGTACCCGATACCAACAATTGATGAGCAATTTGAGGAACTCGCGGGGTGTAACATTTTCACTACATTAGATTTGGGAAGTGCTTATCTGCAGGTACCGTTAACGGCGGAAGCGCGGACAAAAACGGCGTTCGTTACTATGGACACCACAGGAGAATTTACAAGAATGGTGTTTGGGTTGGCTACGGCTTCGTTTGAATTCAGTAGACTTATGACGCAAGTTCTGGGACCTTTGGGGCGCAAAATAGCAGTCTGGTACTTGGATGATTATGATTAGTAGCCGCAAAAGATTGGGACGAGATGCTCTATAAGTTAGAGATCGTTTTTAAAAGACTATGTGAGACTAAACTTACTTTAAAGTTACGCAAATGTGAGTTTGGAAAATCGAAAGTTGATTACTTGGGTTTTACTTTGTCGGAGATTGGCTTACAACCCGGGGAAAATAAAGTATCTGCAGTGCGCGAATTTCCAACGCCGCGTAAAGTTCATGAGGTTCGAAGATTTTTGGGACTGACAAGTTACTTCAGACGGTTTATTGCAAACTACGGTGTTAGGGCGAGACCGATTAGTAATTTAACAAGGAAAAATGAAAAATTTTGTTGGGAAACAGACCAAATTCGGGCTTTTCAAGATTTAAAGGATGCTTTGACTTCTGCTCCCGTATTAAAGGTTTTTAATAGACATGCGGATAAAACCGAAATTCACACAGATGCATCACAATGGGGTGTAGCGGGAATGTTATTACAATCGGATAAAGATGGACTACCATTACAACCAGTGTATTATGTATCGCGGAAAACATCAGAGGCCGAATCGCGTTATCATTCATCGAAATTAGAACTAATGGCTATTGCGTTTACCTTGGAACGGCTAAGACATTATCTCTTGGGAATTAAATTTATCGTTGTTACCGATTGCCAGGCGATAACTTTTCTAAATACACAAAAACCAAATTATCACAAATTGCTAGATGGTTTCATATGTTACAAGAATATGACATGGAGGTGCGCCATAAAGCCGGTGAGAAAATGTGTCATGTGGATGCTTTGTCAAGAGCTCCGATAGAATCCGATGATAGTGCGGGAATAATGAATTCGTTACATGATAGACTTGAAGTGTTTCGATTAGTTACCGAAGACGAGCAAGTTATATACATTCAAAGAAGTGATAAGGACTTGATCCGGTTGATAAGTATACTGGAAAAACCTCCTGATGAACAAAGTGCGACTGAAAGACAGGAAGTGAAAGACTTCGAGTTAATTGACGGACGATTGTTTATAAAAATTGACGAAAATGGTCAGCAGAAACGCCTATACGTCATTCCACCGGGTATGCGAAAAGCGCTTGCGGTACGATATCACGATTGCGCGGGACACTTTAGCGTTGATCGAACTGTGGCAAGTATTAAAATGAAATTTTGGTTTCCGCGTATGCGACGTTATGTACGGCGACACATAAACGGGTGCTTCGAATGTTTGTTGGTAAAGGTACCAAGGGGACGTCAACCGGGTATGTTGAACCCGTTACCGATACCAAAACGGCCTTTCGCGCGAGTGCACTGGGACCATTGTGGACCGTTTGTGAAAACCCGTAGCGCTATGGCTTATGTTTTAGTGGCCATAGATCCACTTACAAAATTTGTAAAACTTTATGCGGTAAAGGACACACGTGCATTAACGACGATTAAATGTGTAAAGAAATTAATAAAAACTTTTGGGACTCCATTACGATTCGTAGTAGACCGAGGTACAAGCTTTACGGCAAATGCGTTCAAAGAATTTTGCAATGAACAAGGGATTCAAATAATATACATATCCAGTCGTCACCCACAGGCAAATGGGCAGGCTGAAATTGTAATGAAAACTCTGGTTAATTCGATCATGACCGAAATGAATGAAGAGGACCAGTGGGACAAGAAAATTGATGATATCGAACAGCATCTAAATTCATCGAAAAACAACAGTACTGGGAGAACTCCTTACGAGACGTTGTACGGATATTTACCGAATTTTGGCAATGCAGGATGGGAACGTGAGAGTAGTGCTGATCCAAATCAAGCCTGGAAGCCATCAAATGAAATTCAAGATGAAGTAAGAGAGAGGATTCAAGTAGCCCAAGATAAGTACAAGATGAGATATGATGCGCGACATTGTAAAGGGATGATCTACGAATTAGGGGACATTGTTGTAATGAAGGCAGCAATCAATCCTACAACAGGAGAATCGACCAAACTCCAGGCAAGGTACCGCGGCCCTCTAGTGGTTACCGAAAAACTACCCAGTGATACCTACCTAGTTAGTACTCTCAGAGGAGTAGATCAAAGATTCTGGACGACAACGGCCCATGTGAGCCAATTAAAGAGATATAAGAATCCAGGAGACAGCGAGGAATCTTCTGACGAAGAGGAAGAAGATGACACCCGGAATGAAATGGATGAGGAGAGGCAGCAGCGGAGTGGAGAAGAGAGCGATGCCGAAACGGGTGCGGGTAGCAGTGTAGTCGATGGTGATCAATGTGATAATAAGAGCAAAATAAGTGCGCGAGTGCGAAAACCACCGATAAGGCTTCGTGATTACGATTGTGCGCAGTAAATATGCAGAATAATATCACTAAATTATAGGTTAGGTTAATATTAATAAAATGTATTAGGTTAAGAAAGTCATTCGGGAGAATAACTTCGGTCAGGATGGTCGAATGTTATAAATGAATTCAAATGTTAGTTTTAGAAAAGAATGATAGATGGCGTGAATGTGCATATCATGTGGAGTGAAAGGAAAGGAGAGGAGTCGGTTTTGAGCGCGAATGGAATGCAGTTGTGGGATAGAGGTTAGTTTTTGTATGGACTGAAAATATATTAAGTTAATCTTCGTACACGGCGTTATTATTGTCTTAACCCTAATTATCCACCGAAAAGCCATCCTGATAGTTAACAAAGTATATATTGTTTTGAAAGAAAATTACACGTTATTCAGATTTCAACGTAGTTCAATATTGATACAATATATAATATACTGATTCAAACCGCCAAGTTGCTAACTAACCCATTACGGGAATGATGTGTTGCCAGTTGCCAGGTTTGACGGATTCAACTTCGTAAAAACATTAGCGGTATCAAAATAATTTCAGCAGATTTTCTAGCGATATCTAATAATTTAATTATATTAAGTAACCAACTTATAAAACAAATAAATTGGGCAATATTTGCTTTTAATATTACAGGTTCCTGTAATTATTTTGCGGGAATAACTGGCAACACTGTAGACGGACGTCATTTTGCGCGCGAACAGAGCCACAGAACGGAGCGAAAAGCTGTGTTGTGTTGTGGTCTTCAGTGGTCTTGTTTCTTGCTGTTTCTTATAAAAAGTAAGTGCTGTTTGTTTTACATTAATTTGTACAAAAATCTATTTAATGTCCACAAAAATAAATATAAAAGTTTCTGGGATTAATTTGTACAATATAAAGGAACATTATTGAGAAGGTTTGTAGGTTAGGTTAAATAAAATCGAAAGCAAGTATGAAGTAAATTTCATTTATATGAAGGAAATTAACTCTAAAATACATGTTAAAAAATTATATTCTGAACTTTTTCATTTATGCAGTTTGGAACATAATTTCCTTAAATGGACATTGGAATTATTTTGTCATAGTAAAATACACCAGAGGCGAAGTGCAGTCCATGCCTCCGCAAAAAAACTAAAATCTGAAATTTACATCAACAGTTTCATTTTGTAGAATAGTAATTAGTAATTATAATAGTATTTTACGCAAGGAATCAAGAAAGTTAAAAATTTCATGAGTTTGAAATTAGCCGAATGTGGTGCGAGCTTATTGAGCAGGCTATCAAACAAGAAAAAAAAATCACTTTCTTCCAATTGTGTATGCTATTTTTCATGGTACCACTTAAAAAACAATTTTTATGTAAAATTTTAATAATAATTTACTAAAAATATATTTAATTTTAGACGATCGGGAACTATGGCAAAACCTAAGTCTAAAAAGTCAACAAAGAGTATGCGAATAAAAAGAAAAAAAAATTCAATTAATGAATATTTTTGAAGCAAGTAATATTAATCGTAAACAAATTGAAAACAATTTTATGACAGCTAATGATGATTTGAGTAATGGAAGTATTAGTCCCTCTAGAACGAGCTTTAGTAGCACTTCTTCTTTGATCACAATTACTAGTGAAACTAATTTTAATCCTAACCTTAAATTACAATATGATTCTGATATTTCATTTCCTATCAGCGAACAAAGCAATAATGAATCTTACTTACCAGATAACAGTAGTTTATTACAAAACAATACCAGTCATTTATCACAGGAACTGAGACTTTGGGCGATTAAGCAAAATGTAAAGCACACCCAACTTGATTCTCTTTTAAAGATATTAAGAAAGCACCATAATGATTTGCCAACATGTTCTAAAACTCTTTTAAAAATTACATGAACTATAAAACTTTTTACCATGAAAAGTCTTCGACAAACTGACGGATAGCTCGCATATTTAGGAATAGAGAATAATTTAAAACCGATATTATCTAAAATATTTACTTATGTTTCGAATAATATAATTGAATTAATTATTAACATTGATGGTATTCCTATTCACAAAAGTACTTCGATGCAGATGTGGCCTATATTATGTAATATTTATTCTCCTCATTTTAAAATCAACCCATTTGTAATTGCAATTTATTACGGGAATAGCAAACCGAATTGTTTACATGAATATTTAAACGACTTTATAACAGAAACAAAATATTTAAATAAAAATGGAATTTTTTTTGAAGATAAGTTTTTCCAAGTAAAAATAAAATCAATAGTTTGTGATGCACCAGCTCGTGCCTTTATTAAATGTGTAAAGGGACATGGTGGATATTTTAGCTGCGAGAGGTGTATTATAAAAGGAGTACGTATTGATAAAACTGTAAAATATCCGGACCTCAATGAACCTCTTCGGTCAAATGAATCATTCAGGCAACAGATAAATAAAGAACATCATCTTGGCATTTCCCCTTTAACTGAATTAGACAACTTTGACATCATAAAAGATATTCCGTTAGACTATATGCATATGATTTGCTTGGGTGTAATGAAAAAAATACTTACCTTATAGGTTAAAAAACGCAAGTGTGCATATAGTTTATCCGGTCAAAATATAAATAATATAAATATTTTAATTCAATCCTTAAAAAAGTGTGTTCCAACCGAAATTACTCGAAAACCAAGAGGTCTTGATGAGTTAGAAAGGTGGAAAGCCACCGAGTTTCGATTTTTTTTGTTGTATATAGGACCAATTATTTAAAAAAAAATTTTACCGAAAAAGAATTATAAAAATTTTTTATACCTGCATTGTTCGATAAGAATGTTATGTTCAAAATCTTTGATTACTAGCTATGGAACAGATGCAGTTACTTTTATAAGAAAATTCTTTAAAGGGGTTCTTAAATTATATGGTCCTGAAGAAGCTACTTACAATTTACACGGCATAGTTCACTTAGTTGACGAAGCAGTTAATTCAAATCAACCATTAGATAATATAAGTTGTTTTGTATTTGAGTCATTCTTGGGAAGGTTAAAAAAACTGATTCGTGGACCAAACAAGCCCCTTTAGCAAGTATGTAATAGATTACTAGAACGCAGTTCAATTATCAATTTTTCAATAAACGAACAACCCACCGAACTAAATTATAAAAATGATGGTACCATTAAGTCACTAATATTTATGAATTTCACTTTATCTTGTAAAAGCCCTGATTGCTTCGTTTTACTTAAAACTAATAAAACTCTTGAGATAACGCAAATTGAATCACAAGATAGTGATATAATTATTTCAGGAAACATTTATCAGAACAATGACAACTTTCATACAATTATTGATTCAAAATTTATTCAATATTTTATTATTTCAGAGAAAAGTTCATTTGTATTCAAAATCAAATTGGAAGATATATTAACAAAATGTATTGTTTTTAAAAATGATACTACTTTTTATTCAGTTGCTTATTTACATTAAAATTCTGTTTTTATGAACAAATATTTTGTTTCTTTCCCATCCGGTCCTTTAATTTTCTACAATAAACCTTTTATATATAAAATACAAAATCTGTTGCCAAATTTTATTTTAGAAATAATAATATAAATAATTATTATAAATCATAAATTCCAATTACTTTTTATCGGTTATATTATAATGATTATTAGTTTTTACGTTTATTTTTTAATTAGAAATTTATTCAAGCTGTGGTTCTTAAAATATATATTTATTTTTTAAATTTCTTGAACTTTTCAATACTATTAAGTTCTAATCCATTTTAAATCGATTAGATTCAGGAAAAATTCCAATCAACCTGACGATTTAATGAACATGTCTGTTTCGTGGGATGTTTTACTATGGGTGGACGAAAACTCGATTGGAGTTGTTCCGACATCATGGAAAGTGCAAAAATCATTATACCTATGGCCCAGGTTAAAATTATCAAAAATACAAAAACTTATTGAAAAATGCGATTCTCCAAATCTAAAATATTCGTATGATGAATTGAAGGTAATTTATAAGGGTACGCATTGCACATATGTTGAAGCAGAACAACTTGCCAATCAATTGACTGCGGCCACCTCACACTCAGAGTCAGAATCATATTCCCAAAGACCATCAAAGTCTTCTTATGGTGATGAAGATTTTAACAAACCAAAGTCGAAAGGAAAACAGAATGAGCCCAAGAATTACACATGTACACAGGTTCCATTATTTACACCAGGTTTAAATGATGTGCCTACTTTAAATGACAATACCGAAGTTCTTAACGTAATTTCCGAATCTTTAAGTAAATTATTCGCAGAGGTGCAGGAAATAAAGACCTCGAATTCTTTTATTCTGTCCACTTTAAATCGTATAAGATCTGAAAAGGGATTAATCTCAAATCGTCCAAAATGGCTTCAAGACAAATTACCATTGAAAACTGAAGAAGAGTTTACTTGGCTAGAAAATTGTTTACCAACAAAATCAGATGAATTGGTAAGCTTACAAAATGTTTATATTATTTAATATTAAACTATTTTATTTGTAGGCAAATGAGATGTCTCTTGTAGGTGGCGAAACTGTTCGTCAAAATACCAATTTTATAATTAAAAAGCTACTCAGCAAAAATTTAGCTTTACAATATTCTTCGGTAGGAAGAAGATAGAAGAAAAATTTTTCCGCCACTAAATTATATACATCAGTTCTCAGTGAGTATTAGCTGCGGTGATTGACCTTATTATGATTGAAAATTGTTCCCGCATATTTATTTTTTTGGTTATTTTTAAGGATACACTCTCATTTACTGAAAGAACTAATTCTTCAGTAAAAGCTGTTTTAGACGGGCACATTTTGTTAACAAATTGACTCAGAATGTGTGCGCAATGTGCAGTGGCATCTGAGTTGATCTTACATAAAATATTTGTGGTAGAAATAGAAATATGCCTGTATAATACAGGTCTTATACACACATTTAAAATATTTATAAGAAATCTTTGAAAAGGTATTTTTAAATTTTAAAAACTTTTTAGAAGCAGTAAGGATCCGACTTCCAAGTGCTTCGGATTTGGACATTATACGAAGCGTAGGATTATCATTGGCTACAGCAGGTGATCGAGAAGGTGGTCGAAAGGAGAAAGCAAAGGACAAGATATTCGTATTAGCCACCACTGACGGTGAAATAGTCCCAAATGTTCAAATTGACATTGCTGACGAAGATGATCTTGCTGATGAAGAAATTCAAAACTAAAGTTTAAACTTTTTGATGTCATCATGGCACAACTATATTCTTATTATCATCAAATAATAATAAGGTTAGTAAATGTATTTGTATTATTACGAACTTTTTACGTTACAAATATTTTGTTATTAAATTTTAGGTGATCCTACTTAGAAGTTGATAATGATTTAAGAAGAGATATCCAGAATAAAGTTTTATTTTTATTTTTTATTTCAGTTTAAAAGTTTATAAAAATAATTAATAAATATTTACTTTGAATTATAAAATTTTTACTTATTTCCATATTAAATTTATAATAAGGTCCTTTTATTCTAGCTTTGTTAAAAACTGTCTCGCTCTTACTCGCACCAAATTTAGGCTGAATATATGAAACGAGGAAAAAATCACACAGCTAGAAAAACAGATATCCAAATAATTAAAAAATTATAACTTTTGTATACCATTTAGATTCCAAGCAATTTTATAGTTATTATTGTTGATGAAGATTGCAGTTGTATGGACAGTGGATGGAAAATGGAAACACTTTTTAAACTTTTATTATAAACCATTTAATTGTTGTAATTTTGGTTTGGTAATAATTACAGTTATCAGAACAATGGATAGGATATACTTTTTGAACAAATATCATTTTTTTGCCAATTACCTTCGGCAAACAATGTTATCTTTTTCTTATTTTGAAAATCATCCACTTATCATTGATTTTTAAATATTGAAAAAGATAACATTGTTTGCCGAAGGTAATTGGCAAAAAAATGATATAAGTTCAAAAAGTATATCCTATCCATTGTTCCGAAAACTGTAATTATTTTCCAAATATAAAGAAAAGTGGTATTAACAATATTGCATATATACAGTATTGCCAATATTGAACAAACATTGTAATTACAATATATTGAGAATTCATTGTTTTTACATTGAATATCATGATAAACTTCAATATTGTATCAATGTAAAAGAGGGTTCACAAAACACAGTGTCTAAATATTTAAAATCAATATGAGTTCAATATTGGTGTATTGAATATCAATATTGCATTAATATAAACATTCTACTTGGGAGCACATATTGCAATTTGTTACAGTTGCTACACCGGCTGCAGCACAACTATGTGCTGCCCGTGCATTCTCCACGACTCTCTGTTCCGATCAGACATCAAAATGTAAACAACCAAAAGGTAAACAATCCCCAACTTAAGTGAATGAAAACCTAGAAAAATACGGTGTAAATTTTGGGAACGTTACAAATTATCACAAGACCATCTTGAGGTATTCTTCAGCACTATAAGGAGGCGTGGAGGATACAATAATAATCCAAACGCAAAGCAATTTCAAGCTGCTTAAAAAAGACGATCCACACCGGTGTAACCGCTTCTTTCCAGGCCACCTTCAATAATTTTAGCCATAAGTACTTTGACGAGGGAGCAAGGGTATAGGAGGCAACAAATGGTAATTGGTACAAGCACCTACCGCTACTTGCCAACAGCTCCGAATGAGGCGCTACTCTCGTTTTAATTTGGATAGATTGTTGCCTTATAACAGACCAATTTTGCAAAAATTTAAGAATTTTATCGTTTCAGATTAAAATCTGAAACGATAAATCCCTCCATTACACAAAATACTTAAACGTAATGCTTTTCGGAAAAAGGTTTCGGAATATGTTGTTACGGCAGAATTCAAACAGGAAATGTTGATTTTTATGAAGCCGTTATTCAAAATTTAAATCCGGGAAATTCAGAAAATTTAACTATTGATTTTGGTAGAAGAGACAGTCAAAATTTAGTTGAAGTTAATTCAGAGAAGTTAATAGATGATTTTGGTCCAGTAGGTAGTAAAAATTTAATTTATGGTACTTTAACGAATTTAAATAATGAGCCTAATGACTAATAAGAAGAAACGGTTTTAATTCTAACTTAATTGATCGAATTTTAAAAAAGAAACAATACAAAATTATTCTAAATAATATTTTTCCTAAAGTAAAAAGGAAAGTAGTGGATATTTACCGGTTCTGGATCATCCACAATCCACAATTTGGAAGCCCCGCCTCCCATGTAAAGTCCCCATAAGGAGTGTGACGCCCACCCCCAACCTAAATCCCTCCCACCTGAGCTCTGATTGGTCGATTCTCCCCTCCTTCCTGACCTCTGATTGTTCCTACCCCACCTAAGCTCCTCCTTCTTGAGCTCCTATTGGTCCCCCAGTTGCCCCACTCTAATTTTATTGGACGGCGGCCATTTTCCTAATTATTGCCAAACCCCCAAGTACGCTGATTGGTTACCTGCTTAAGTAAATGCTGCCATCTGCGAATCGGTAGCTTAAGTTACTGATTCTAGTGGCGCCATCTGAAGTTTGCGGCAAAGCGCCAAAGCTTAAAAAAAACACTCGCCACCGTGAATCGAAGCCAGTCTTTGTTTTGCGTTTTTTTAATTCCAACGAATTAGCGGTTGTGACCACCAAGCAGTTATCATTTCTTTAGTTAGATATGTAGTATATATCGTATTTTACCTGAGACATTGGTATGTGGGGTGATTAAACTCATAATGTGTGTCTATAAATTTACCTTTATTTTAAATATACATACAAAATATTTACAAAATACAAAATAAACAAAATAAACAAAATTTAGTATGATACATTATATTAAATAAAATAAATATTTTAAAATTATTCTAAAACTAAAACTAATAAAATAAATATATATGTACAAAAATAAAAAAATAGCATTTCAATTAAGTATACTTTGAAGAATCTGCATCATTATTTGGTATATCGTAATGCCCCCAAGCAAGAGTATTTACTCTGTCTTGACAAATATAACGCTTATCATCATTACATGATAATGCTACCTTATTTTGGGTTTGGGAAAAAATTGTGTGATAAATGGATTTGAATAAGTTTTGTTTCTTATAAATTTTAATATTTTGAGGATCAAATAGTGTTTTTTTAAAATCATTTTCTGTTATTTCATTTTTAACAACAGACCTTTTTATACCTTTCACTTTTTTAGTCCTCTCACCTACTACATCAAATGCATACATTTTGGGACGTAATCCAACAAATTCAAACATTATCTTCCCACAATTTTCATCCTTCATTAAACCCAATACTGCTTTATTAATTAGTGGTATTTCGTAGGGATTACTTAAATCAAAATTTGAAGTATCAAACATCTCATTGTTATGCTTTATGTCCATATAAAAATCTTCTGTCTCAATATATAAAATAAAGCTGTCTGTATCCATATAACAAAGCTTAACTCTATTTTCATACTTTATTTTAATAAAATTATAATAAAAATCATACATTAAAAATTTTGAAGTTTCTAACACCGAAAATCCCATATAAATGGGTTTATTATAAATTACTTTAAGTTTTTCTAAATGTATGGCAGCAAAGTTTTCTGAAAATATGGTTGCACTTTTAAAATTAAGTTTGGCAATCATACTTTCAGCTCCTTTACGCTTTCCAATATCTTTCCAATGATTTACCAATTGAATATCTCTTCTTTTATCAACATTCTCTAGAGTTTTCCCAAATATGCTGTTATTCATTAATTTATAAAAATCTTTATCAAAGTCATTTTTAGAATTTTGTCTTAAGCTGGTATTCAAATCAATATATTTCTTTAACCAATTATTTTGTTTAAAACATAAAACCCTATGTATTTTTTTAATTTTTAGGCCATGAAATAAAGCTTGTTTTAAATTTCTATAATGAATTACATACTTTTCTTTATCATATAAATTTACAATAAGCTTTTTGGTATTAAATTTAGAATTTGGAGGCGAAATATTTTCAGCCAAAAATGGCAGCTCACAGTGTTTATTATGTAATTCTCTTGGGTACTCAATATCGACTTCGAAAAAGTATCCAATTGGCAAATCATCAGAAATATTTGAAATATCTAAAACGTCAATCTCACCTCCAGATAGCCATTTAAAGCCCCCAATAGGTAAGTATTGAGACATTGCCCACCCGTATAAATTGCTAACGTCAATGTATGCTAAATATGATGATGTTTTTTGAGGATCAAATTTAGACATGTATTTATTATTCGCCTTCGAATGACGTAGGCTGCACTGGCAAATACCCCCTCTTAAACCCTTCTTTATCATTTGATACATGTCTAAATCAGTTATTAATTCCAATTCTACATCACTATATTTAAGCATAGCATCCCAACTAAGCCCAGGAGCAGTATAATAATGAGCTGGATCTAAATCATATGTATTCATACAAATTAATCTAAAATTTTCAAATATGTCAGCCAAAAGTAATACGTCAGTCTTAAGATATATGTTTGAATAGTCTCCTAAGTTTTTACACGAAAAAGATGTCCAAACATTAATTGCATGCCGGTAGTCATCTTCTGATATGTTTGAATTAGTTAATGAATTAAAAAAATGATTTTTTTCAGGTAATTTTTCATCTAATAATTTTTCCATTGAATCTACTATACGGAAATACTCCTTTTTTAGTAACCAATTTAAATTTTTCCAAAGCATTAAAATTTGTTTTTAAATGATAAAATTTTTCAGCTGCCAAATTTTTTGCCAATTTATCCAAACTATAATTCATAAATTTAAATGAATCTAAAAATCTTAATCTAATGTGTACATTCTTCATTTTTTCATCTTTATCCAAATACATATCAACTTTAATTTTTTTCGAAAAAGAAATATATTTTTCTTTGGTTTGTGCAATGCAATCAATCTTTGGAAAATCTTTATAATTTTCCTCATCCTCTTCATCGTATTCGTAATCATCATTGCTACAAGTAGGGTCCATTTCGTCATTAGTCTTATTGAGGTTACTATTTGCATGTTCACATAATTCTTTTATGAAGAGATGACTATCATATCCTCCCAAATTATGAAAAAAAACAGGTATAAAATTCGGTACCTTGTAATTTATATTGCACCTTTTATGAGCGGGTCCAATAAATCGACCTGTGAGATGACAATGATCAGCTACCCTATCATCATCTAGAATTTTACCACATATATGACAGTCATCTGTTGCATAAAATACTAATTTATCTAAAGGATCTAAATTATTCATTTTAACTATCGGTTTAAGATGATTTTCATATATTATCTGCGTTTCGTTTTCTATGGATTTTATAAAAACTTGTTGACAATCTAAGCCCGTATATGTTTTAAATTTATTAAAGGAATTATTATATGAACACACAATATAATAAGCAAAACTGTAGGGTACATGAATGTGAGTATTTTCGGTGTAACTTGTGCCAGATGGATCAGGGTGACATGTTGAAATTGGTTGGATTAGTGACTCAAAATCCGCATAAATGCAAAATGGTACTTTCATTTTATTTTGATAATTTTGAAATTTTAATATATTGCCAGGAATTAAATCGCCATTTTTTTGTAATTTTAAATCTTCTGACGGAAGAATTGTGTAAACATGGCTACAATCATTTAAACAATGCTGATCTAAGCGTAACTGAGATGAAAAAAAGGTTAAACAGGCGTCACACAAAAATGTCTTATGTTCATAGGATGATACTTGTAAAGAAATTAATCTGGATAGGTTTTTGATTAAAATGTAATGACTTTTTGTGCCTTCTTCAATGTATAACAAATAATATGTTTATTTTTTTTATTTTGTGTAAGATGAATTGGACCTACTACTAAGTTTTTATTTAATTTTTTACTAAACTCTAAACCATAAATATTTATACTAATATCATTTAAAACTTCAATTTTTTTAACATCGTCTAATTTAACAGGAAAAGTAACACCTTTCAAATTTAGAACATCTTCATATTTTGGGTAACTCGTTGTCCTACTTACGTTGTGTTGAGATGGATAAAGAGCCGCAACGATACACCAAGCCAAACATGCATCATCAGCATTTTGAATATTGATGCATGCCTTTTTATTATCAATATCAGATGGCAATTTCATATATGAAGATCCTTTTAATGGTGTATATTTATTGATGTTAATTTCCAAATGTGACACCGCATAAAAAGCCCATCCACTATCTTTTTCCTAAAATATATAAATGAATAAAATACTTATAAACCATTATGTTTAATAAATTCTTACTTGAAATTCTTCGCTTTTCGTTTGGAGTACTTTGCACCAGTTTTTATATAAATTCCCAATATCACTTGATTTTGTTACAATAGTGAATTTTGTGTTAAAAGATTTCAATTCAGTTTGGATATTTTCATCTGTGCCATTAGGTTTAATAAAATACCCAAACAATTCCAAATTTACCTTAATGCTGGTATTTTGTACTGACTCTTTAATGCAATTATATACTTTATTTTTTATATGATCTAAAAATGTAACAAAATCAATATCAATTGGTTCTTTTGGTGCGTTTATTTTATAAGTAGCAATACGTTTCTTAAAACTGCTCTTAATACGTATGACACCATTTTCCGTTGATTGGGGAAGATTGCTTTGATGTTTCCTCGATTTTAAATGAGCCGAAAAGAGTGTAGGGTTATTTATTGTCTCATAGCAATGTTGGCAATACTTTTTGTTGGAATTATCTGCTGCATTCGAATTTTTTCTTTTAAGAGTTGGTTTAGGTGTTGAAATAAAAGTGTGGGTATGATTGGTGTACTCCAACGCCGAATTAAAAATTTGCCCACAATCCGAACACAGAATCGATTCGACATGGACAGATCTTAAATGTCGTTTCAACGCATCTTCCCTGGAAAAATCTTTATTGCAAATTTTACAAGTAATTCGCATAGATTTTCCACAACTATTCTCGTGCCTTTGTAAATTGCTTTTTGAAGAAAATGCTTTTTTGCAAGTAATGCAATTCATTTTGTTTTAATCTATAAATATAATTAGGTTTAAAAAATTTATTTTAATTGTTTTTATTTAAATTAACTTACCCCAATATAGCAATTAATTTATAAATAAAACACACGTACTACTTTTAAGGACAGCGAACTCTAAAAATTGTTAAAAAGCACTTTGTTCTTCGCTCAACGCAATATTGAAATGATCAGCAATATTGTTAGTATGAACATTTTATTAAAATGTTAAATTGCAAAATAGCATTTTACATATTATTAAAGATCAGCATTTACTGACATACTGAGTGTTTCATATTAATTATTTGCAAAAAAAAACAGGTAATTTTCAATTAAACAAAAAACTATTATATACTTATAAATAGATGTTTTATTTATTATAAATATGTAAATAGTTGCATAGTTTTGTAATATTTGATTTACTACATATACAAATATATTTTAAATGATTTACACAATTATGTTTACTATCAACTAAAACTTCACAAATTTTTTCCTCTTCTAAATTTATTATACTGTTTCGGGTAAATCTCATTAAAAAATTCATCTTTTGGTGGCCTTTTACATAAAAAATATCTTGAAAACTATCTGTGTAACTATCCAATATATTTTTAATTTCTTTAGTTTTAATAAATCCTGTGCTATATTTTAGACAATGATGATTATTTTCGAGCCAGGTAACCAGTTTCCTATCTTCTTTGTTTAAAACAAAATATGGTTTTTCCGGCTTAAAAAGAAAAGTGTCGACATCCACACCATTTTTGGAAACTGACATTTCTTTAGGAACAAATTTACCATTTATTGTAAAGCCTTGAATGTCAACTATGATTAAATTAGGTTTTGTGACGCCTTTTGTTTCGGCGCACCGATATGACGCGTTACAATAACTTTTCAACGGGTTGCTCGAGCGCCAGGCTTTTAATGTGGGTCCCCACAATAGCAATCGCACGCTTCGGTTGCGTCGACTTTTACAGATCACAAGGGTCAGGGATGGGCTGGTAATAATTAACCAAATCGAGCAGCTTAAACTAGTTTATTCTTGACTGCTTCCCAAACAATAAAATTATAATTGTGTAGTTTTCCCCCCAAAAATACAAAGTACAAATTTACAATTCTCTACTGTGCGCTGTATTTACACAATTTATACAAACGCCAATCTTCACCTTCCTTTCAGTTCGGTGCAACAAACTTTGTACGGTCGGGTCTAACGTTCTCTCTGTACACGGATCTCAGTTCAATTAACATTAACAGGAAGGATAAAGGCTACAATCAATAACTTTCGACGAAACGTAGGTTTGCTAGGCAAAACATCCACGATCGACGGAGTTAATTAATAAAAGAAAGAAAGAAAACAGAAATCAATCACTTTCGACGACACGTAGGTTTGCAAGGCACAACATCCACGCTCGACGGAGTTAATTAATTGGAAATTTAAAGAACGTGAAATTCCACCACTTTCGAGAAACACAGGTTTGCAAAGCAAAACATCCGTGCACCCTAGAGTTAAATGAAACACACGCCGGAAGAGTAGGGAGTTCAACCACCTTCGGAAAAACGTAGGTTTGCAAGGCAAAACGTCCACGTCAACCAGAGTTAGTTAATCTCGGAGGTAAAGAATTAGCAGGTAAAATCACTTTCGGCACAACGTAGGTTTGCAAGGCAAAACATCCACGCCAACCGGAGTTAATTAAACCCGAAAAGAAGATTTAACAAGCTTAATCGCTTACGGAAAAATGTAGGTTTGCAAGGCAAAACATCCACACTAACCGCAGTTAATTAAACCCGAAAAGAAGATTTAACAAGCTTAATCACTTACGGAAAAATGTAGGTTTGCAAGGCAAAACATCCACATTAACCGCAGTTAATTAAACCCGAAAACGGAAAAGTAAGAAACGAGTAGGACGGAACAATGTTAATTTAAAACGGAAGATTAACGTTAAGTACACAAAACAAAAAAATGCAAAGGTTTTTCCCACCTAGGGAGACCAATGTAAATGTGGCTTACCGGTAACGGTGTTGCACCTCTGTAAACTTCTATTTAAATAAAACTAAGAAAATACTCCCGCAAATAATTATAATCGCACAGAAATCTAATGTCGCACTAGGTATCGGCCAAGGCACTGATAACGAAGCAAGTTGTGCTCCGGGCGCGATGCTCTTGATTTTATAGGATTTTGGACGGTGACGTCAGCCATTGAATTTGGGCTTATCCTACTCCGAGTAAAATCACTCGCGCATCCAAATTTCCCAAATTTGGATATGCAAATTGACCTCGGATGAATAGCGCCAAATGTCGCAACGGTCCATTGTGAGCAAAAGTTTTATCGAACAAATAATTTCTAAGGGCCATTGAAATTGAATTTACATCTCAACTAAATTTTAGTAAATTTATGTATTTTTACAACAATCAAATTCAAAGAGTTCGAATTTTGATCAATGGCCACGCGCGGATTTTTGCTACAATACGGAACAATGACTGTAAACATTGAACGCAACAAATTTCTTATTATTAAACTAAACTTTAAATTTAATTTAATTAATAAAAATTTCATAAAATCTAATTTAGGGGGCACCAAAAAAATCACTTCGTTACATCCCCCCCTTACTTCGGTGAAAAGAAATGAGCCAACATTTCTTTTCCCCTTACATCGAACAACTTATACTAACATTCCAAGTCCTAAGTCTTCTTGTAAGGTTCCTCTTCGGTCTTCGGAACTGGGTGGCGATATAACCTCCTGAACGTCTCTCGGATCCCCTAAGCATCGGAACGTCGTTAAAGGCTTCAATACCATCTCTGAAGGAGGACGCCTCACCACTCCTTGGGAACCCCTCGGGTATTCTGGCCAGGATCGGTGATGAGGGTTGCTTCTTTTCTTCAACCTTGATTCGACGTAGACGGTGACGACATCAATAACTTACTCTTCGCCGGTGTTGAATACTGGTACTAATTACATTGGTGCCACTATTTAGGCGAGCGCTAAATGCACCTGTGTTAGCAGCCCCTCCTCGCTGCCAACCGTGGGGTCCATCCGGTAACAATTTACTTTTCGGTGATGATGACCCCTCCGTCCGTTCACCTAGACTGAGGTGATGATCAGCAAAGTCCAGCTGACATTTTCCAGATGATAACGTTGCTGGTGCTAATTCATCGGTAATAATTGGTTTTTCCCTGGTGTTAATGTTGCCGGTGATAACTGGCCGGTGATACACAATTGTGTTTCCCTGGTATCAGTGCTGCCAGTGATAGTGGCCCCTCCTCGCCACTACCCGTGGGACCCCTCCTCGGTCAGCCTCGGTGGCCCCTCCGTCCGTGAACTGCTGATCTTCCGGGATAGTTTTCCCGTTGATAGCTTTTCCGGTGATAGTGGCCCCTCCTCGCCACTACCCGTGGAGCCCCACCACGGTCTACCTCGGTGGCTCCCCCGTCCTTTCTTCCCCCTACCAGGGTTCTTCAATACCCTGCGGGGGTGTCCTTGGTCGCCTCGATTCGACAGTCTTCGAATTAGCGCCCTTCAGAACCGTTTTCCTCCTGGGCGTGGGTGATAATCCCACACAACCACATTTCGTCCTGATACAACCACTCCCTGGGGAATCCGGCTTCTGGCAGGAGCATCGGGAACTGGTGATCCCCACCCGGCCGCAGCGAGAACAGAACACCGTGGTTGCCTTTTGTGAGCACTCTAGCCGCATGTGGCCCATCTGCCCACACCTCCAACACAGCTGCCGCTCCACTGCCATTCTGCGGCGGCCCGGACGTCCACAGGAAACGACTCCCACGTCGTTCTTTTCGGCCTCGGTCTGCGTCCCCTGGTCCACCAGACACGCAGGTTCCTCCATGGCCCGGTTAATATGGCTCAATATTTGGTTTAAGGCTCGTCGGCCTCGCCCAAACTTTACTTCGAGAGGTGGGATCCGGAAGTGGCCCGTGAGCTGGCTGGTGGCCGCCAGCGGATCAGCGTCGTGCAGTGCTGCATCGAGCTCACGTATGAGCTCCTCGTCCGTCATCCACGAACTGGAGGTTCCCGTGTGTTCCATGCTGAAATTATAAGAAAATTACGGTTACCTCCCGGCAGTTACATATTTTCATCCCTTCCAACAAAACGGTCCCCACACGAATCTTACTTAGGGCGGACGGTACGCCGGTAACCGGACTCTCAGGCAGCCGCCCATTTCCGTCCGCAGCGTCGTTATTTGCCTACGCGCTGGTCTATTTTCGGCACCCCGGAAGATTCGGAGCTCCCTTAGGAGGTCTTCGGGGTACCCCTCCGGCTGGCCATGGTACCGGCGGAACTCCTCCATGATCCAGTCCGGTACTAACAGACCCCGACGCGTAGGCTTCGCAACGGACGGCCCCATCTCCTCGTCGCTGGAGATGAGGATGGCTTCCTCCTGACGGAGCGAACCCTCCTCCGGAGCGAACTCGACTTCATTGTACGAGGTCTCCTCCTCATTCTCCTCCGCGGCGTGGAGGAGCACTTCCTCCAGCTCTTCGTCCGCAGTCTCCCACGCCATGTTGTTGAAGAGGACTTCCTCCTCAGGGGTTGGCTGGTCGTCCTCCTCTACCTCTGCCGTGTCGTCCTCCGACACGTCCTCCATGGCCTCCTCCTGGCCGCTCCCTACGTCTTCCTCTATCTCTTCGACGGTCGCGGTACGGGGCCTATTCTCGCCACTAGGCTCCCCTGGAGGCGGGTACACCACCTCCATGGACACCCGGCCGGGTCGACTAGCGATCTCCGACGCCCAATGCAAGAGTTGAGGGTAGCCCAACTCCGGCTGGAAATCAGAGGCCTGGGGTGTCCACCTCCAGGTGCCATGACGAGGAACATCCTCCCACGTCTCCCACGTGATGTCGACGTACATATCTACGGAACAGGTAACGGTTAAATTTTTAAACAAACGGTTTTAGATCTTTGACGTGCACACTTTTCAAGATTTTCCCAGAAGAATCCCTCAGACAATACACAACAGGAGATATTACTTTTGTTACTTGGTACGGTCCGGAGTACTTCGGTGCCAATTTGGCGGCGAAGTTCTTAACGGCAGATGAGAGGTGAACATCCTTCTTCATCACTTTATCTCCCACATGGCATCTCCATTCCCGTCGGCGTAAGTTATAATGTTTACTCTGGCGGTTGAAAGCACGATTCAGCTGAAGCCGCACCAGCTCGTAAACTTCTTTCAACTTGCCGACTCGGGTGGCATGTTCTTGCCTGTCTTCAACGGTAATCTCGGTATCTTCAACGTCCTCCTCGCTGCTACCCGTAGCTAAGTAGTTGAGGATGGCACTCGGTGGTTGTAATTCCCTTCCAAAATTTAGGAAGGCGGGACTGAAACCCGTGGAGTCGTGACGACTGGTGTTGATAGCAAACGTGAATTCGCAGATGAACTGATCCCACGTCCGGTGATCCATCTCGCAGAATTGTGCCGCCATCGTCTTCACCGTACGGTTCGTCCGCTCCACCGGATTATCCTGTGGTGTATAGGTTGGGGTGAACCTCGGCAGTATCCCCATCTCCTTGAGCAGGCCCTTGAACAAACGACTATCGAACTGGACGCCGTTATCGCATATAACTATCTTTGGACATCCAAATCTCAAGATAACCTCCTCGTGTATGATCTGGGTGACTGCCTTGGCGGTTGCTTTGCGAAGCGGTTTGCATATGACCCACTTCGTGAACCTGTCCTGCATAACTAGCAGAAAGTTATGTCCTTTCTTGGAGCGCGGCAGTGGTCCTACCAGATCAATACTTACGGTTTCCCACGGAGAATGATTCTTGGACGGTTGCATCTTGCCCGGTGTTTGCTGCTGTGACACTTTGTAACGCTGGCAGGTCAAACACTTGCGTACGTATTTGGTAACTTCCCGGAACATTCCGGGCCAATAGTAACGGTAGGCGATGCGATTGATAGTTTTTGCAATACCCAGATGCCCAGCGGTGGGCAAGTCGTGGTTCTCGGCCAAGACAGTTGCTCGCAGCTTGGTTGGCACGCACAACTTCCATGGGTCTGACATGCCTGGTTCGGCGAAGTCATTCGCTTCCCAAAAATGTCGGTATAGTCGATCATCTTTTATGATGTAATCCGGATGAGCCGTTGGATTTGACACTACCTCAGCTTTCTTCCTCTGGTACCACGAGCAGCTTAAGTAGTTATCGTCCCCTTCCGAGGGCTCACTCGCCGGCCCAGGTGCTCCTTCACCTTGGGTGGCGCAACATTCCTGCTTCGTGAAGGGATCCCCTACCTCGACTCCAGCTCGCCGGCATCGGGAGTCTTTTCCGAGGTTTCCAGGGCCCTCTTCACTAGACGAACTATCTTTTCCTGATTCCGGAGGAGGTACCGCGTCGACCCTACCTTTCCGGTTACAAGGGTTTTCCCCAACGTCCCCGGTACCCTCCTCCACACCTCCCGGCTGTCTCATCCTGGGACATGGTTCTGGTGTGTTTCCAGGAACACACGGATCTCGCGACAAAGTATCCGCCACTCTGTTCAACGCACCTTTCCGATAAACAATTTCAAAATCGTACTGTTGCAGAAAGACGCTCCAGCGAGCAAGACGGCCAGCAGGACTCTTGATGGAATGCAACCAGTGAAGAGATTGATGATCCGTTAGGACTTTAAATCGATATCCCTCCAGGTAGGGTCGCATCTTCTCGATTCCCCATACTATCGCCAGGCATTCTTTCTCTGTGACGGAGTAATTTCGCTCTGCGCCAGACAGGGTGCGACTGGCGTATGCTACAATATGGTCCTTGTTCTCCACGGTTTGCGTCAAGGCAACACCCAATCCGTGATCGGAAGCGTCGGTTTGTAGCACGAATGGCCTAGCGAAGTCCGGTGGTATTAGCACAGGGGATTCAGTGAGTGCTTTCTTCAATTGGTCGAAAGCCACCTGCTGCTCTTCTTCCCACATCCATCTTTGCTTCTTTCGCAGGAGCTTATTTAATGGCGTAACGATTTTTGAAAAATCCGGTACGAATCTCCGGTACCATGATGCTACTCCCAAGAAACGTCGTAATGGTCGAAGGCCTGTTGGCGGCGGTATCTCCGTTATGGCCTTCACTTTGTCCGGGTCGGTTCGGATTCCTTCGGGAGTGACAATGTGTCCTAAGTACTTAAGGGACTGTCGACAAAACTCGCATTTTTCCGGATTGAGCTTCAAGTTTGCCCTTAGTAACCGGTGAAATACTTCCTTCAGGTGTGCCAGATGCTCTTCAAACGTATTGCTTACAATGATAATATCATCGATGTACGCAAACGCATTTGGCTCCATCTCCGGGCCTATCAGCGTATCTAGCAATCGTTGAAAAGTCGCGGGTGCCGAATGAAGGCCAAAGGGCATCACTTTGAACTGAAACAAGCCTCGTCCCGCCACTGTAAATGCGGTGATGGCCTTGCTTTCCTCGGTCAGCGGAACCTGCCAGTATCCCTGCTTCAGGTCCAGCGTTGAAATGTATCGCGCATTTCTCAGCTTTTCCAGGGTGGCATTGATGAACGGTAAAGGGTAAGCATCCTTCTTGCTGGCCTCGTTCACCTTCCTGTAATCGACGCAGAACCGGTATTTGTTGTCTTTCTTTCTCACTAGAACTACAGGCGAACTCCACGGACTACTCGACGGTTCGATTATGTCTCCAGCCAGCATCCGAGTGACTTCCTCGTCGACAACACCCTGGAGTTTAGGGTTTTGTGGTCGGTGCCTCTGCTTAATCGGTCGATGATCCGTGAGCCTGATTTCATGTTCCACCAACGGGGTAGGTCCGGAAATTCCTTCGAACGCTGCCAGTTCTTCTTCCAGAAACTCGTTCAACTTCCGACCTTCTACCTCACTGAGACCTTTAAGACTCTTGTTGATAGAGCTTTCAGGTTCCTTCGGTTGCTGGGGGTGGTGTACCCTTGGTCCGGGGTTCGGGTGACTCTCCCCTTTCTCTGCGGTGACAGCGGTAATCGTACACACGACGGCCCCCGGTGAACTCTCGGTCCCCTCCGGTGCAGTCGCTGCGTCGTTCCGGGTTTCGGTGACGGTAACTCTCCCACGATGATACGTAACCGATAGGGCAGCTTTATTCATGAAGTCTACACCTATTATCATGTCAGTGGTCAGGTGAGGAACGACTGGAAAACTGTGCAGGAAAATTTTTCCTTTCAGGTTGACAGGCAGTCGGTACTGGTACTCAGTGGTGATTGATTCTCCATTGGCCATACTGATTGAGCCTTCCTCGGAGCGTTCCTTGAAAATTCCGAACGGATCGAGACGTCGCATCAGCTCACGGCTTACGAACGACCGATGGGCTCCCGTGTCTACGAGGGCTAGTGTCTTCTCGACACCTAAGCTAACCTCGACGTGGGGCCTGGTCTCCGACGGCGTCATGAACCTGACTCTTTTGGTTGCGGCTACCATATCCGGGAGCTGTTCCTGCCGCTTTATTGGGCAGCTCCGGGGAAGTTTCCCGACCCACAAGCACAGTCGCGGCTCAGCACACCTTGCTTCCCGCATCTGGAACAGAAGATTGATCCCTTCTCTCTGCACTCGGTCCGGTAATGTCCGGTTTTTCCGCACCTCCAACACACGTTCGTTGACCCTGGTTCCTTTCTAGGATTATTATTCCTGGGCGGTGCCGGTGACGGGTCCGCTCTACGCTCGGGCGGTTTAGGCGGATCGGGTCGACTTGCTTCGTGGCCTGCCCGCTGGTATCCCGGTGTACGTGCCTCCTGGCGTGGTTTAGCGGTAGCTGAGGGCACGCCACCCTTCACAGATTCGTATTCCAGGATACGATTCACCAGTTCATCTAAACTTTTCACGTCCTGACGCCGGATGAATAGACGGTAACTGATTTGCATGTTGCGGTACGCCCAATCTAACTCTTGGGATTCGTCCATTTTCCCGTGTCTCCGGATTAAGGTCTGCAGATCGGTGATGTACTGCATCGCGGGTTCATCCAGGCGGTGCAGGCGTCTAGCTATCTCGGTCTCCAGGTTAAACTGATAGTCCACCGGGAAATAGCATTTCTTAAACGCCTCCGTAAAATCCTCGTATGTCTGCCATCGCCTGCGGTTGTTTCGGAACCACATGAGTGCTTGGTCCTTCAGGAGATCAGGCAGTGATGCCAACAATGCGTCAGCATTAAGGTTGTACCTGAGTCGGTTCTCTTCAACTGTCTCCAGGAAGGACACGGGCTCCTGTCGCCCGTTAAACGTAACCTTCCAGATGTTCGGATGGATGCCCGCACGGTTCCCTGGCAGCGGTACGTACGCGGAGTTAAAAGTATTCGCCATCGGTACCGTCACCGGCAGAGGAAACATAGGTGCGTCTTGTGTCACAGGATTTGGTGACCTATTTCCACTAGTCAGGAATTTAACGAGCCTCTTCTGTAGGGCTTGGATGTTACCCGTCGTATTCAGCTGAAACTTTGTTAGCTCTTCTTTCAGCTCAACGCGGTTCAACTGGTTCACCCAGTCAGCGGCACGATCTGGCTGTAACCCTCCGGCCGCGGTTAATAGCGTTTTGGTTACCTTAGCCGCCTCGCTGGACGGCCCCGCGCCGTCGTCGCACACATCCAATTTATCGAACGGATTTTCGAAGTCCGGTAAACTCATCACGACAATTTTACGATTTCCCGCACTATATAGTTTCTTTTCACGGAACAGTCTACACACAATTTTAATTTATTAAGGTCCCTGCTCGGGCGCCAGTTTGTGACGCCTTTTGTTTCGGCGCACCGATATGACGCGTTACAATGACTTTTCAACGGGTTGCTCGAGCGCCAGGCTTTTAATGTGGGTCCCCACAATAGCAATCGCACGCTTCGGTTGCGTCGACTTTTACAGATCACAAGGGTCAGGGATGGGCTGGTAATAATTAACCAAATCGAGCAGCTTAAACTAGTTTATTCTTGACTGCTTCCCAAACAATAAAATTATAATTGTGTAGTTTTCCCCCCAAAAATACAAAGTACAAATTTACAATTCTCTACTGTGCGCTGTATTTACACAATTTATACAAACGCCAATCTTCACCTTCCTTTCAGTTCGGTGCAACAAACTTTGTACGGTCGGGTCTAACGTTCTCTCTGTACACGGATCTCAGTTCAATTAACATTAACAGGAAGGATAAAGGCTACAATCAATAACTTTCGACGAAACGTAGGTTTGCTAGGCAAAACATCCACGATCGACGGAGTTAATTAATAAAAGAAAGAAAGAAAACAGAAATCAATCACTTTCGACGACACGTAGGTTTGCAAGGCACAACATCCACGCTCGACGGAGTTAATTAATTGGAAATTTAAAGAACGTGAAATTCCACCACTTTCGAGAAACACAGGTTTGCAAAGCAAAACATCCGTGCACCCTAGAGTTAAATGAAACACACGCCGGAAGAGTAGGGAGTTCAACCACCTTCGGAAAAACGTAGGTTTGCAAGGCAAAACGTCCACGTCAACCAGAGTTAGTTAATCTCGGAGGTAAAGAATTAGCAGGTAAAATCACTTTCGGCACAACGTAGGTTTGCAAGGCAAAACATCCACGCCAACCGGAGTTAATTAAACCCGAAAAGAAGATTTAACAAGCTTAATCGCTTACGGAAAAATGTAGGTTTGCAAGGCAAAACATCCACACTAACCGCAGTTAATTAAACCCGAAAAGAAGATTTAACAAGCTTAATCACTTACGGAAAAATGTAGGTTTGCAAGGCAAAACATCCACATTAACCGCAGTTAATTAAACCCGAAAACGGAAAAGTAAGAAACGAGTAGGACGGAACAATGTTAATTTAAAACGGAAGATTAACGTTAAGTACACAAAACAAAAAAATGCAAAGGTTTTTCCCACCTAGGGAGACCAATGTAAATGTGGCTTACCGGTAACGGTGTTGCACCTCTGTAAACTTCTATTTAAATAAAACTAAGAAAATACTCCCGCAAATAATTATAATCGCACAGAAATCTAATGTCGCACTAGGTATCGGCCAAGGCACTGATAACGAAGCAAGTTGTGCTCCGGGCGCGATGCTCTTGATTTTATAGGATTTTGGACGGTGACGTCAGCCATTGAATTTGGGCTTATCCTACTCCGAGTAAAATCACTCGCGCATCCAAATTTCCCAAATTTGGATATGCAAATTGACCTCGGATGAATAGCGCCAAATGTCGCAACGGTCCATTGTGAGCAAAAGTTTTATCGAACAAATAATTTCTAAGGGCCATTGAAATTGAATTTACATCTCAACTAAATTTTAGTAAATTTATGTATTTTTACAACAATCAAATTCAAAGAGTTCGAATTTTGATCAATGGCCACGCGCGGATTTTTGCTACAATACGGAACAATGACTGTAAACATTGAACGCAACAAATTTCTTATTATTAAACTAAACTTTAAATTTAATTTAATTAATAAAAATTTCATAAAATCTAATTTAGGGGGCACCAAAAAAATCACTTCGTTACAGTTTAGCCATTTTAGTGTATATTTCGCACAATTCCGGAAAGAGGTGTGTACTCAACTACTGCATCACTCAAAATGAGGCAATATGCTCTTATATTTTCATTAAATGATGCAGTTGTCTCCATCTCTATTTTTAGATCAACAGTCGAAGATTTTAAACTTTCCTTTTGCTTAGAACAATCAAAGACAAAAAGCATATGACCTTTGAATTGGCTATAATTAAAAAGAGGTTCATTTGTTGCTCGTGCATAGTAACTAGATTGAAATTGGGAGTACATGTAGTACGTTAGGGCATAATTATCCAAATCCATATTTTGTTTCATGTTATCATACGGGTAGCACTCTGAATTTAGGTAAACTTTAATGTTTTCGATATTCACATGATCAAATTGAGACATATTTTTATTGGCGGTATCCTTTTTATTATTTTGAAAACCGAGGATGACGTAACGGGGCTTTTCCATGTTTGTTGAAGTTTTCACACTCCATATTTCTTTTTTTGGTATTTTTTAGTCCCGGAAGTTCCAACAACTGCCACTTTCGGAAGGGAATTTTTATTGAAACATCCATATTAACTTTTTGAAGCATCTGAAGTTTCACCTCATCATTTATCATAACGTGGGGAATTCGCCATTCTAATTTATTTATTTGAAATTTAAAGTTTTCAGATCCTTTGTAAGCGTTTAAGTCCGTCCTAGAACGAAGTAATACCAATTCTTGTTTCGCATTGATGATTATTTTTTTATAATCCTCACCAAACCCCATAATCATTTTTAAGGGAATGCAAGCAAAAATGAGTCTTTTTGTTGAAAATGATTTTCCATATGTGGACACCATCCGGCCAAATTTAACACTTTAGATTCTCTTTCCCCGAAGGAAACGTAACCTTTCATCGTTGATGTAATCCCAGGTTCTCTAATTTTGTCAACCTCCTCCCCATTTAGTTCGTATCTAATTTCTTCAAATAAAAACAAATACGAATTATTTATTAATTTAAAGTCCAAAGTTTGTCCTGCTTCAGGTGTCGGTTTTTTTATTATTCCCTCGAGGTAAATGTAACTCTCACATGGTAAAGTGTACAAGTCTTGATTTTGAATTAATATTCTTATTTCATCATTATTTTCAAAATTTTGCGTCCTGGGCAAGTATGTGTGATATTCCTCTTTTACGATTGTCTCATCAAAAGAAATATCGTTAAATATTTTAAGTTTTGACATGATAGCCGAGAGCTTTTAACAAATTAATACTTTTTAGTGTTAACCGTTTGATGATTTTTTTCTTACTGGCTGTTGCAGACTCTTCTGTCAGCGTTTTATGCTCTTCTTCTTGGACAAATACTATCCCCATTATTTTATCTTAGACCGTTCAATTAATTCAAGACGAACAATGATTTTTTCGTTCCTAAAGTTAACCAGCTCTCCGTTTTGGTCCAAAAGTCTAATTGTTATATTATCAATGGTTTTCGTATTTACTGATAAATATGAGATATTATTAGGTTCAATATTTATGGCAAATCCGGGATCTACAGAAGGAAAAAATTCACGCAACGTATGACCCGATTTATCATCGTAATATGAGCCCGAAATAATATTACATTCAATTCTCACACTTGAAACTTTAATTATTTCGACCGGTTGATCAGAAACGTGCAATTTGTTGGCTTGGAGAATTTGTTTACCCGAAATCCCAATAGTCTTCCTATCGAATCTGCTGGTTGAAAATCCACGTCATATGTACTAAATAATTCGCACTGTAAAGTATTATTATTCGGTTTTAGGCTAAACGACTTGTCCGGATCTGCAGCGTTTTGGGCATCAGCGGGCAAAATTAAATGTCGTCGCAAATATTTTTCTATATCAGTTATTTCGTAGGAACCAGTTGGGATTGTAATTGATGACGATCCAAAATAAAATTTATTACAACCTTCTTCTATGTTAGGTATCGTATTGAACGTATGAAATGCAATAAGCCCCAAACAATATTCGGCAGAATTCAGCTCAATTGGTGGGTAATAGTTTCTACTTAAAACCTGTTACCTGTTAGGGTGAAAGTACGAGACATGACTAAAAGGACATTGTTAAAAATACTTTATTTATAATAAAAATTCAATACATAAATGACCGCAATTATACGTATTAAATTTCTGATATCTATCGTGATTATACATTATTTCGCTACCCCCAAAATAATTTTGAATTTCTTTAGGTGGTGGTAAGTTACCAAAACTGTCAAAATATTTAACAATATTGCCTTGCTTTCTGTATGCTACCCAATGGGTTCCGGGTCCCGAGTAATTATCCAAATTCACAATTCCACTTTCTCTAAAAAATGGTTTATTCGGTAATTTATCTCGCATAAAAACACCTCTAAAGAATTTAATCTTATATTGTTTATTAAATTTCAAAATGTCCACATCACTAAGTGCTCTGCGGGGTAGCTGACTTAAAAGTTTTTTGAATTACGAAGACAAATTCCAAATCCCTTTCGATATGGCTTTAAGTAGAGCCCTGTTCCTTTTTTCCCCAAGGATATTGCTTCCATTGTTTTATTATGGCGTTCCGCTTCTTGAAGTTTTTTTGAGGCCGTTTTCGTATCCGAAACTGCTTTAGCAATTGCTGCTGTACCTCCAGCCAAACTTCCCAATGCACTAAGTCCAGCGAAAATGGGGATAAGCGGCAAAACTCCTCCAGTTTTTTGTATCGGAATAATGCGCGGAGTTTTTATCTTTTTTCTTCCACCCACATCGCGTACAGCAGCCCTAGCCACGGCTAATGCAATATTGGTCCCCTCCTTTAATAAGACTTGTGTTTGCTTACTTTTATTGTTTTTATGCTTGAGTCCTTTAATTGCATATTTTGCTGTTTTTACAACATCACCAGTAAAAGAACGATTTTTGGCATTTTTGTTACAGGATCTTATACCCATACCCATACCCATACCCAATTTTCGTTTTACTTTCATAGCCGATGCTACAGCCAAGGCACTCGCCTTTTCACCAAATTTTGCATCTTTTGATTTAAATCTCTGCCATGCAGCCTTTTCTAGAACTTTATCTGCCTTATGACGCTCACCCAAATCCATGTTTTGAGAATAGGAAATATCGTGTTGTTTACAAGCCGCGTCCAAAGGATTTACGCCGAGGTCTTGTCGATTTAATCTTTCCTCCAATTTTGTACCAGGTCCGCAATACTGATACCCGGGAATGCAACTCAACGGGTAATTAATTTATTAGCGTGTTAATGATTCCTCTTCCAACGTGTGAAGCCATTTGAAAGATTTTTTTAAGAAACAATCATTATATATAGATATGTCGATACTAAAATTTGTTAGTACGATGGAAACTGTAAAACAAAAAGATACCCTGGCGGTGATAAACTTAGATGAGTATGTATTATGATTCATACCAAATATGAAATCTGTTAATTTGTACTTCAATTTGTTTTGAAATAAACAGAAAAAAACCTCTACTTACTGACAACACTTTTAAAAGGCTGTAGCTCTCTTACGAAGGGAGATCGGAAATATGTTTATATAAACTCTTCTTCTTATTTTTATAAGAGGAATCTGCTCTTAAGAGGATGCGGAATAGTTTTGAATCACCATGTATATATACTAGGTGGAACTATGTATTTGAAATATAGGGAGTCCTTAATTATTGTAAATCATTTACTTAAAACTATTTACAACTTATAATAATTTTTACAGTATTTATCTTATTTTTATCCTTATTAATCCTATATTTACAGCATTTTTACTACCTAAACATAGTACATTTTGTTTCTAAATTGAAAGTTAATCAATTCCTCTCTTTTACCTCTATATCTCTTATTAAGTTGCTGTATGTTGAGCTCAAACCTTCTGTATCTGTAAGGAAATTCACACTATTTTTGTGTTTTTTAATCCATACCATCTCGCTTATCAATCTTTTTTCATATGATTGTTCAACATCTAGTATTCCTATCTTTTCAAAATCAAATGTGTGTCCCGTTGAATTTACGTGATCACTTAGTGCTGTAATACCCGATGATTGCGGTTTATTGGGTAGGCAACTTGATTTATGTTGTTGTGTTCTTCTTTTCAGGTATTGTTTCGTCTGCCCAATATAGCATTTTTTACATGCTTCGCAGGGAATATGGTAAACTACATTAGACATCATCGGCATTGGGGTTTTATATTTTAGTTTTGTATAAACAGATTTCATTGTGACGGTGTTATACGGTGCTAATCTAATATTCGTATTACGCAATGTTTTTTTGGTTTTATTTGTTATGCCTGGTAAGTTTACAAACCTTGAATATGTTACATTTTTATCTTCATTACTGTTATCTACTTGTCTATGAGAATGTGTGTTGAATAATATGTTGTTAATTATTTGAGATGGGTAATTGTTTTTCTTTAAGATATTCGTTACTATTTTAAAATTTTCCTCATGGAACTTTTTATTACTTAACGATAGGATTTTATATTTGAACTGTTTTATTATGGCCAGTTTTTGAGTTAGCGAATGTGTTGACTTAAAGTTTAAGCACCTCTCTGAACTGGTTGGTTTACGATACCAATCAGTACATAAGGAATTATCATCATTCCTGATAATTAGCAGATTTAAGAATGGCAAAGTTTTTTTGTTTTCTCTCTCCACTGTAAATTGGATTTTAGAGTTAATAGAGTTAAAAAGTTCTAACGTTGAGTTTACTTCTTGTTTTTTAATTCTTGTTTCGGTAAGATGATAAACTGGAGGAGCTGAACAGGTATCTGATAGAACGATTAAGAAATGGTGATTATACTAGTATTAACAACATTATGAAAAAAGACTTTAAACATAAATTTGCAAAATGTAAAGACATTACTTGAGGACTCCCTATATTTCAAATACATAGTTCCACCTAGTATATATATATATATATACAGAACAATAAACAATAGAATGTATAATTTAATAAATAACCTATAATATCTGTAAGTCATTGGCAAAACTCCTCATGGTATCGATAAGGTGTAATTTTATGTTAAAATCCCAGATCAACCAAATATTGGATGAAGTTAAGCTTAATTGCGGTGACCTATTGCTTAATGATAATTAGTGATAGGTAAATATTATAATTTATTATTCCTCGTTTATTTTAATATGTAATTGTAATGATGTATCACTTATACAAAAATTGTAATATTGTAAATCTGAAGAAGCCTGCGTTATTACCAGCGAAACGTCAACTAAATGCTAAGTTACTAAGCAATTAATAAAAGTCCGAAAAACCGACAACCAAGTGTTTTTTATTTATATTAACATAAATGATGCCAAAGAAAATTCGATTTTTATTTTTGATGATGTGGCCTGTGAAAATCAACAGAAGATGAGAGATTTTTTTCTATGGGTCGTCATAAAACTCTCGATTCGTTTTATTTGTGCCAAACTTATACCCGCATACCTAAGCATCTTATCAGAGACAACGCAAATTTCATCATATTATTTAAGCAAGATGATTTGAATTTAAAGCATGTTTATAATGATCACGTGGGTGGTGATATGAAATTTGAAGAATTTAAGAAATTATGCTCGCAATGTTGGAACGAGAAGTTCGGATTTTTTGTAATTGATAAGGAGAGTGATGTTAACAAAGGAAGATATAGAAAATATTTAGACAGATTTTTTACAAAACTTGTTAGTAACAATTAATCCTTTATCGAAACAAGTCATACGTAGACCTGATAAAACCTGTTCAAGACCTGATAAAACCTGATAAAACCTGTTCAAAAGCTGATAAAACCTGTTCAAGATCTGATAAAAGCTGATAAAACCTGTTCAAAAGCTGATAAAACCTGTTCAAAGCTGATAAAAAGCTGATAAAACCCGATAAAACCTGTTCAGAAGCTGATAAAACCTGATAAAAAGTTGATAAAACCTGATAAAACCTGTTCAAAACCTGATAAAAGCTGATAAAAAGCTGATAAAACCTGTTCAAGGTCGTACACCTATTTATATAATATTGATAATATCTTGCTAAAATGAATAAGAAAGGCGTTGAGGTTAAGAAAAGTTTAATTAAAATTCAAAGCGACATTAGGAAAAAGGTCCTTGCCTTAAAATTAGGACGATCTGATGCAGAAGAGCAACTGGCTAAATCTTATAAGCCAATCTTAGAGCCATTAAAAAGAATTTTACAGCAGTCAGATAAAATTTCAGTTAAAGCTGAACCGAAGGAGGATCCGAAAGAGGAACCAAAAGAAGAAAAATTGGAAGCGAATAATGATGAATCATCAAGAAATTATAAACGAAAAGCTACATCTAACAAATATAAAGCACCTGTTAAAACACCAAAATTGACAGATACTGTATATGAGGATGTGGTACATGATGACTTGGATGATTATGTATTTGAGGAGGAGAGACCATTCTATCAATCATATCTTGAAGATGTAAGACCTGAAGTTTATGATCAGTTTTTAGAACAATTTGATGAACTTCCGAAGCAGTACATTAATGGTTTAAAGATACACAAGATGAATATGATACTACCTATGGCATTATATATAACCCACTTACGGAAAAATGGCAAATTGGAAAATCTAACATTGTGTTAAATGGTGCAGATTTGATTATTGAAAAGAAGATCTACAAAGGAACCCCAGGTCTTTATGAACTTTTATTTAAGAAAGATCCTGAGGGATTTAATAATAATGATAAAGAAGCATATAAGGAAATATTGGAAAAGAGTTCTGCACTGAGAAGAAACGGTGATCCAAGTCAGCAAATTAAAGGTTCAAAGTCTTACAAATATCAAAATATAATAAGACCTTTATTTGTCGAACAAACTCTTCGAAACCGATTTCGGACTTACATCGGTCCTACAACAAGAGCATCACGAAATAGAATTGGAACCGGCTTTTTGAAATTAACACAAAAACCATTGGAATATGTTTAGTGGGACGACCCTAATGAGCTTGTAGATCGATTGTGTTTATTACATGCGTCAAGAGGGGTGGGCAATAATTCTCATGAAAACGAAATTATTAGAATTGAGGAAGAACTTAGAGAGGCAAATTTAATTTTATAACTCACATAAATAGGTGTGCTAAATCATAAATATCCAGTTATCATTTATGAGTAACATCATGAGCGTCGATAAATTTGGACGTCACCTAAAAAATATCAATTCGATAAAACCTGGTCCTTCAGGTCCAGGCTTTTTGTTTACCAGAGATGGGAATTTTAATCTTGAAAACAGACGATTAACAGAACTATTAACACCAATCGATTCAATGGATGCTCTAAATAAGAATTCGTTGATGCTTTAGAATTAGAAATTATAAAAAAAATAAATAACTTAAAAACTACATTAGAAAATGAGCATAATGAAAATATAAATATGTTAAAAGATGTTAATAAATCCATGAGTAAGAAAATTTCTAGTTCTGAGATGAAAACTAATCAGCTTATAGCAAATTTAGAGAAAACTCTCGACTCAGTTTCAAATAAACTTCTCCATCAGATGGATTCAAAAATCGATAAGAGTATAGCGGCAATTAAATCGTACATTCACAATCAATAATTCTATCAAGAATAATGAGAGACGTGAAGCAAGATATTGTAAATGAACTTCATAAACCGGCTAGAAAAAAATTTCAAAGACGAAGAACTATCATAAAGGGCATTGATGATTTATGGCAAGCGGATTTAGCTGAATTTCAACTTTACGCACGGGAAAATAAAGGATTCAAGTATATTTTGGTAGTTATTGATTGTTGGTACTTATGGGCTGTTCCTGTAAAAGATAAAAGTGGATCCACCATAACAAACGCGATGATAGCAATATTTAAAATGGGGAGAAAACCTTCAAATTTGCAGACAGATCAAGGCAAAGAATTTTACAATAAAAACTTTTCAGAACTTATGAAAATCAACGGAATAAATCACTATTCAACATTTAGCATTATGAAGGCGTCCATTGCTGAACGTGTTATTCGCACATCAAAGGAAAAAATTTACAAACACTTCAGTTTAGCTGGAAAGTATAAGTGGTGTGATGTTCTGGAAAAAATTATCGAATCTTACAATAATACTAAACACACAACAATAAAAATGAAATCTGCTGACGTTTCAAAGATAAATGAATATATTTTATTAAATACAGTTTATTCTCATATAAAAATAGCCGGACGTGGTAAACTAAATGTTGGTGATGTCGTAAGAATTAGCAAGCAAAAAGCGGTTTTCGACAAAAGTTATTTGGTAAACTGGACCACTGAGATATTTCGTGTAAAAAAATGAATATAACCAATCCAATAACGTATTTATTAGAGGATATGCAGGGCCAACCCATAAAAGGAGCATTTTACTCGGAGGAATTACAAAAAGTTAAACACGAAGATGCATATCTCGTTGAAAAAATTATTAGAAAAAAGAATGATAAAGTGTTTGTCAAGTAGCTCGGGCTTGATAAAACTCATAATAGCTGGATTAGCAAAAATAATGTTTTGTAGTGTTGAACTTGTTTTCTTGGAACCAAGCACGATTTATTAACTTACTTTTAATGTTATTAAATTTAAATAATTTATTATGATAAAAAATGTTTACTTACAGTAGTAGTAGCTATGGGAGTTCTACACTTATTTTTTTTTTCTAAGTCCGTGACCTTGGGGGATAGTCGTCGAATTGTGCGAGTATGTATGGCCTTGAGTAGATAAGGTTGGGTGTGTGATGTCTGCTCGTGGATCTTGCGGTTTTGTCTGCAGACTGACACGTGGTGTCCTTGTGTTGATAAGAGTCTCATCTTGTGGTTTTTAGTAAGTTTTTCGATGTTGAAAACGGTCATCTTGTTTTTGCGGTTTTGTCCAAATCAAGTGAATATTGTGTAAAAATTAGATAAGAGGTGATAAGAGTTTCGGTTTACACGAACCTGCAGCATTCTGTTTCCTACATGTTTGAACAAGTTTTGCGTGGTCTTGTATAATATTTTTTAATTGTTTACAATTATGCGACGCTGAAAGTATTGATAAGCATTGTGGTAGGTCTGCTTTTCGCGTAATAAACTGATATGAGTCATCCGATGTCTGCAGCTGTATTTTGCCTGTGCGAATTAATGGTCTTTGTTAAGAGCGCTTGTGATAAGACACCTTTGAGGTAAAAGTGAAGGATGTTTATAAAAGAAACAAGTAAATATTTTATACAATTTATATTAACTCATAATATTTGTTTAAATAATAACAAAAAATTATACACTATGTAGGCAATTAATAATACATTGAAGTAGGTTTGTACAACGACGTTTACAAGTTCTTCGTGGAAGCTCCCAAACTACTTGTTCCTTGAGTGTCTGCATCATGACTATGTTGCTTATTAAATTCTTCTTCCAAATGAGTGATTTTTTGGGAGTAAAAACCAAAATTATCCTTCAGAGTTTTAGAGACATCGATTGCTAAATCAGAAATCTTAGAATCGACGTACTTCTTAAAAGATATTGCCCACTGATTTATGTTATCATCGACGTATGTCTTATTATCAGTGGAGAGCTTATCTACTTTCTCATCAACATAAGCCTTACTGGAGGCGTCTAGACTATTCAAAGGATCGCCGATATTAGTAAGACGTTTTCTTTCAATATCAAAGTTTTGTCCGTCTTCAGCCAATTGGAAGCCGATACCTGGAGGTCCTCGGGAACCCCGTTTAGATATTTTTGAAGAACCAAACTTGCTGATTGACATTTTGTAAATGATTGTACTAAGCTAGTGCAACCTATATTTATAGGGAGAGACGAATTCATCCCATATTATGTATGCAACTAGAATAAGAGGCAGTGATTTTATAGGAAAACAGTGAAAATACAATTAAAAATTTATTTAAATAAAATGTACATATTTATTACATGGAAAAATAACTAATTTACAAGATTGCGTACTATTCCCGAAAGAGGCGTGTATTCCACTACAGCATCACTAATGATAAGACAGTAGGCTGTTATATCTTCACTAAATGCAACTATTGCTTCCATTTCAATTTTTAGATCAACTGATGATGTTTTTATGCTCTCGTTTTGTTTTGAACAATCAAAAACATGAAGCATGTGTCCCTTGTACTTGATGTAGTCAAAGAGTGGCTCATTTATCTTTCTTCCATAATAACTTGATTGAAATTGACTATAGTTATAGTAGGCAACTGCATAATTGTCCAATAAAATATTTAAATTCATGTTGTCGTAGGGATAGCAATCGGAGTTAAGGTAAACCTTAATATTTTCAATGTTCACGTGATCAAATTGAGAGGAGTCTTTATTCGCAACATCTTTTTTGTTATTATGGAAACCAACTATAATATACCGTGGTCTTTCGAGGTTATTCGAAGTCTTTACATTCCAAATCTCCTTTCTAGTTTTTCTTAGACCAGGAAGTTCCATCAATTGCCACTTGCGAAAAGGTATTTTTATCGGAATGTCTTCACTTAGCTTACTCAACATTTCTAATTTTAATTCGTCGTTTACCAACACATGAGCTATATGCCATTCAACTTTAGTGATTTGAAACTTATGCCCCGCTGTTCCTTTATAGGCATTTAAATCTGTTCTTGAGCGATTTAGAATTAGTTCTTGTTTCGCATTTATAATAATTTTGCGATAATCTTCTGCGAATCCCATAATCATTTTCAGAGGAATGCATGCGTAAAAATAGGTTTTATCTCCGAAATAATTTGAAGTAGTTGGACACCATCCTGCGATATTTAATTCTTTTGATTCTCTCTCACCAAGCGATACATATCCCTTCATTGTAGACGTAATACCTGGGTCCCTTATTTTTTCAATCTCCACACCATTAAGTTCATATCGAATTTCTTCGAATAAAAACATATATGCATTGTTGATTAATTTAAATTCCAAAGTTTCTCCGGCTCCAACTGTTGGTTTGATAATGTTTCCCTCGATGTGAATATAACTTTCGCTGGGTAAAGTATATAAATCCTGGTTTTGTATGAATATTCTAATTTCATCATTATTTCCAAAATTTTGTGTTCTCGGCAGATAAGTATGATATTCTTCTTTGATGATCGATTCATCGTAGACAACATCCTTAAATATTTGTAGTTTTGACATGATAGCCGTGAGCTTTAAGGAGATTAACACTTTTAGTTGTTAACGCCTTGATATGCTTCTTCTTAATGAATGGGGACCTTCCGTTGCTTGGCCTTTTATACCCTTCCTCTGACTCGGTAAAATCAATCCCCATACTTAGGCGATTTTTTGCAACTCTGCTCTAACAATTATTTGTTCGTTTCTAAAATTTACAAGACAATCGTCCTGATCTAAAATTCTAATTGTAATATTACTAATAGTTTTAGTGTTTACTGGAACGTAAAGAATATTGCTCGGTTCAATATTTAAAGCATAGCCTGGATCAACTGCAGGCGGGAATTCAAATAATATATGTGTTAATTTATTATTGTAATAAGCTCCTGTAACAATATTACACTCCACTCTAATGAGCGATACTTTATTTATTTGTACTGGCTGGTCTGAAGAATGGACTTTCCCCGCTTTTAACAAATCTTTACCAGAAAAACCCAATAATTTTCCGAGCGAGTCTTTTGGTTTAAAATCAATATCGTATATACTAAACAGTTCACACTTAAGAGTATTATGGTTGGGCTTTAAACTGATAATTTCGTCAGATTGTTTATTTTTTATGCCTTCACTGCTTGCAAGTAAAACTAGCTCTTTTTGCAAATACTTTTCAATATCTTTAATTTCATACGACCCTGAAGGAATCGTTATCGAAGATGTTCCAAAATAAAACTTATTGCTGCCCTCTTCGATGTTGGGTATGGTATTATAGGCGTAAATTCCTCGAAGTCCTAATTGATATTCAGATACTGGGTTTAAGTCGATTGTTGGACAGTAGGTTTCGCTTAACACGGATGAATATCCTTTCAGAGTAAAAGTCGTAGACATGACTGAAGTTTCTTGCTTAAGTCCCTCCTATTTATAGCAAAAATTCCAAGCACAGATGACCGCAATTCCATGTACCAAACGTTTGATGTCTCTCGTGGTTATAGACTATCTCATCACCATTAAAATATTTCAAAATTTCCTTTGGTGGGGGTAAGTTGCCAAAACTATCGAAGTATTTCACTTGATTACCTTGTTTTCTGTACGCAACCCAGTGAGTACCGGGTCCTTCGACTGAGTCTAAATTAACAATACCACATTCGTTTCTGAGGGGTCTTCTTGGTAGCGTATCACGCATAAATACTCCCCTAAAATGTTTTATGTGGTGAGCGAATTCAAGAATGTCGATGGAAGTGAGGGCTCGTCTGGGAAGCGTCTTTATTAGTTTTTTTGATTTTTTAAATATAAGCCCAACCCACGGCGGTAGGGTTTTAGAAATAGACCATTACCGCTTTTTCCCAAAGCAATCGCTTCCATTGTCTGATTGTGACGCTGTGCCTCTTCTAAATTTTTCTGTGCTTTTTGAGTATCCAAAACCGTTTTCGCCACACCAGCAGCGCCACCTGTCAACGCTCCCAATGCACTAAGTCCAGCAAATATGGGTATAAGTGGTAAGATTCCACCAGTTTTAGGAACGGGTATAACTCTCGGAGTTTTAATCTGCTTTTTACCACCAGCATCTCGAACAGCAACTTTAGCAGCAGCTAATGCAATATGGGCCCCCTCCTTAAGTAATACTTTATTTGGGTTATTTTTGAGGTTTCGTAGACCTTTTATTGATTGTTTTGCTTTTATAAAAACCCCATTTCTAAGGGATGTTGTTTTCGGTTTAACACCCATACCCAATTTCCTCTTAATTTTCATTGTTGTGGCTATCGCTAAAGCGTTTGTCTTTTCACCAATCTTTGCGTCTCTTGATTTAAATCTGTCCCAAGCCGCAATTTCCAACTGTTTGTCTGCTTTGTGACGTTCACTCAAATCTTTATTCCTCGAATAGGATATGTCGTGCTGTTTGCAAGCCGCGTCCAATGGATTAATCCCCAAATCTCCTCTCTCTAAACGTTTTTCTAGTTTTGTACCAGGACCACAATACTGATAACCTGGAATGTGCAACTCTATAGGTAATTTATTTATCATAGAGTTGATGATGCCTCTTCCGCTGTACGATGACATTTAAACGTTTGTCCTTACGGTCGCTATATATATATAGGTGTCGGATCTGCAATCCGTTTTATTACAATGAAGACTGTCAAACAGGAACGATCCCTGTCAATATTAAACTTGGACAAGTACTTTGAAATAAAGACTACTGAGAAAAAACATGGCGCCTTACTACCAAATTCAATTAGAGGAATTATATGTGGCCCATCAAACTGCGGCAAAACAAATGTGATGTTAAGTTTACTGTTTGAACCCAACGGTTTAAAATTTAATAATTTGTATGTTTATTCCAAGTCACTATATCAACCAAAGTATCAGTTCTTAGAAAAAATTATGCATGCATTACCTGAAATTGGGTTTTACCCATACAAAGAGAATACAGAAATTATAAGTCCAAATATTGCTAAACAAAATTCAGTTTTTATCTTTGATGATGTGGCTTGTGATAAGCAGGCGAAGATTAGAGAATATTTTGCTATGGGACGCCACAAAGATGTGGATTCCTTTTACCTATGTCAAACGTATAGCTACATCCCCAAGCAGCTTGTAAGAGATAATACCAACTTTATAATTTTGTTTAGACAAGACGATACTAACTTAAGGCATATTTATGATGATCATGTTGGTAGTGACATGAAGTTTGAAGAATTTAAACAATTATGCTCACAATGTTGGTGTGAAAAATTTGGTTTTCTTGTAATTGATAAAGAAAGTGACATTTACGGTGGTAGATATAGGAAATATTTAGACAATTTTTTTGTTTTAAAAACATAACATAACCTATAAAACAATTAATAAGCTGATAAAAGCTGTTCCTGATCTGATAAAAGCTGTTCCTGACCTGATAAAAGCTGTTCCTGACCTGATGAAAGCTGTTTCTGACCTGATAAAAGCTGTTCCTGACCTGATGAAAGCTGTTCCTGACGTGATAAAAGCTGTTCCTGACTTGATGAAAGCTGTTCCTGACCTTTGTTGCAAACGAAAATCTATAAATATGTTAAAAATAAGCTTAAGTGATTAGTATAGTCTTATCCTTTGAACAATAACCTACTCGGTGTAAACAAGATGAGTACGGATGTTAAGCGACGAATAATAGATATTAAAAATATTATAAGAAAAAAAGCTCTTGCCTTAAAATTAGGACGATCTGATGCAGAAGAGCAACTGGCTCGATCTTATAAACCAATTTTAGAGCCATTAAAAAAAATGTTACATCAGTCAGACAAACTTTCTCTTAAAGCTGAACCGAAAGAAGAACCGACAGATGGACCGAAAGAGGAAAATCTTAGTGAGCAGCAAGTTGAAGAAAATAAAGTAAGGACTTCAAGTTATAAAAGAAAGGCTGCTTATAAATACAAAGCTCCCGTAAAATCACTTAAGCTACATGATGTAGCTGATAATTTGATGGAACTTGATGAAGGACATGAAGCAGAAGGTTCAAATGTAAATGAAGACGATAATGTTTTCATAGAAGAGAGACCATATTATCAATCATTTATTGATGATATTGATCCAGTAGTTTACGATAACTATTTAGAGCAATATGATCCCCTTCCTAGAGAATACATTGAAGGTTTGTTCAAAGATAAAGAAGATAGGTTTGATACTACTTATGGCATAGTATATAATCCTAATATCGAACAGTGGAAACTTGGTAAATCAGTTGTTCAGTTGAAAGGACCCGATCTGATTGTCGATAATAAACAATATAAGGGCACTCGGGGACTTTATGAACTTATATTTAAAAAAGATCCTGAAGGATTTAATGATGATGACAAAGCACAATATAAAGATTTACTACAAAGGACCGCGGCGCTGAGAAGAGATAACGATCCACTTCAACAGATAAAAGGATCTAAATCATTTAAATATCAGCAAATAATAAAACCCATATTTGCTGAACCTGCTCTTTCAAACCCATTTCGTACTTACAGCGGTCCATTAACCAGATCGATAAGAAATAGAACTGGAACAGGTTTTATGAAATTAACACAAAAACCCTTGGAATATGTTTATTGGGACGATCCAAATGAACTGATAGAACGCTTGTGTCTATTACTTGCCTCGAAACAGGCCGGTAATAACTCTCATAACAATGAAATTCAGCGTATCGAGGAAGAACTCAGGGAGGCTTCTATAATTGTATAAATACTGGCATTTCGATAAATTTGCATCATTATTTGGTAAACTGTCATAGCACACACCAACACTCTGATAGAAATGACAAACGTAAAAAAAGACATTGTAAACGAACTTCACAAGCCAGCTCGAAGGAAATTTCTACGTCGCAGAACAATAATAAAAGGATTGGATGATCTTTGGCAAGCAGATTTAGCAGAATTCCAACAGTACGCCAAAGAAAATAAAGGACATCGATACATTTTGGTTGTAATTGATTGCTTTTCCAAATATGTATGGACAAAACCGCTAAAAGATAAAACTGGTCTAGAAGTTACAAAAGTGATGGAAGAAATTCTAATGACCGGCAGAAAGCCTTTAAATTTACAAACCGATCAAGGTAAAGAGTTTTATAATAAAAACTTTACTCAACTTATGAAAAAGAATGGAATAAATCATTATTCAACCTTTAGCACAATGAAAGCATCAATTGCCGAACGAGTTATTCGTACATTAAAAGAAAAAATGTATAATCATTTCAGTTTACTGGGAAAATATAAGTGGTATGATGATTTGTCGAAAATTACAAAAGCTTACAATGAAACGAAACATCGAACAATAAATATGAAACCTGTCGAGGTCACAAAAAGTAAAGAGCAATATCTATTAAATACTGTTTACTCTCATATAAAAATAGCTGACAAAGGAAAATTTAAAGTTGGCAATATTGTTAGAATAAGTAAACATAAAGCTATTTTTGACAAAAGTTACTTTACAAATTGGACCACTGAGTTATTTCGTATAGCAGAGGTGAAAATTACCACCCCTGTTACATACTTATTGGAAGATATGAATGGTCGACCCATCCAGGGAGCATTTTACTCTGAAGAACTACAAAAAGTCAAACATCATGATGCCTACCTTGTCGAAAAAGTTCTTAGAAGAAAAGCAAATAAAGTCTACGTAAAATGGTTGGGACTTGATAAATCACATAATAGTTGGATTGATAAAAATAATGTTTTATAATGTTTTTAATAAATTAATTATCTTATAAAATCTGTAGAGGATAAATGAAATAAAACATTTAAAATTTTAACAAGTTTATTTTATTTAATAACAAAAAATACCAAAAATACAAAAAATATTAAAATAACAAAAATATAAAAAAAATTAATCCAGCTCCATAATACTGTAATGGCCCCAGGGAAGTGTGTTGTGTGAATGCGGTAGCAGATATCTTTTATCGTCATACGGGCTTAGGGAAATCTTCTTTTGTCTCACCGTATATACTTGATGATCGAAGGAACGTATCGAATTTTGTTCATGCGAAAATTCTATTCGCTCCATCAGACATCTTTTATAGTCGTCAAAAGAGATCTTGTTTTTGACGACATAGGATTTAACGCCCTTCGCCTTTTTTACGCACGGACTTTTATTTTCTGGCACATAATACGCATACATTTTTGCCCTCAACCCAATATATTCCGTCATCACCTTACCGACGTTCTCGTCCTTCATCAGACCCGGCACTTTTTTGTTCACACGAGGCATATCATAAATATTATCAGAAGGATAATCGGACGTATCAAAATAGTGGAGGTTTTCCTTCATGTCCGCATAGATGTCGGCTGTTTCAATTTTATAGAACAACGAATCCGTATCACCATAGAGCGCCATACATTTATCACCGTACTTGGTCTTCATATACCCATAGTGAAACTGATATAGTATGGTCTTTGAGATATCTAGTATACACATGCCCACGTATATGGGTTTATTGAAGACCACCTCCGTTTTAAGCATTTCGACGAGAACCAAATCATCGGCTATTATACGGCTGCGATAAAAGTTCGGCGCTGACACGGCATTTTCCACTCCGTACCTTCCTTCCCATTTTCTTAACACTTTTATTATCCTCCTATTGCGAACATTTTCCATCGTTTTTCCAAATACCGCGTTGTTCATCAACTTGAAATAATTTTTTCCGAAGTCGGTTGTTGCACTCTGACGCAACTGTGTGTTTAGGTCGATGTACTTTTTCAGCCATGCACTCTGTTCGAATTGGAGTACTCGATGAATGTTTGTTAGCACAAGCCCATTTTTTAAATATTGTTGTAGGTTCGTATAGTGGATGACGTACTTATTTTTGGGTAAGAGGGTTGCCAACATTTTTTTACATTTTCCGCCGGGTGGTAGTCCGAGTTCGGGTGCCATGGGAAGATCGGCTTGTACGTCGTGGATGTTTACGGGATACTCTAAATCCACTTCCAAAATGTATTCACGCGGACTGTCGGCCGGCACATTTAAAAAATAGTCCGCTTGAAAGCCTGCTGGTGATTTATCCATCCATTCTAAGCGTCCATAGGGCAAATGTTGACTCATCGCCCACGAGTACATCGCATTTATATCGTAGTACATGAGATACGATGATGGTTGTGATGGATCGTAATCTTCCAAGTATTTGTTGTTGGCCTTTGCGTATCGATGTGTGCATTGTGTTAGTCCTCCTCTAATTCCCTTCTCCAAAAACATTAAGATCTCTACGTCCTGCATCATATCGAGCTCCACCTTCGTACATTTTAACATTGCATCCCAACTCAGACCGGACGCGGAAAAATAATGTGCTGGATCAAGATGGTGGTTGGTTAAGCTCTGATCACGAAAACATTCGAATATATCGGCCAACAGCAGCACGTCCGTTTTTAAATACAGATCCGAGTACTCGCCCAATGTTTGTACTTTGAATTCGCTCCAGATCTTTTGAGCATGTTCGTATTCGTCCACCGATAAATCGTTTTCATAAATTTTACTATGAAAAGATGTTATGGGTGGAAGTGTTTCTTCCTCCAATCGCTCTAAACCATTAATGTAGTCATACGGAAATACTCCCTATCTCGTTAGAAGGCTGAATTTTTCCGCGTCCAAGTACTTAAATTCTCTCCGGAGTATAGGTTTTTCTTTCAAATCTTTGGCTAATTTGTCCAATGAAGACGCCATAAATCGAAAAGAATCACAAAATTTGAATGTTATGCAATTCTCGTCATGTCCTACGCTTTTAATCATCCCAATAAAGTTTTGTGTGTTGTGCGGTATTATGGATAATTTTCCTTGCCAATTCTGTCGGACTACGTCGTTCATTAAAAAGTGAGCATCATAACCGCTGAAATTGTGAAAAACTACGGAAATGATGCGACTATCTTGATAATTTAAATTGCATTCGTTATGGGCGGGACCACGATAACGTCCTGTGAAGTGACAATGATCTCGCACTCTAACAGCATCTTGTTGAAAAGGGTTTTCGCAGATATGGCATTCCTTAGCTTCAACGAACGCAATTTTTTGTTCATCCGTTAAATTATCCATGGGTATGGGACATTCATATACAGTCGTAACGTTCTCGGCAATATCGTAGAGCTCCGCACATAGCCATTCTCCGCAATTTGGTCCTCTATATTGTCGATAGTACGACAATGTATCATCGTAGGTACATTTTAAATAATATCCTACGCTAAAGGGCTCATGTTTTTGGTACTTTCGGCTATTTTCCCCACACCTTTCATCGCACTCCTTTAAAATACACTCAAAATCGGCATATATTATGAAAGGAACCTTTTCTTTATTTTTATAATTTACAAATTTCACCTTTCCATTGGGTATCAACTTAATTTTACATTCGTTCATTTGACCACATCTTTCTTCGTGCTCACTTAGCTGAATTTCAATGGTGAAATAATGTAAACACCTATCACAAATGAATTTCACACCATGGTGTTTACTTAATTGGGATGATACTAATCGTGAAAGATTTTTTATCCACACATAATGATATTGGACGAGATCAACATCACCATCCTCCTGCAGATCCTCCTCTTCCATCGTCTTGTACTTGTCCGCCACCATTAATAAATTTACATGTGCATTTCTTTTTTCTTCGCTCAAGTAGGATGGTTCCACCGAATAGCCCATCTTCTTTAGTTTTAATACATATACATTTATGGAAGTATTATTGTTTTTTTCAAACAAATAAATTTTTTCCCTTTGCATCGGGAACGTAATTCCTTCCAAATTTAAAACTTCCTTATAATGTGGATACGAAGAGGTTTTTTCGATGTTGTGCTTGGCAGGATAAAGGGCGGACACCACTGCCCACGCAAAACATGCGTTATCCATATTTTTAATATTTACACATGCTTTCTTACTTTTTACTTGAGGGGGTAGGGGTACATATGATGCCGCCCTAAGAGGCAATGTTTATTAACATTTAGGGTTAAACTAATAATTTCATCTAACGCCCAGCCGCTTTCCTTCTCTTGAAATTCTTCCAACTCCGTAATGATCGGCAACAATATATTGTCAGCATACCATGTGACCAAGTCGGTATCCCGGCTTATCACTGACGGCATTTTTGAATTTATATACTTGATGTCTTCAATCTCTTCGCCGGTGGTACTCAACCTAATAAATTTTCCACAAAATACTGCGTGCACTTTAAAAAAGGGTTCCTTTCTCAAGGCGTTTTTGAATCTCAACATACACATCTTCGCACAATCTTCCATAAATACAATGGGATCCTTGTGTCCCGAATTTACTATAACCCCCGTACGCATCCTTCCATTAAAAGCAGATTCCATTTCTTCCCACTTAATGAGAGCAGACTTCCTCGCTCTAACATTAACGCCAGCGCCTCGATGTAATTTTGTTTTTAATAGCGTGCGACAACTTATTATATTAGCGATGGATGCTAACATACCCTGTTTTGTACCAACGGCAATCACTTTTTTTAACCCACGCCTTATTAGTCGTGTATTTTTGGAACAGTGTTTCATAATCCTTTTAATATTAATAGGATTATCATCAACCGCTTCAACCAATTTTCGGCTAATGTTAGCCAAATTTTGGGCTGTTGTCGCGAGCAAAACTGACTCCATTGTAAATTATTAACGTTATTCTGTCGAATGTATAAATCAGACTGATGCTGCGAACAAATTGTTCTCTCTTTTATATAACACCTAAGTCGTTGATGAGTAAACGTCTAGACGCACCGCAATTAGCAAAAACCGCAAAATGCAGCTGGTCTTCGCGAGTCGCTTAATTATTAGCAACAGTGATTCATACGATGTAAATAAGTCGCTCTTATCAACAAATTAAAACACTTTCATGAAAAATCTTGTTAAAACATGTAGGAAACGGTAAGGTGCAGGTGCAGTGGAACCACATGCTTCATCATAACACTAAAATTTACTAATTCAAGAAACCACAAGACTCTTATCAGCACAAGGGCATAATGCAGACCTACCACAATTCTTATCAATACTTTCAGCGCCGTACTATTATTACTCTACAAACAATTAAAAAACCACAGGATGAGACTGTTATCAACCCAAGGACACCACGTGTCAGTCTGCAGACAAAACCGCAAGATCCACGAGCAGACATCACACACCCAAGCTTATCTACTCAAGGCCATACATACTCGCACAATTCGACGACTATCCCCCAAGGTCACGGACTTAGAAAAAAAAAATAAGTGTAGAACTCCCATAGCTACTACTACTACTTACCATGTTTAATTTAATTTTAGTTTGTAAATTAGGATAAATAAATTTAAAAATAAAAAAAAATAAAATTTAAATATGCATTTATTTATAAAAGATATAAAAAATAAGACATAAAAATTAAATATAAAAATTAAACCTTAAAATAAAATAAACATATTTAATACAAACGATTTGTGTGCAAATTTAAATTTAAGAGATCCTCAATTTTTTTCTTTAAAAATGAATTAAACTTAATATACACCTCGCACAAAAATGGTCGAATATCCTCATTTTTATCATCATTGATTTGTGCTAAAATATCAGAATTCTGGACCTCAAACCGATTATCATTCAGGACCCTGCTGTATACTTGGTGGAGGAAATCTTCGAAGGGCTGCCAATTTCAGACTCCCACAATGTTGAACCTCTCCAGATAAAATAGGACCATGTCTTGCAGGTTTTGGAGCGACTGCACCCCCGATAGAAAGCTATTTTCTCGTCCACGTCAATCCTCTTAAGCTGGGCCCAGTTGCTCTGGATGTTCACCACGTACTCGGTGAGGTTGATAACATCTTCCCCCTTACTGTTCATGGTATTTATCATGTTCGGCACGAAGAATAATAATTCGTTAAAGGTGCTTCGATTGAACCGAACATCATTTTCGTACCCAGTTTTCGATATCAAAACAACTGGCTGGAAGCTGTTGAAGGGATCCACTCCAAATCTAATCACCTTCGATCCGCAGATGTTAGACTTCCTCAAATAACAGCCTCCTAGTTTCATATTTGATCCCATAATCACCGGACTTGGGTTTGTTGAGCTGTGGTGATGGGAACGCTTTTTCTACATCGGCATCAATTTTTTGCAGCTGGGATGGTGTTAACTGCCAATCGTCCTGGAGGAATGAGGATGGTTCGCAAATCTTGAGCTTCCGTTCTTCTGCATTGGAGGTAGAGGGTCTCGATTTGTAGTATGGATTGAAATTGGACATCTTTTTCGACACTTTTGAATTTTTTTGAACATTTTGCTGACTGTTGCTTCTTGGCTGCCGTTGCACGATACAAATTGGAACTATTTTCTGCATAGTAAATGTTCAATATTTATACTGATTTTTTGCAAGATTGCAATTTAAACACCATTCCATTTCACTCATACACATGTCACATAAAAATAAAAATTTAGTAAATAATAAAAATTCCATTGCATACACTTGTTAAATAATTCCCAATTATTGGAATGAAGTATTTTTAATATTTTATATTATGTCCCAATTAATTATAATATGTATTTAACATTACAAATTATTAAAAAAAATATTGATTTTCTTACATCATTCTGAGATATACGCAGTTTACACATGGCTGCAAAGTTCAATGAAATATTTTATGCTGATTAAGATATTAAATACCTCAGCACTTCAAAACATTGCAAGTTATTTTTTATACAGTACCTACGTTTACATTATTTTGAAATGGAAGCATTTTATTGTATAAGTTTAAATAATTCAAAAATGAAAATAAATTTGCTTCCTCTGCATATTAACGTAATTTCAATCACCCAAGTTCTAATATACAAGCAATATGATAATCTGGCTCTACGTATAATAATTTTTGGGTTTTTACCGGAGTAAAAAAATCAGAACTTCTCGTTCCAACATTGCGAGCATAATTCCTTAAATTCTTCAAATTTCATATCACCACCCACGTGATCATTATAAACATGCTTTAAATTCAAATCATCTTGCTTAAATAATATGATGAAATTTGCGTTGTCTCTGATAAGATGCTTAGGTATGCGGGTATAAGTTTGGCACAAATAAAACGAATCGAGACTTTTATGACGACCCATAGAAAAAATTTCTCGTCTTCTGTTGATTTTCACAGGCCACATCATCAAAAATAAAAATCGAATTTTCTTTGGCATCATTTATGTTAATAATTTCGGTATTCTCCGAATAAGGAAAAAATCCAATTTCGGGGAAGGAGCACATAACCTCTTTATGTAACTGGTATTTGGGCTGGTACAATGACTTTGAATACATGTATATATTTTTAAACTTTAAACCTTTTGGATCAAAGATTAAACTAAGCATAACATTCGTTTTTCCACAATTCGAGGGACCACATATTATTGCTTGAATCATCTAAGTTTATCACCGCCAGAGTATCTTTTTGTTTTACAGTTTCCATCGTACTAACAAATTTTAGTATCGACATATCTATATATAATGATCGTTTCTTAAAAAATCTTTCCAATGGCTTCACACGTAGGAAGAGGAATAATCAACACACTAATAAATAAATTATCGATTGAGTTGCATATTCCCGGGTATCAGTATTGCGGACCTGGTACAAAATTGGAGGAAAGATTAAATCGACAAGACCTCGGCGTAAATCCTTTGGACGCGGCTTGTAAACAACACGATATTTCCTATTCTCAAAACATGGATTTGGGTGAGCGTCATAAGGCAGATATGGTTTAAAGGTTTTATCAGCTTTTGAACAGGTTTATCAGCTTTTGAACAGGTTTGATCAGTTTTTGAACAGGTTTATCAGTTTTTGAACGGGTTTTATCAGCTTTTGAACGGGTTTTAGCAGTTTCGGAACAGGTTTTATTAGCTTTTATCAGCTTTTGAACAGGTTTTATCAGCTTTTATCAGCTTTTGAACGGGTTTTATCAGCTTTTGAACGAGTTTTATAAGCTTTTCGGAATCTTCTGTCTCACTTGAACGTGGCCCATTAAAACGTGATAAACATTTTGCAAATGTTCCATGCTGAACATTAATTTGATTTACGGGCGGTTCAGCAGGTGGAACTGTCATTTGACTTAACCGATCTAATAATTGGCTAAATTGCTCACCCGTCATAGTTACTGGTTGCGTCATATTGGTACTATTATTTGATTGTTCTTCTGTATTTTCTTGAACGCGGCTTCGCAGCCAATAATTTCTAGCGTTACCTACAATTATGATGAACAACACGGCTTGGAAATATAGTTAATCTTAAATTTTTATTGTATTCAAAATCAGTTAATCAGGTGCGGTGCGACACAAGAAACCTAACCTAACCTTTTCTTCTCGTTTTCATTGACAATACATTATCATTTACACATAGACTACTTCGTCATTCATAGAAAATATTTCATCCACAACTGCTTTATCGATACTACTTTTTCATAGACAACTATTTTATCGATACTATTTTTTCATCGACAACTGTTTGATCGATACTACTTTTTCATCGATAGGGACTAGAGATGTGTCGTTCGTGAACGAGTCGTTCTTTTTGAACGACTCACTAAAGTGAGCTATGAACGTTCAGTTCTTGACAGAAAAACGAGTCGTTCATCGTTCATCATCGTTCAGTACCTCGAATACTACACTCGGGTTCAAGTGTAGTATTCGTTCCTGCGCAGCGCGCAGATTAAACGATGAACGATTACAAACGTTCAATTCTTAAGGTCTATTTATGCACACGGTTTTTTAGATAAAATATATTTTTTTATTTAGTTTAATTTATACAGATCTATAAACTATCAATTGATCATGAATAATAAAGATAATTACTGGGAGTAATAATAAAAACAACATATTATAATAATTGTTTTATTTCTGTATAAAAATAAAGTAGGTAGTCAAATATAACAAATAAATAAAACTTTTATAAAAATAAAAAAATATTCAAAAAGTATCTAGTACAATGGTAGGTATATCTAGATATATAATTTAAAATAAACGTTTTCATTTAAATAAATCATGGAAAAAGAAAAAAAATAATTAAACAATTGAAACATAACAAAATTAGGTTATAAAAATTTATAAATTAGCGTTTAAAAACAAAAGCATTGACACTTTTCCGCCATTTAGTCTATTTCTTTTTTCCGTTATTGTCTGCCCCGCTTTGGAAAAAATTCTTTCAGATGGGACTGAAGTACCTACGATGCACAATCTTTTTTTCATTAGCTTGTACAGTCTTGGGTAAATTAATTTTCTTTCGTTCCACCAAATTAGCGGATTTAAAGTACGCGTCAATAACGGTTCCTCCAAATATTTATCTACTTCTATTGTGCCGGCAGCTCTTGGATTAGAATTACACACCAAATTTTTCACCTCATTATCAAATTCTTCCCATATAGTTAATTTCTTCTCAGAGATGTTTTCTGAATTTACATTTTCCGAAACTTCGACTTCCATAATATTTACTTCATTGTGTGATATCTGTGTAGCCCAATTTATCAAGTTTTGTTTGGCACTTTCATAATTTGTTTTATCGGAAAACCCATGTCTTTTGAAACGCGGATCTAGTATAGTGCATTCAGCGAATAATTTATTGCGTTCATTACCGTCAAATCTTCGGCAGTATTCAGTTAATAATTTTTCAGTTAAATTTATCACTTGTCTATGTAAATTGTCAGATTTTTCTTTTAAATATTTAGCACAACACTTTTTTAAATTGTTTGAAAATAAAATTATTTTCGAGGCACTGACTTGCTTTTCGCTACTCATTTCCTCAGTGACGTCCTTAAATATTTTTAAAATTTCACACTTCTTTCAAAATTATAAAGTCATCATTAGTCAAATTATCGAGTTTAGTGTAATTTATAGCAATTGTAGAAATTAATAATAATAATAATAATAATAAATCATTTATTGGTACGAAATTAAATTACAGAAATTATAATTACAGAATAAGACTAAAGATTTATATTATAAACTAATGTACCAAATGGGTCAAATTCAGCTAATGGTTAAAAATAACCAGCTGATCTTCCATCAGACCCCATTTAACCTAAACTAATACAAAACAAGATGCATATTTATAATTACTTATTATTAACTTAAATTATTTTATAACTAAATTCTAAATTTACATTAAATTAAATATACGATCAAAACAGCAAATATAAAAAACAATAAAAAAAAATAAGAACTGAAGTTAAATTTATGAGTGAGTCACATTGTAATCTGTTATTTGTTTACATAATAGATGATGTTTAAGATTTCTTTTAAATGAAAACAAAGTAGGATATTTGAAATCATAAGCATTGACGAATTTTGCGATATTATAAGAGTAGCATCGTTTAAAGAGTTGACATTTATGTTTAGGAATAGTAATGATATGTTTTCTTCTAATATTAATATTGTGCACATCACTCCGATAACGAATTTTATTATATAAATAAGATGGGCATTTATAAGCTAAAATTTTATAAAAAAAGCAAGCTGTTTGTAACTCTCTGCGATTATGCATATCTAGCCACTTAAGTTCCAATATTTTGTCTGTTATCCTTTCATATTTACGTACACCAAATATTAATCTGGCACAAGAATTCTGTACTTTTTGGATACGCTTAACACATACTTTATCGAGACAAAAGTGATAAACACCTGCGCAATAATTAAAAGTTGATAAAACGAGAGAATCACAAAGAATACTTTTAACATGTTTATTAAGTATGTCCTTATTCATGTAAATGCCTTTTAAAGCAGCATAAGCCCGTTTTAATAATATGGTTGTATGATCCCGAAATCTTAAATCAGTGTCAATGACAACACCTAAACTCCTTTCGCAATTTGAAAATTTTATCAATTCACCATTAATACTTAACTTAAAATTATTTATAATATTTAATTTATTTCGTGGGCCAAATACCATAGCGTGGGTTTTAGAGGGGTTAATTTTCAAACAATGTCTTCGGGAAAGTTCTACAATCTGATTAAGTTCCTGATTAAGAATAAACTCAGCCTGATCCATATTACGCAAATCAAAAGAATATAATAATTGAGTATCGTCTGCATAAAGATGATATGAGCAATTATTAAGTATGGACATAAGGTTGTTGGTATATATAGTAAACAAAATCGGACCCAAAATTGATCCTTGTGGCACCCCTGAAAATATAGGTTTTAAGATAGAGTATTTATTATTACATTTTACCCTTTGACCACGATCGGTAAGGTAAGAACCAATTAAAGCACAGGCAGACTCGTGAAACCCAACAAAATTTAATATGTGAAGAAGAAGCAAATGATTTATGGTGTCAAAAGCTTTGCTGTAATCTAGCAAGACTAAAATAGATACTAAACCTAATGATTCCTTAATTTCTAAAATTCTATTAAACATGTCATATGTGGAATTCCATCTAGTGCAAACATCTTGTTTAACAGTTAGAATAGGGTGTTGAAGTTGGATCTGCATTGATTTCAGTTTGTCACTTGCCTTAGGGCTCCTTTTAAAAAATTCCACGATATTTTTTACTTTTGTTCGAATTTCTTTAATTTCCTCTAACCCTGCCTGTACTATTAAATTTATTGTATGCGCAAAACATGGTACGTGTTTCCATTCAGTTTTTTGACTTATTGCCGTTTTTATATTCGCTGCATTATCGCTTACTATTGCAACTACTTTTTTTGATATATCCCAGGTTGACGTTATTCTTTTCAGTTCACTAGCCAAATTTTCAGAAGTATGAGAATCTTGGTAATTGTAACAATCTAAAAGATAGCTTTTCATGTTATTTTCTTTATCTATAAAATGTGCCGTTACAGAAATATAGCTTTCATTGGATGTGGAGGTCCATCCATCAGTAGTGAGACAGATCCCATCAGCAGATTTAATTTCTTCAATTACATGTTCTTTTGTTTTATTATAATACTGAGGTATTAGTAGTTTTGATATTGTTTTTCGAGACGGTAGTTGGTACGATGGATTTAATTCTTTTACAAAATTCTTGAAGTGGTTGCTTTCTGAAAGTTGGAATGGCAGATAATTCTTAACCATTGTTTTAATCAATGATTCATCAATAACATTTTTTCTGTAATCACCAATTGGTTTATGGATAAAGTTGTGTAATGTTTTCTGTTTTTTTTGGATGGGGGACATAAACTGACTGAACGATTTTTATCAGGAACAGTTGTAGACGACGCCGACGTGAAGGTCGATGGAGCTGACGAAGTGGAGGGCACATTTTCCAATTCTTCAACTTTGGTTAGATTTAAATTTTTTTGCTCTTGTTCATCCAAAGCAAATTTAGTAGTCGGGTGTTTGGACATCAAATGTCTTCTTAAATTAAAAGTAGATCCACCTTTGTAGGAAAGTATTTGCGAACAAAAGCTACATTTTGCCGTACTGTTTTCCAAATCACTAAAGTATGACCAGAGAGCACTTCGCTTCTTTAAATTTCGACCGCTCATTTTAATAAAATATGAAGCACAAACTGATATTGTTGAAAAATACTGTTTTTGAGATTTTTTCAGAAAAAGATTAAACAGCCAAAGAAAATTACATTATAAAGGTAATGCGAAAAATAGAAAAGTAGAAATTGTATGGTGGCGAAAATTATGATCATAAAGGACAACTGCGAACGAGAACGAACGTCTTTTATCTAAGAAATAACAAAACATACTAACTCAAAACTCAATTTTATTTTCTTATAAATATTTTAAAATCGCTGAATTTCTGTTTTTCAAACAAAAGAGCAGGTGCAGTCTAGACTCGTAGCGTGTATTCGTGAGCCGCACTCGGGCTCTGCATGCTTATATGCTACTCGTAAGAAATGCGCCGACTCCATAGCAAAATACGAAAACTCGCATTATCTAGTATCGTTCAAATGAACGACTCTTAGTGAACGACTCTCCAAGATGAACTGAACGATATGAACTGACTCACAAAAGTGTGCCGTTCTGACCCATCTCTAATAGGGACATTTGATCGATAGGTATTACTTTTTCATCGAAATCCGTTTCATCGACACTACTTTACCACTGACACTATTGTATCATTGACAGGGACATTTCATTGACAATACTTTTTCAAAGCACAGATGTTTCATCGGTGCCTACTTTATCATTGCCACCACTTTATCATTGACACTATTTTATCATTGACACGGACATTAATTCGACAAGGACGTTTCATCGACAATACTTTTCATAGACATTTGTTTTATCGATACTATTTTTTCATCGACAACTGTTTCATCGATACTATTTTTTCATCGACAACTGTTTTATCGATACTACTTTTTCATCGATAGGGACATTTGATCGATAGGTATTACTTTTTCATCGATAACCGTTTCATCAACTCTACTTCACCATTGACACTATTGTATCATTGACACGGACATTTCATTGACAAAACTTTTACAAAGCACAGATTCGACAAGGAGGTTTTACCGACAATACTTTTTCAAGGCACAGGCGTTTTATCAACAAGGACGTTTCATTAACACTACTTTCGCAAAGATAAAAAAGTTTATCGACACTACACTATCATTGACACAGTCATTTCATGCACAACTGTGTCATCGATACTACCTGTGTACCGTCGGAGACTTTTCTTCGATAATATTTTTTCAAAGACATAGACGTTTAATATCACTATGAAAAATAAATCAAATGTAGATCTTACCAACTAAGTGAAATTAAACATTTAACACTGGCGGATAGTTATAACAATTTTGTTTTTCTTCATCGATTGGGCTCTTTTCTGCTACGAGATGTCGACTTAATATTTACAGCTCGATCAACATATGCTTTTGTTTTAATTACTTAAAGTCATAATTTTTGAATTAGATTATTAAAAATATTGTTTAAAACACGTATTTGGAGTATTGATAAAATTAATTAAAATATTATTATCACATAATTATCACAGATGTTTAATTTATGACTAGATTAATAATTGTTTCTTAAGAGACCGACATCTTATTGCAGAATGAGAAGTGTAAGCCTTTGTTGCGTTGCGCGAATTTTTGGCGCATGTGGAATAAGTGCCTATCGAAATTATAACATTTAATGATAGATGGCACAACTATTTAAACATTAAATTTAAAATACATTATATATTATTGTGTAGTTTCGAAACATCTATACCACGTCCATCGAGCCGAGGTCGTAGCACGACACATTGACATGTCAGCCCCACCAACGTCGGGTGCACTACATGGTTTATATTCGCTGGGCATGTGTCTTTTGGGCTCGTACCCCTAAACTGAGGGACGAGGTACAGACGTTTGTAGACTACCAAGGCCGGAAGATACATTATATAAATTTTTATTTTTGGCAAGCCAAGGACTCCTGATGGGCGACCCAGTAAGTTATAGTACTCACAAAACTAAAAGTGAAACGGATTTCACGGTGTTAAGTCGTTATCGAGAAATGAAAAAAAAATTTTTTAAGTTTTGAAAAGTTAGAAGCAAAGTTTGGTCATAATAGGTATTGTATAAGATGTAAAAGTTGGAACTTGTCAAATAAAAATAGAAAAAGACTCATGAATGCTGACTGAGTTAGACAGTTGGCCCTAGAGCACATGCAACATGGTAAAGACAGACGAGAAGAAAATTTAAAGAAAAAATAATTGTCGACAAATTCCAACTTATGCTCTTAGGTCAAATCCGGTTTGAGATAAATGACGATGATAGTGATATTAATTGCTATCCCAAATCATCGTCAAATCGTTTACTTACATAGACGTTTCATCGACATTACCTTTTCAAAGCACAATTGTTTCATCGACAATACTTTATCATTGACATGGACATTTTATCCACAACTGTGTCATCGATAAGGGCTTTCTATCGACAACACTTTTTTAAAGACACAGAGGTTTCAAGAACGTTTTATTGACACTAATTTTTCAAAGACAGACGTTTTATCAACAAGGACGTTTCATCGATACTGCTTTTTGAAACCATAGAAGTTTCATCGACCCTACTTTTTCAAAGTCACAAACATTTCATCGACACTACTTTATCATTGACACGAACATTACATCAACAACTGTCTCATCGATACTTACCTTTTTTTCGAAAAGGACGTTTCATCGACTCCACTACTTCAAATACCCGGACTTTACACCAATACTACATTATCATTGACACAGGAATTTTATCCATAACTGTGTCATCCATACTACCTTTTCATCGATAAGGACGTTTGATTGACACTACTTTGACGAAGGTGTTTTATCGACACTAGTTTTTCAAACTACAGAAGCTTCATCGATAATATTTTTTCAAAGACATTGACGTTTCATCGATATTACTTTTTCAAATACACAATTGTTTCATCGACTCTAGTTTATCATTGACACAGGAATTTCATCGACGACTGTGTTATCGAAACACACAATAACATAAAAGAGCGGTTAAGCATTACACGCTCGACTGCATACAAATACAAAAGTACGAAAGCACAAAGCGTCAAAACAAACGTCTTCAAAACGCACTTACGACTTTTCGATGTAAATATCAGTAAAATATAGCGTATTATGTGACCTTAACGCTTAGATGCACAAAAGAATTCGCGATTTCGGAATTCTTGACGCCACCTGGTGTCAGTTTTATGAAACGCTCACATGAGGTTAAGTTTATAAACATTGCGTTCATTGCGCCTAGCCTTCTTTAGCAACTTGCGTTTCGTGACTGTATTTTTTAATAAAAGTGAGATTTTGTGAGTTTATTGAGTAGAATTTGAATTTGAAACTGTCAATTCCTCTTGACGATCCTAAAAATGTAAAGTTATTGAATTAGAGAGTAAAAAATTATTAATTAATACACAACAAATTTTAATACAGTTTTGGTTTTATACAAAAATATGTCAAATATTTTTTAATGTTTAATAAGAGGATAATATGTTTATAAAAAGTTGTTGGCTTTTTAATTACTTACCTATATATGGGCATTTAAGTAGTGGATATTTACCGGTTCTGGATCATCCACAATCCACAATTTGGAAGCCCCGCCTCCCATGTAAAGTCCCCATAAGGAGTGTGACGCCCACCCCCCACCTAAATCCCTCCCACCTAAATCCCTCCCACCTGAGCTCTGATTGGTCGATTCTCCCCTCCTTCCTGACGTCTGATTGTTCCTGCCCCACCTTAGCTCCTCCTTCTTGAGCTCCTATTGGTCCTCCAGTTGCCCCACTCTAATTTTATTGGACGGCGGCCATTTTCCTAATTATTGCCCCACCCCAAGTACGCTGATTGGTTACCTGCTTAAGTAAGTGCTGCCATCTGCGAATCGGTAGCTTAAGTTACTGATTCTAGTGGCGCCATCTGAAGTTTGCGGCAAAGCGCCAAAGCTTAAAAAAACACTCGCCACCGTGAATCGAAGCCACAGTCTTTGTTTTGCGTTTTTTTAATTCCAACGACTTAGCGGTTGTGACCACCAAGCAGTTATCATTTCTTTAGTTAGAAATGTAATATATATCGTATTTTACCTGAGACATTGGTATGTGGGGTGATTAAACTCATCAAGGATGTGTGTAATTTACTTTTATTAAATATTTACGCAATAATTATCTTAAAATTTGGTAAAAACCCAAAAATTATTATACGTAGAGCCAGATTATCATATTGGTTGTATATTAGAACTTTGGTGATTGAAATTACGTTAATATGCAGAGGAAGCAAATTTATTTTCATTTTTGAATTATTTAAACTTATACAATAAAATGCATCCATTTCAAAATAATGTAAACGTAGGTAGTGTATAAAAAATAACTTGCAATGTTTTGAAGTGCTGAGGTATTTAATATCTTAATCATTAATCAGCATAAAATATTTCATTGAACTTGTAATGTGTAAACTGCGTATATCTCAGAATGATGTAAGAAAATCAATATTTTTTTTAATAATTTGTAATGTTAAATACATATTATAATTAATTGGGACATAATATAAAATATTAAAAATACTTCATTCCAATAATTGGGAATTATTTTACAAGTGTATGCAATGGAATTTTTATTATTTACTAAATTTTTATTTTTATGTGACATGTGTATGAGTGAAATGGAATGGTGTTTAAATTGCAATCTTGCAAAAAATCAGTATAAATATTGAAAAAATGCAGGAGAAGCGGAATAATACCAGCACATATTACAAATAACGCCAAATGTATTATAAACATACTACCTACTAATAACCCGTTTAATAAAATGGCATCTAATATAATGGAAAATTTTAAGAAAGGCATCCTTAACCTCGAAATAAAAATCACATATTGGGAAATAACAAACATGAAGCACGATGTTAACAATATTAAAGAAGAATTGAAAAATGTGATCAACGTAGATACCTTCTCTAAGTTCGAATCATTAGAAAACATCAAAATAAAAAATAGAACAAAAAATTTAAACGAAGTCCATAAAAAGAAAATAATTAACTTAACTGGAACAAAAAATTCAACACTAAAAGCACAAGAAAATTGGATCATTAACCTAAGTGAAGAAACAATACCAGAAGAAATTGAAAAGTTTTTAGCTCTAGGCCCAAAATTCAGCATGTGTTACCCTAAAGAAGAGGAACCGATAGAACAAACCATCATTGACACTGAATATCTCATCGAGCGACAGAATTTAAAAAAAGAAGAGAAAGATGACTAGCTACCACAAACATAATTACAAACCATATCATCAAAAATAAGCATACAAAACCAACAACTACACATATGGAGGACCTATTACAAGAAACGAAAACCTTTTTAAAGAAACATGAGAATATTTTGGTTACAAAATCAGACAAGGGTAACAAAACTGTGATAATCAAGAAAGAAGAATATAACCAAAAAATTAAGAATATCTTTGAGGACACAGATGTATATGAACAATTAAACAAAAATCCGGTAACATCGTTCCAAACCAAAAATAACAACACAGTGAAGGACCTAATCGATAGTGGACACATCACAACACAACTAGGTAAATCACTAAAAACATACAACTCGATTACTCCTAAAGCATATGGTCTACCGAAGACACATAAAGATGTAAACAACCTCAAATTCAGACCAATAATTAGTGCCATTAATTCACCAACCTATAAACTCGAGAAACACATTGTGGAAATACTAAACAACCTTATACCAACCTTAAAATATAATGTAAAGAATACTTACGAATTTGTAAATGCCATAAAAACTGAAAGGGTTCCCGATAATTATAGGTTTATATCACTTGATGTAACAGCATTGTTTACCAATGTCTCAAAAAATTTAGTAATTTCAGCTATAAATAAAAGATGGGAGAGGATTAAAAATTATACGGATATACCCCAAAAAAAGTTCATTAATCTAATAGATTTGATTTTTGAAGGAAATTTCTTCAGTTTTGATGACATAATTTTCAAACAAAAATTCGGAACAGCCATGGGGCATCCTACCTCCCCAATTTTCTCGGCTCTTGTTATGGACGACTTAATTGAGTCCAGTTTGTCAAAACTCAGTTTCAGTGTGGGTTTTCTCTATGTTTACGTAGATGATATAATAACTTGCATACCTAGTGATAATTCAAAATTAGATGAGATTGTAAAAACCTTTAGTAGTTTCAGCCCTAGTTTAAACTTCACTTTTGAAAATGAACAAATAGATAGAATCCCTTTTTTGGACCTTTGGATGATCAGAGACAACAATGGACATATCAAAACAGACCTGTACCGAAAAACATTGAGTTCAAACAGACTAATTAATTACCCATCTGATCATCCATTGGTACAAAAAATTGCGATAGTCAAAAATATAAAAACCAGAATCGACAGAATCTACCATGAAGATTTTATTGAGATGAATTTAACAAAGGCTTACAAAATTTTAAAACAAAACGGTTATCCAGATTAATTTATTAAAAAATTTCTTTATGACAACAATCAAACAACACAGATGAGTATTCAACCTAACAAAATTTATTATAAAATTCCAGCAATTAATAATTTAAGTAACAAATTAAAAAATATGTTCCGGAACAGATTAGGTGAAAACATCAACATAGTCACATATAACAAGAACATAATCGGTAACGTTTTTAGTAAATTAAAAGACAAGCAAAACAAAGAACATAGAAGCAACTTAATATATCAAATTAATTGTAAAAATTGTAATAAGTTATATATCGGCCAAACAAAAAATTGGTTAATCACTAGGTTGAATACTCATAAAAATGATTGTAAAAATAAACTAAATAATGAGAAGACTGCATTGGCAAACCATGCGATCACAAACGGTCATGAATTCGATTTCAATATCAACAACGTAAAAATATTAGGCAGTGAAGAGATTCTATCGAAGAGACTACTAAAGGAATCAATTGAAATAAATAAAAACAAAAACAGTGTAAATTTAAGGTCAGACTTAAACAACTTAAACACAATTTATTCAAATGCGTTAAAATTGCTAAACTGTTAAAATGGAAGGGCAACTTGCTTAACATCGATTTGTAAAATTTGTTGCATATCTATCTATATATGTCAAATGTCAATGTCAGCCACAGCAATCAAAAATTGTTTGACAGTTGATGAATAACTATTAATAAAGGTTAACGTTTGGTGTTACCAAAGAAGATTGTAATATAAAACTAATCCATGAACATCTCAATTATTTTTTAAAAAATTGATGTAATATTAAAACAAATAACCATCTTCAACAAGTATTTTGAAGAATTTGACTTTAATAAACAATACTGTCTAGGTAAGGTTAAGCACATGTTTCTTGGTTATATTAATTGTTGTTACAACGTCTTAATTGAATGATTACAGTCTTAATTGTTGATGTGTTTGTAAATTTTAATATAATTTTTAGTTCTGAAGAAGGACTTAACAAAGTTCGATTAAAATAATTGTTATCGTTTGGTGTTGCCAAAAAAGTTTGTTATATAAAACTAATCCATGAACACCTCAATTATCAGTTTGATGTAATGTTCAAACCATACCATTTTCAATGAATATTTTAAGATTTTTGACTCAAAGAAACAATACTAACTAGGTAAGGTTAAGCACATATTTTAATTTTGTTATATTATTGTCATTACAACGTCTGAATTAATGATTACTTTATTATTATTGTTGAGTTATTTCTAACCATGTTGCAAGCATCCGATGCATCCTGGGTGACACCAATGATGTTAAAGAAACATGACAGAAGGCCAAAAGAACAAATGGTATTAATATTAAATCATTGTGTCAACTTTTGCAAAACTCATTCCAGATCTGGTCCTGAGTATGATAAAGTTATAGTAAATTTGCCAATATGGACAAAAATAATTTGACAAGAGCTTATTAGAATGTAACTTTCATTAAATTGGATCCTCAATTGTTCTAAAATTGAGCTTGTTAAGTTGGCGTATATTGGAGGCGCAGATTAAGACAGCCTAGTTTCGATGGCGCCTTGAAGAGAATCTAATCGAAAGGGACATGCTATTTATGGAGGAAGTTTACCCTGTGGGCGTTGAGGTTGTAGTGCGTCTGGGCTTAGACCCTTATAACAATTTTACCAAGACAATAGTGTAAAGTAATAGAAATAGTGAAAAAGCTTAATTATTTTTTTTTAAATTTGCAAGTTTAAAAAATCCTATATTAGAATGTATGCTCTATTGGAAGGGCTTTAAACCTCAAATTGATGATTATGAAATTTATGCTTATCAAAATATACTTACAATTAAGCATACCAATAGCGACTATATTTTAACATTAAAATTGGGAGATGTACAACCAATATACAGGGTGCCGGATTTTCGAGGCTCAACATTGGGATCTCGCTTATTTGAAGAGATACGAAGTCGGTTAAATTGGGGCAAAGTTGCGTATTTTTGTGCTTATTAATAATCTAAAAAGAAATTCGACCTGTCGTAAGGTAAAGGTACCAGTAGTCGACACTGCAACAATAGTCGACAGCTTAAAATTTATTAAAAAAAAAATAAAAAAATGGTACACCTTTCAGCTAAAAGTAACACACCGGCGACAACGCGAATTCTTATTAACTATAGCTAGTTTCCCCATGTCCGTCGGTAAGTTTGCACACGTGCTGTGAGCAAGGTCATGGTTTCATTGTGCAGTTCCTAAGATCAGTTAAATAGTTTCTTAGACATTTCTATTAGAAGTAAGTATTAATTGACATCCATTAGTATTAATGTCACTTTTTTTAATTGAAATTAAATACAGGTGTATATAAATATATTAGGAGAATTCTCCCAATGTAATGTTTCCATACTTTATTTAACCTAAAAATAATTTCAACAGTGACGACACAAAAATAGTATTTGATCCGGTAGTTGGCACGGGTGTCAGACATAGGATTAATGGCAAGTTAACTGCTAAACTGTAACGGCTTCAATAAATAAAAAGAGCTTCAAAACGCTATAAGTTGAAACAAAATATTCAAACCGGAACCTTAAGTCGATACTCGATGTCGACTTTTGGAACATCGCAAAATATTTGTTTGTTCCAGTAATCGACATCGAAGCTGGAATAACTAAATTGTCTCACTTGTATAGATATGGCGACTTCTAGAAAAATTTTAAAATATCCTCAAGAGAATATGTTAGCTCATAATGAAGATGTAAAAAGGGGTTTATCATACAAAGCAGCAGCAAAGAAGCACAATGTTCCAAGATCTACTTTGATGGATAAACATAAAAATCATGTTCCACTAAAGAGAAAAATGGATCCTCCTGGTGTCTTAAATTTAGATCAAGAACATTTACTAGTGAACTGGGTTAAATCTATAGCTCAAGCCGGTTTTCCCCCAACAAAAGAAACATTTTTGCGGACTGTAGGAAAGTTAGCGAAAGAGCTAAACATAACTTTTGCAGGAAACGAAATTCCAGGCCGTAAGTGGTTTATGTTATTTCAGAAAAGGCATCCGGACTTAAGTTTTTGGGTCAGTCAAAATTTAACAAAAATGCGCCAAGCAGTGACTCAAGAAAATATTGATAATTGGTTCGAGGAAGTAAACACATATATGTTCAGGACAAAAATTTAGAAGATGTTTTACGATACCCCAGTAGAGTTTTTAATGCATTCTTCTTAAACCCAAAAATTGGCAAAGTATTAGCACCTACAGGGTCCAAAACAGTGTATACAGCAGCTGGCAATGACGAAAAATTCAATATAACAACACTCTTAACTGTTAATGCTTTCGCATTTCTTTGTAGCTACGCCACTGACATGCATGGTTTGGTAGTTGAACTTGATATGGAAAACGTCTTGGACATCCTATTTACTGAATATATTTGCGATAGGTTAGAGGAAATTAGTTTAGATAATAAATACATAGATTTTAGGTTTAGTTTATACCCAGGGGCGGACTGACTTCGGTGCAATCACCGGAGGGCCGGCACCTTTCTTGGAGGAAGTGCTCGCCGACTGGTTCAGCCGGAGATATTAATGTTAGTTTTTAAAGATACTAAAAGGTCAAGTTCTGGTAGCGCGTTGGTTCCGCCAGGGGCCGGCGGTAGCCGCCTGCCACCACCCTCATCTTCCCACTGCCACATTTAAGTCTAGTCTATAGACAAGTGCAAACTGCTCCATTTAATACTAAAAATCAAAATAATTCCAAAACTATTATTTGTATTGATATTATTATCTACTGCCTTGGTTTATTGCTGATTGCTTACTGCTTTACTCATCATTGAGTGTTTTTCTCTAACCTTTTAAGGTAAATGATTTATATTTATTTTTATGGTTTGGTGAATTAAACATGACAGTGTTTACTGCTTTGAGTTCAGATGATCGTGTAATTTTACGAGGTCCGCATTAATTTTAATTCACTGTAGTTTACAGTTATATTTTTTATTCGTTATTGTTATTTGTTTTTATTGATTTTTATACACTCTTATCACTGTTCTAATATAAGCAGTAAATTTATTCTTATGGCGATTTTGAGTTATTTGTATTGAAGTTCTATTGAAATATGTTTATTTACTTATTACTTAGATTTTAGATTTTGGATTTTTTGGACGTTTATAATGGAGTGTAAAAGAAAGAGAGTGAAAAGAGGTGCAGAGAAAGAACGTTTAAAAAAATAAAAACTTCTTACGGAACAAACAAGCCAATGTTTATATTTAAAAGATATGTTTAATTCAACAGCAGATAAAATAGAAAACGATAAATCTGTTTATAACGCTGAAGACGCCGTACCCAATAATAATAAAAAATATCTGATGGTATCTCGGTAAACCAAAATAATATTGAAGACGAAGTTCATCAATCTGGTAATGAAGAAACTATCGCAAACACCAGCGGTAAAAATACGGATATAAATTTATTTTTGAAATATCATCCAAATCAACCTCTTTAGGGAGCTAGCGGAAAGGGTATTCCATTTTCAACTAGAAAATTGTATAAAAAAAATCTTTTTGTGAAAATAACAAATCTATGTTTTGTGTTTTGTTATATTTGCATTGGCTTTGGAAAATTCGAAAGTCTCTCAGATAGAGATAATCCTTTTATAAAAGGTGGTATTAACTTTTGTCTTTTAACTAAACGTATCGAGGAACATGCGAGCACAAAAGGCCATAGAAGGAGTGTCGATCTAATTTTTATGGGTAAAAAAACAATTGCAGAAATTTTTGACCCTGGATCTTTAGATTTTAAAAATAAACAAATTGAAAAAAAGAGAGAGATAGTCAAAAGGGTCTTAGTTTTAGAGGAAAACAAAATGTAAGTGGTTACACACTGGCAGATGACTCCGTAGATCATTTAAATTTTCTCGAACCAATTGATCCTGTTTTACAAGCACATGTTGAAGGTGTCGTCAAAAAAGCAAATGTGCACGCAGACATCCTGACAATGGGACTAGTGGTCATGGTCGCGGATCACTTGTGACGTTTCTCATGGCCTCGCCCCTAAGAGATTGTAAATATGCTAAATTATGGACTATTACATTTTTAATAATATTGCCGGGAATTAACATTTGGTCGGTAGAAGAAAGCTCTTACGGAGATTTGGATGATAAATAGTAAGAAAAAAAAAGAAGTCGTCGTAAAGCAATTTGGGTTTCTCTCTTTTTTTAGGCGTTTGCGACTTGTACAAATGAAACATCTTTGTCGGTATTTGCAGTTGCTATCGGAATATTTTTTTTATCTCCAAAGTCTTAGTGCAATTAGTCGGGATTGAGCAAAGGGCGGAAGTTTACAACCTTATCGTTGGAACCCAAAGCCCTGCGTCCCTAACGGCAAGCGCCCTAAAGACAAAAAAAGGCCCATAATTGTTTTATTTTTAAAATAAATAATTTGTTTATGTAAAATTAAATGTTTACCCAACTCAGAAGAAGCGCCGTGACCCGCTGATAATGTAGATACTAAAATATTATTGAAAATGTAATAAATGAGGTGAACTTTGTAGAGTTTTGTGCCCCTTTCCAAAACTTCATAAAAAAATCTGTTAGTATGTTTGTTTACTTTTAAGTTAGTTTAAGAATTTAGTTAGGAAAAATGCAGGAATGAAAATTGATTTGTTAATATTTTAACCCTAAATTATAGATAGTAGTGGGCAACCCACGGTACAATTTTACCAGTAAAGAGGGTTGCTCGATATAAGGGTGATTTTCATTCCCAGCATTACCCCACCATGAAGTTAAACACCCTTAAGTACGATTTCTGATTGGTTGATTCACTCCCACTCGAGTGAATTAAATATATATATAATTAAATAAAACCCTCGGACATCACAAAAATTAGTTAATTCTCAAATCCCAGCTAGTTCCCGCTGAAGCTCACATTTCATTCTCCGCGTTGTGTAACAATTTTTGTTCAATTGTAACTTTAGAATTTTTTTTTAATAAGTTAAAGATTTTTTTATTATTATTTTAACTTTTCTTTTATATTCAATTTTTTTATTATTCTTATTATTTTGTTTTATTCAAGTTTTTAATATTAACCTCTTTCTTCTACTTTTTTTCTTAAATATATTTATATTAGTAAATCATTCAAGTATTTTACTTTATCGTTTATCCCACATTGAAGGAACCAACCATAAATTTAGAACAGTTAAAAAGTGATTATTGTATTTTGATCATCAAAAGAGTGGATGGAAATTTGAGCAAAGAGACTTCAGCAGGAATAAGTATTGACCAGCCAATACTCCAAGTAAGTGAGAACATTTAAGTTTATTCTACATTTTTGTGAATCTCAACTTCATTCACGATACTAAGTACCTAATCCACCTGGACGGCGCTTCCTTTACTCAGCAAAATTTTCCATCTTTCAGTTAAATTGGTCCATGCATTATGTAACACCGACTCTAACCCTATTTTTATTTAAAAAGAACCTATTAATTAATTAACTTGTTAATTAACGCTTCTGAGTTTAACTTTTACTCTTCTAAAAATTTACTTCATTATGTTTTCTTAACTTCTTTTTAATTAATTTCCTTTTAGTTATATTATTTTTTTTTATTATTCAAAATTATTTTGTTTTGACCAATTAAGGGTTGGGGGGTCGGGCACGAAGTTTACATTGGCGCAGTCGGTAGGATTGTTGTCTTTTTTTAAGGAATTGTCGTCCATATTTTATTTTGGATAAAGAGTGTATTTTTTTTAATTGCATAATTGTTGTTTATTGAAAAACTTAAATCTTCTCACCGGAACATTGTTGGTGTTTGCGAATTCCTTTGTCCTGAAAGTTAATTTAGGACAAAGTATAGTTTAGTTGTTTGGGAGATATATTTGGGTTTTTTTTTTTTTAGTATTTAAAAAAATGGGACTAACCCTCAAATATGATCTCCGTTTTTTTTGTTTGTTGTGACAATTTTGTTTTAATTTTATTTTTAGTTTTTTTTCAGGTTTTACTGGAAAGTTTGAGTTCATACCGACTATTTTGACTTTGTTTTGATTTCTCCTCGCTTAATTTGTCTTGCTCGTATCTTAGTAAGCGTTGATAATAACGGCAGTTTGTTTATTTTATTTGATCTGTACATCTATTAGTTTTTTTTATTACTGCGTTAGTTTTTTTTTATATTAAGTAATATTCATTCGAAAGTTAGGTCCAATAGTCAACATGAATAATTTAACGAATTTAAATGAAGAAAGTACTGCGGACCAAACTCCGGGTACCTCTACAACTCTTAGAGTAAATTTACCACCACTATCGATACCTACCACTACCTTGCAGTATAGTTCACCAGGAGTTAACACTTCTGTTTCATTTTCAACTCCAACAAAGGATTTAATCCGTCTTTGAATCCTGTTTCGACAACTGGTATTGCTAACATCGAAGATGTTCGAAAATACCTGGAAACTCTTTCAACACCGGAAAACCCTTTAAACCCCTATAGGTTAAACGCGAATGCAAATAATTTTCATAGAAGTAATCAATCAGCTGCTAACAATTTTCCTAGTGCTAATTTCAATAGTAACCCAGGTTTTTCCATTTCAATGATCGAGTAATTTACGAGAGAAAATAACGTTCAAATTTTCCTAGACGAAGTTCAGATGTTTGTAGATTGTTCTAGTTGGTCACCTTCTCAGGCATTTTATTTAATTAGGCTCAAACTTAGAGGTAATGCTCGTAAATATTTTCACGAAATGCCTGAGGAGAGGAAACCAAGAACTTATTTAGAATAAAAAATTGGCTATTGGACATCTTTGGCGAAAAAGTTGAAGTTTTCCGCGGGAAAGATAAAAAGAAGATGTACAGAAAAAGTAATGAAAAATTAAGTTCGTAATAAGATTAGAGATGATGGCGAACAAAATTTATCCGTCAGTAGTAGATGGGAAATTTTCCCATAATAATGGAGTAATTAGGGATAATTTGATATTTAAACAGTTTCTAGAAGGGATAGATACGCGACTTAGTAATGAAACGTAGGCAATTCACAGATGTTCATGCTGCACTTCCTTACGGGGAACATTAGTTCAAGCAATTAACGAAAGAAACTAAAGCGGATGGTCCTAGACGGGCACAAATAAATAACATTAGGTCCAATTCTCAACCTAACGGACCTGATAAACAAGTTTTGTGTAAGTTTCCACACATTAGGTAGATGTTGGAACTGTGGAGTGATGGGTCATAACAGATCCCAATGTGCTCGTCCGCTCCAAAGGTTATGTTTTAAGTGTTAAAAAGTTGGTCACACCAGTTATGCATGTAATTTAAACTTCCAATCTGTCTCGCCAGCGACCCAGAATGGGACAGTTTAAATCAGATTACACCACGGGTCAAAAACGAGAGTCATGTGAATAGCATGTGTGTTGTATATTTTCAAATTTTTTCAAAATTTTATAATTTTATTATAGATACCGGAGCTGCTATTTCAATTATTAAGTTTAGCGTGGCCATTCAATTATGGGTTATTCCGAGAGAAAATTATAATGATTATCAACTGTTTGACGTTTCGGGAAATCCAATCGATTATATTAGTTTAGGTTACATACCATTGGAGATCAATGGTAAAGTTCTATTTCATCACTTTTTTATTTGTAAAGATGACGTTGTAAAGTTAGACACATATGGTTTATTAGGTGTGGATTTTTTGGGTAAAATAGAGGCGATTATTAGTTTTAAGGATTTGAGGTTGAAATTTCTTGATGAAGAGGTAAATATCTTAAGGGAAGAGTTTAGAGTACCCGAAGATGGTCTCGTAAATTCCTATGAGTGCAACGTTGATAAAGTATCTTCCACACTAGATGTTAAACATAAGACAAGTGCAGTCTTTACCAAATTTGGTACGTCTGGAAGAAACTTTAACAATTACGGGTAGAAATTATGTTTACTGTCTAGATAAACTTTCGATCCCGGTTGAGTCAGGGAAAATTGTAGTGATAGAGTCAAGTTGTAATAAAAATAATGTTCATGTATTTTGTGCAATTTTCCCAGGCAACCTGGTTCAGATGTTGATTAGCAACGTTGGACATTTTCCCACAAAGGTCAGAGGCGGCGCTGTAGGTAGAGCATCCCTTATAGATCTGTTACCTGAGAATATTTAAAATAGAGTTAATAGAGTTGCTGCTGGATCATTTATGGTGGGAAACATCATGACCAGCCCTGTAAAAAGTATAAATAAGGTAGTTGAAGTTAATAACATGACAAATATAGCTACGAAAGAATTCCCGATAATAGGTGAAACCCCTTTAGTAACCCATAGGATAGATACTGGAGATCATCCACCCATAGCAAAACCTGCATATAGGATACGGTACCAAAGATTTAATGTCATGAAGGAGGAGATTCAAAAGATGGTATCATTCGACCATCCGACAGTCCATGGTCCAGCCCCGCTATTTTGATTGAAAAGAAAAACCCAGATGGTTCGCTCAAACATAGATTCTGTATAGATTTTCGTAACGTCAACCAAATAACCAGAAGAGATTTCTTTCCAATTCCTCAAATACATGAAATATTGGATCAGTTAGGAGGATTCCACTATTTCACAACACTGAATATGAACAAGGGGTATTGACAGGTTCCTGTAAGAGAGGAAGACATTGAGAAAACAGCATTTACTGTTCCGTTTGGGCATTATGAATATGTAAGGATGCCTTTTGGTCTTGCAAACAGTCCTTCCACGTGGCAAAGGTTGCTTAATAGAATTTTAGAGAATTTAATAGGGGAAACATGCTTTGTGTATTTAGATGACATCATATGTTTCAGTTCGAATAATATTTATGAACATTTAGACCGGTTAAGAGAAATATTCCAAATAGTTAACTTAACTTAACTTCCCAAAGTGCAAATTTGTTCAAACCGATATCGAATATCTTGGCCATATTATTAGTAAGGATGGTATAAAACCTAATCCAGATAAAATCAAAGTCATCAAGGAATACCCTATTCCGGAGTCAGTAAAAGATGTTCGAGCTTTCTTAGGACTAATTGGGTTTTATAGGAAATTTATAAATAATTTCGCGGAAACAGCTAAACCTCTCACAAGTTTAATTAAAAAGAATTCACATTTCTCGTGGAATTCTTATGCCCAAATTTCTTTTGATAAATTAAAAGATTGTTTAATTCACTATCCAGTTTTAAGTTATCCAGATTTTCAGAAAAAAATTCATTCTTTCCACTGATGCCTCAGATTTTGCGATAGGTGCTATTTTAAGTCAGTTTCAAGATCAGGCAGAACATCCGATTGCCTATGCCAGTCGTCAATTATCAAATCCCGAACAAAATTACACAACCACAGAAAAGGAGGGCTTAGCAATCATTTTCAGTTTTAAAAAATTTCGACATTATTTATTTGGTACTAAATTTTTGGTCATCACAGATCATCAACCCCTCAAATGGTTATTGCAAATCAAAAAGCCCAATAACCGACTCATCCGCTGGTCACTTTATTTGTCTGATTACGATTTCGAAATAGAGTACAGACCAGGGAAGAAACACTCCAATGTCCTTGCACTTTCGAGAATAAAAATTGTTCGTACAGTAGATATTAATTACGAGCCCCACTTTGATCGCAATTTAGTTTTTAAGGAACAGAGAGCTGACCCAAATATTCAAAATATTATCCAAAATATACAAGATCATCCAGAATATTATTTAGACGATGAATATATACTCTTCAAAATTTGAAATAATGATACTCCCCATAAGCTTCTAGTTCCGAGTTCCATTGCTCATTTGATAATGAAAATATATCATGATTCACCCTTATCAGGTCATTTTGCAGTAGATAAAACTATTCTAAAAATATCTAGGAATTATTATTGGTCAAGTTTAAGAACAGATGTTAAGAAATTTGTAGATGAATGTTTGCCATGCGCCCGTAGAAAAGTCTCAACTCGTAAGAAACCTTTACCTTTAGTAAAACCTGATATCGAACCTAGACCGTTTCATCGAATAGCAATGGACATTGTAGGACCTTTAACGACATCATACAACGGAAACAAGTACATTTTGACAGTAATGGATTGCTTCACTAGATATCTGGAAGCATTTCCTATACCGAATCAGAAAGCCAAAGCTGTGGCAACAGCGTTTATTAAAGGTATAATTTTACGACATGGGACTCCTAGACAAATTCTGAACGATTTAGGAACTAATTTTCTTTCCAATATATTCCAGGAGATGTGTAAAACTTTAGAAATTAAGCACATAAAAACGACAGCCTATAGACCACAAACCAAGGGGATGCTAGAAAGATCGCTTAGAACCCTCAAAGACATTTTATCTATTTTTATCAATCAAGAGAATCGCAACGAACGCAATTGGGATGAATGGGTACCATACGCGGTGTCGGCTATATGCACAACTCCTAATTCATCCACCGGAGAATCTCCTTTCTTTCTTATGTTTGGGCGCGATGTAGAGTTTCCATATGAAAAGATATGCTCTCCTTACAGAGTTACATACATATCATAATTATGTTTCGGAATTCTTGCAGAGACTAAAAATATCTCGTCAAAAAGCAGTGGATCAACAATGTAAGAGCACTGAACGTATTCATAAAGTTTTTAATAAGAAATCGGACAAACACTCTTTAGCTGTAGGTGATCAAGTTATGTTAGAAGTTTCCATAAAATCCAAATTAAGTAATAAGTTTACGGGTCCATATAGAATTATGGAACTAAATGAGGTAAATGCAATTATTAAAGAAATAGAAGGTAAAAAAGAGATGAAAGTAAACATTAATAGATTAAAGAAATTTTCGGGTAAAATTGTTGCAAAGGTTGATGTTCCTGAAACGACAGATTTAAATTCAATTCCCCTACTAGAAACTGTTGAACCTCTTATTAGCAATTCGGATAATGTAGATAATTTAAGCGAATTAGATGATGTAGTTAGTAGTCTTTTCAATATAAGTTTAGAGGAAAATGAGGAAAGTTCGGGAAAAAGTAATCAGGATCGCGTTGCAGTGGCTTCACCTAGTATTCTAGCTCAAGCTGATGTAAGAAATGAGCAAGAAGATAGTAGTATAAATTCTGTAGGTGCCTCAATTTTGGAGGAAAATTCAAATCATAATAGTTTAAATTCTGTCAATGAAAGCGAGGTAAATCAAAGTAGAAGTTCATATGTCACTGTTAGTCCGAATGAAGTTCCAGACGTAGGATATAGCACACGTAGTAAAGGTCCAGTTAAGGATTTGCCATGGACTAGCCGAAACAGAATTTAGTTCGAGTCTACTGGAGTTACAATTTTATTTTTTTTTCTCACTTTAATTATTAAAAATGTATTATTAATATGTAGTAATTATTAGAATAATTAACTGGAGGAAAATTACAGTTGACTTCAAGAAAATGCAGTTATACACAGCCATGGTATGGATGTTGGTCCTGTCATTTACCCCATCGATGGTGGAAACAGAGTTAATTGCTTACGACTGTGGAGACCCGCAAACGGAAATCACAAAGATTTCGTTAATAAATACTAAGCCCTGTTTGGATCCCCGGAGGCCGACATAGAATCAAACAGAACGTATCCAAGCAGTATGGAGACATTCATGTTTTCGCTTGTCGCGTCGTAGTGCTCCACCTTATTCAACATTGCGGAATGCATTCACACCAGTCAACGGTCTCCGGAGGATTTGGAAAGTATGTCCACTACGTGAAAGCAGAGTCCTGTCGTTTGGCCCATCAGACGGGAAGATTGGATTTAACAGCACTAGGAGTAGGAGTCGTAACGCAATTACAGAGCAATTCTACCACCGACGTTTCAATAACCATGGCCACCTAGAACCGTAATTTCGAACAAACTATCAGACTACACAACCACCGTGAACATAGAAAGTGACTCCGTGATTCTAAGAAGCAGCACATGTTATCCAACAAGATGAAGAGAAAGAAAGTGTCAATAATGATAATGAACAATGTGAAGAAATAATATGTAACAAAAATTAAACCTGCGCAAAATGTCCCCTTTGCTTTTACAAAGTGTTAAAAAAATATAACTTATATAATAATACGCTTTCTCAAGATCATTTAGAAAGTTTTATGTTGTTGGCCATTGAAAAAGACAATATGAAAAGAATTTAATCAGAAAAAATAATTAATGAAATTTGTTAAAAAAGCAGTGTATATAGGAAGCAATTGTTTAAAGATTAAGTATTTAATAAAATAGTTTTTGTGTAAACATATTCCTTATTTCATTTTAAATAAAAAAATGTTACTCCTATACCAACTCTACAGGTCTTAGGAAGCAAAATACATGGGCCGGTACTAAGGCAAAATCCAAAATCTCCCGACCGGTTCGAGACCCCGAGTCCACCCCTGCGACTAAATGTTATGTCGCACATACGGGTATTTCGTCAATCTAGCCGGTCAAAAATCAATTTTTAAAAATTTGACGCCGATAAAAAAAAAATTGATTATTATTATTGCGGAATGACTAAAGAACAATAGCCAACCCATCCCCGTCACTCATCGACTGCACATGCGGCCCAGTATCATTCGAAAATTTAAGATCGCTGCAAGCGTACGTACATTTTTCGTATTTTTAAGTGTGATTATCTCAGTAAAAAACTAAACATTTTTGTTAACACTGTTTTCTGTGAAAATATTGTTATAGATTTGTTTCAAGCAGGTAAGAACAAACACTTTTTAAACAGTTTGCTGTATTTTTTGTAATAAAATATTGTTTTCTCGCCGTATTTTTACGTATAAAAAGGATTTTGTTGTATTTCCGGGTTCGTCCCAGTTGTTATTTTAATTGGTATTGCGAGATGATAGTTTGTACAACATAATCATAATTACATCAGCCGCACATAACCGCACTTTTTCGAGTAAGAGGTCCTCAACCATGATAGTGAAAAAATAGAAATTTTTTTACGCACTGACTCCCGGCACGTCAACGTGCCGAAAAGTATAAAATAACAGGAACGTGTATAACGTCAAACGTTAAACGTACCTTTAAATTTCTTATTAAAGGAACGCCAAAGCATACATAACCTCTTTTCTGTGCTTTAGGACTTTAGTTTAACAGTTTAGTTTATACACGTTTATCCTGTGTTTTCTCTGAATTTTCATGCGGTAAGTAATAGTTAATCTTTATCAGGTTATGTTATTTGTTATGGTTTAATGTGCATTTCTTTAATTATTTATCTGGTTTAATTGTAATTTAATAGTTAGAAACACAGTGTTATAATAAAATAACGTATAACGAAACTAGTGATCGATAAGGTTTGCAAATGCAAGTATTATTCAAGTAATTAACGGTTTCAGCAATTATTAACCCATTTGTTATTGTTCGCATGCATTCCGCAAAATACGTTGCAAATTTAAATTTTGAAAAGGGTCGGTAATACACCAAGCAGATCTTACTAAAGTGTGTGGCCACACGGCTAAGTCTCTCAAATCGACTGATTCCCAATAACGCAGTGGGTTCAAACCCTGAACATAAAACTTTTTTTTTTAAATTTTGTTTAATTTGTGTACTTATTTCGTGATCATCCACCACAATTCCTTTGTATTATTATTTGTATTACCCTTCCTGGTCGATATCTTGTTTGTATTTTTGTTAGTCACCGCTATAGACCGGCTGGTGTGAAGTTTTGTGTCCTTGTGCTATCTCCTAATCTTACTTCCTTTATTTATTTTGTTGCTGGTCATTCTTTTAATATGGTTTTAATCTGTGCTCACTGTAATCTTGTAATTAGCCCTCGGGGCGAGTATATAAAATGCAAAGGAGCGTGCAGCCGATGGTATCATAGTGCTTGTGTTGGATTGGATAGTGATAAGTACTCTTATTACATTATTGAGAATAAGAAACCTACTGGTGATCATTGGCAATGTGATATCTGTTTGCCGGATTTCGATCAACTAAATGTATCAAGTGCATCACTTCGTAATGTTATCAGTGAGCCGGCTCTACCTCTAACTCTTGAATCCGTGTCAAGTCTTTTTGAAAATCAGTTCTCAATGTTTAAGTCCGAGGTCTTAAATCAATTCAAGCTTTTATCGACACAGTTTCAGGGCTTAAATGCGAGGGTTGGCCAAATTGAAAGTGATAATGTTACTATTAGATCTGAAATTGTACAACTTAAGCAGGCTGTAAGCAAAGCGTCTTCAGTAACTACTAGTTCTGCAGAAATGGTAGGCACGTCACAATTAGCCATTTTAGCTGAGGTAGATGATCGTAATCGCCGTAGCAAGAATGTTATGTTTTACAATGTTCCAGAGTCTAATTGTGAGCAAGTGGAAGATAAGATTAAACATGATACAGATAGTGTAAAGAATCTTATCAATTCGGCCAATTTGAATTTACAACCTACGATGGTCATTAGGGTTGGCAAGAAGACTGCAAATAAAAGACCTATAAAAGCAATTTTTGAAAGCACAAACGATGCTATCAAAATTCTCAAGGCCTCGAAAACTATTACCAGTGGTGATAGCAACATCAAAGTTAGAGCCGACTTAACACCACGGCAGCAAGAATATCGTAGAGACCTTCACGCAGAATTTACCAACAGAATTAATAATGGCGAAACTAATTTGGCAATTAAATACAATAATGGGGTTCCGACAATAATACAGACCAATTCTAGAAACACATCTTCAAACGCTTCAAAAAACTAAAACATCTACAAGTCTACTTTCACAATGTTGGGGGGATGACGACAAAGATTCAGGACTTTTCGATTTTTGTACGGACTTCCGTCTTTGATATTTTTATAATTATTGAGACCTGGCTAAACAGTGAGATTCTGGATACTGAATTTGATTTGCAAGGGTTTAATTTATTCAGAACTGATCGGAGTTCAACTTCAAGTAACAAATCTAGGGGAGGTGGCGTACTTATAGCCATCAAAAATAGTTTTGAAGCTGTCTTGTTAGCAAATAAATATGATGATGTGGAACAAGCTTTTGTGAAAGTAAGTTCCAGTAGTGGTAGCATAATTGTCGGTGCTGTTTATCTTCCACCGGATACAGATGTGCAGAAATATGAGAATCACTGTCTAATGGTTGAAGAACTAACTGAGAACTATTCAGACAGCAGAATTATACTATTTGGTAACTATAATCTCCCATTTGCTACTTGGAATAATGATGAATTTGGTGTAACTGTAAACAATGACATCAGCCTGAATGATCCAGCCAGAGCAGTGTATGATTCGTTTGGTTTTTTGAATCTTCGTCAAGCCAACTCAATTCCAAACTCTAGGGGAACATTTTTAGACCTAGTCTTTACAAATGTTGAGAAGCTTGAGGTGATGGAAGCAGTGGACATGTTTGGGCGCAACAGCATTCATCACAAGGGCTACTCTATAGGTGTTAACTTTCAGCATGATAGTGATTTGCTTAATAATCAGGATATGGTGTATGATTTTCAAAGTGCGGACTATGTTGCCATTAATGAAGTGCTTAGTAGTTTTGATTGGTATAAATTTTTAAATTCATTTGACAATATAGACGCATCATTAGAAGCTTTTTATGAAATTCTATATAGTTGTATTAACCGTTTTGTACCTATGAAAAAGGTTTTTACTAGCTCGTACCCCATATGGTACAATGCTAGATTGATTAAGTTAATTAATGCTAAAAAATCTGCTCATAAAAAATATAAGAAGTCTTTAAACAACAATGATTATATTATATTTAGCCATTTACGTACTGAATGTAAAAATCTTAGTATTTCCTTGCGCAAGCATCATATTGATAGTGTTGAATCGAACATAAATTTTAACCCTCAATCTTTTTGGAATCATGTTAACTCCTTAAGAAAAAATTATTCTCTGCCTGTAACTATGAACTATGGTAACACTTTTAGTAATAATGGTATGGATACAGTAAATTTATTTGCAGACTTTTTTCAAAGTGTGTATGTTGAGGATAATCAATCGTCAACTCCTAATTTTTTGAATGTATCAAATATTATCAATTTTGATTCTGATATTACTGTAACCATGGTATATGATGAGATCAAGTCCTTAAACTCTTCAACAACTTGTGGTCCGGATAAGGTTCCAAATTTATTTTTGAAAAATTGCGTTTATACCATATCCTACCCAATACATGCTTTATTTGTGAAATCTATTAAAGATCAAATGTTTCCTTCATATTGGAAAAACAGTTTCATTTCTCCAATATTTAAAAGTGGCGACAGAGCAAATATTGAAAATTATAGAGGAGTATGTCTACAATCACCAATTCCGAAACTATTGGACAAAATCATAGCTCAAAAACTTTCCTGGTCAACTAAAAATATTTTATCCGATAAGCAGCATGGGTTTGTCGAAAAACGTTCAACAAACACTAACTTAATGGCCTACCACTCACTCCTAAATGATGCTTTAGAATCCCGTTCTCAGATTGACTCTATCTATACAGATTTTTCGAAAGCTTTTGATAGAGTCAATCACCGCATACTTATTTCAAAACTTACGTCTTTGGGATTTCCACTCAATATAGTAAATTGGTTAAATAGCTTTTTATCGAATAGAACCCAGTGTGTTAAGTATTATAAGAACATCTCTAAACCTATCAATAGTTATTCTGGTGTACCACAAGGGTCACATTGTGGCCCTATATTATTTGTTCTTTTTATAAATGATATTGGTTCCTTTATTCATTGTGATTATCTTCTGTTTGCGGATGACCTAAAAATTTTTAGGAAAGTTGAGGATATATCTGACTGTTCATTAATTCAAAATGATATAGATAATCTCTTAAATTGGTGCAAAGTTAATAAGCTATATTTCAATATTGAAAAATGCCAAGCAATATCATTCACTCGTAAAAAACACAAGATTGAGAATACCTACCACATGAGGAACACGGAGTTAAAAAATGTCACTGAAATCAAAGATCTCGGTGTTATCTTTGATCAACGTTTAAGTTTTAAAAATCACATTATTTATATCACGGGCTGTGCACTTAAAATGTTGGGTTTCATTAACAGAATTGGTAAGGAATTCTCAATATCAACTTTGAGAATTTTATATTGCGCTTTTGTCAGATCAAAGTTAGAATATTGCTGTACAGTTTGGAGCCCTCACTATGAGAATTTAAAATATATGATCGAAAAGGTTCAAAACAAATTCTTGCGCTTAGCAGCGTTCAAATTAGGTATAGCGAAAGTCGATATTAACTATAACATTATACAAAACATGTTAAGCTTAGATTCATTGTGTATCAGAAGAATTCACTTTGACATGTATTTCCTCTATAAACTCGTTCATTTTTACATTAGTTGTCCACAGTTATTGGAATGTCTAGATTTTTATTTTCGTCCGCAAGGTTCCACTACTCGTACTCATAATATATTCCGAATCAATTATCATGCGAATAATTATGGATTTTTCTCTCCCCTACCTCGGATTTGTAGAATGGCGAATAGTCTTATTGCAAGACCAAATTTTATTTTGTTTGATCCCTCCTATTCAAAATTTAAAAACAATTTAAGGATAATTGCTTTAGTAGTATAAGAAATGTAGATGTAAATTTGTGTTGCTTATCTTTTAATGCGGTTCATGTAAATTTGTATTATTAAATTTTATTTTATTTTTTGGATTATATAATTTATGAATTGAACATAATCTACCTATTATATTATACATTGTATACTTATTGTATAAAGGAGTTATTCCGTAAATAAACATATTATATTATTATATAATAATAATTCTATACTAAATACTATTTTGAATATTAAAAGTTGGATTAATTTGAACCAAATTATTCCAATCAGCGAAATGATTCATATTTTCAATTATTATAATATTTTACTCAGGAAAAATGAATCTGCATCCTAAATCAGTTGTTGAAGCAGAAGATAACATTTGTGATGAATTTTCACGTGGAAAGTAATGTTAATAACGAGGTAAATAATAATAATTCTGTACTAAATACTATTTTAATATTAAAAGTAGGAATTATTCGATTAATTTGAACGAAATTATTCTAAACAGCAAAACGATTCTTATATTTTTTTTATTTTCAATTAATTAATATTTTATTCAGGAATAATGAATCAGCATTCTAAATCAGACGGCGAAGCTGAAGATAACAGTTGTGATGATGATCTACCAAGCTCGGATTATGAAGAACTTGAAAATTTTGTAAAAAAATTTGAAAAAGAAGAAGCAGAAAATTAATATCTCAAAAAATTTTAAAAGGGGCATTAAAGCTTCTTTAATATATTATGAAATTAAATATTGTTATATTCATGGGGAAGAAAGAAAAAAACGAGGAAACGGATTAAGACAAACTAAGTAATTCCCAAAGGCCCGGTTGCAAAGATTTCACTTTAGCTTCAAGTGGCATTTAAACTAAATAATTGATTGGTGCTTAAGTGGAAGCTATGTAACTAGCTCTAAAGATATGTTTTCCTAGAACCAAATATAGCAATCTAATCTTTCATTTAATATAAATAAAATATTGTTAATTTTAGAACTCCCATCCGTCACGCCTTCATAAAATTAGAGATTTTTAGAGATAAATTCTCTGGATTTAACTCACACTCAGCATGAACTCTCCAAGGTATGTATTTCAATTCAATTGTATTATTAACATTTTATTCCTGTAGGTAAAGTAGATGTAGAGTACCATTATAAATTATAATCTTTTTTATCAGAAAATAACTAAAAGGATTAACAACTTTTTCATTTGTAGGCAGTTTATAACCATTTGCCACAAAATAGGATACTAGATAGCTCAATAAAAGAAAATGTTGAAGTATTTTTAACATTGGGAGCAAATATAGAAAAGATTCAAAATAAAGTATTAAAAAATACTGGCATAAAAACAACTTTAAAGGACTTGCACAATATACACTATAGATTGAAAGTAAAAAAAAAATGATTTAGATGAGGCTGTGAATTTATTGAAAACATCATAGGGTATAAATATTTTTGAGTCAAAAAAAATTTTTATTAGCTTCTTCTTTTATTAGGTTGTAACGTTCATGTATTGTGTGACAAAAACAATGAATTTAAAGCTTTGTACTTTACTACAGAAAATATGAGAAAAGCAATGAAAGCATGGCCAGAATTAGTCAGTGTTGACGGCACTTACAAATTGATAGATATAGGATGTACACTATTCTTATTTTTAGTTGACGATTCTAATGGTATGTCTGAAATTGTTTGTTCTTGTCTAATTTCAATTGAAGATGCTGAAACATACCATTGGATATTTACTAAATTTAAAGAAGAGATGGGAAATGATAATTTAAAGTGTTTTATGGGCGATAAAGATTTGGTTGAAAGAAATGTCATAAAAGAAGTGTTTCCTAATGTACCAATTTATTTATGCTTATTTCATACTTTGAAAACATTTAGAAGAGAAATAAACTGTGATAAATTAAATATTACAAATGATCAGCGTGATACATCTTTAGAATATTTACAAAAAATGGTATATAGTAGAAACGAAGAAGAATACGATATTTTATATACCCAATTTAAGGAAACTGTGCCAATTACAATATCAAAATATTTTGATAAAAACTGGCATAACATTCGCAGTGAGTGGCTAGTATGTAATATGATTAATAGTAATTTTAATAATACCACAAACAATAGGATGGAATCAATTAATCAAAAAATCAGCAGCTCTATAATCTCTTTCTTGATTATTCACTTCCAGGAATATAAAAAAACGTTTTATAAATTCTATCAACAAGTGATTTTGAAAAATAGCTCATTGATAGAATTCATAAAAAGTTTTTTTATATTCCTGGAAGTGAATAATCAAGAAAGAGATTATAGAGCTGCTGAACATATTTTAGAAAAACCTTTACAAAGATTTGATAATAATGACACTGATTTGAGAAGTTACATGAATTTGCTTACTGCTTATAGTTTTAATTATGTCTTGAAACAAATTGAAAAAATTCCTGGTATTAAAATTATAACCCAGGATAATACGTTTTTTGTGGAATCTTCCAAACAAAAATTATAAGTTGAAATTGACAAATGTCACTGCTCCGACTTTCAGTCGATGCTTTTGCCTTGTAAGCATATTTTTGCATTACGAAAAAAGAAAAATGTTCAGTTATATGATCCTGATCTTTGTCATATTAGATGGACCAAGGCTTATTACCTCGAAAACCAAAGAGTGTGCAATAAACAATCTGGTAAAATAACTGAACCTACTTGTACCATAGGTCAAAAATTTAAAAAAGTTGGTGCAACTGAATAGAGAAAAGCCAGTATTCTTGTAACAAATTGATTGATAAATGTTCTGACTTTATCAAGTAACTCTGATTTTGAGTACCGATTACAAATTTTAAAAGAAATTGAAAACATTTTGAGAAGTGGAGGAGAAATATCCCTTAACATTTTAAACCAAGAAGCAGAGCTGGGCGTACTGATACTTAAAGTATTTGTAATTCTACTTTCAGTACTTTAAATTACTTTCAGTACTTTACTTAAGTACTTTTAATCCCAGATACTGAGTACTTACTTACTTACTTACTTTTCGGTATTTTAAATACTCTTCGGTATTTTAAGTACTTTTCAGTATTTTAAGTACTTTTCAATATTTTAAGCACTCCTCATTTGCGACATATTTTAGAATACCTAAGAACTAAAAATTAAAATCCACGTTTTATTACACCAGACGATCTGGGGGCCTACTTTTGAAATTGTCAACACGAAGCCGCATGCGATAATTCGGCAAATGTCGATTAACTTCTTCAAATCATATTTTTACCCACCCGATATCATGTCGCAAACGCGAATCGTCACACGACATGTCTCGAGTGATAGGATAGTAAAAGTCATTCTGAACAAAAAATTTACTTTGAATTAAATTTTTTTTGTCGGCTCCTTAAAATATATATATATATATAAATTTCATTTTGTTTTGATTTTATTTATCTAAATCAAGTATAATTTTGATTTTGTCTTTATCTTTAAGCCAATTAGATTTACTAATTTCATCAAGAAAAATTTTAAATGGTCCACTTAGTTCTAAGAAACAAGTTGGCAAAGATAAAATCAAAACCATAATTGATTTAAATAAAAATTGATTATAAGAAAGGAATTTATACCAGGGTGTTTCACAAAAATCATAATAAAATTACCAATTTTAAAATTGCTGCAACTTCTTAATTAGTATAATGATGATATTTTATGTTCAAAGCAATGATGTGAATCAAACGGGATTAGTGAGTCGCATAGTGTTGGTTTTCGATAAATATCGAATTCAAACTTGTCGTTATGTTTTATTAAGGTGATATCTAGGAAGTTAAGCTTATTATTTTCTTCTAATTCTATTGTAAAATTAATGTTTGGATGTATTTGATTGATCTCTGAGTGAAATTTATGTAGGGCATATATCATTCAGAACTCTAATACATAGAGCTCATGTCATCCCATTAACAAAAGAAAGATATGAAAAGGAACTTCAAATAATTAAACAACTTGCACATTCAAACAAATTCCCTACAAATCTTATAGACAAACTCATTCACAAAAAAAAAGACAAAAAATATTAAAAAATCTGTTTACCCAAAATTTAACTACACAACTTGAAAATTGAACTATTTAGAGAATTACGTTTTGTCTTGCGAATACTACTCCAATGATGAAATTAAGAAGTTGAAGCAAAAATTTTCGCATATTAAGTCGGAATTCAAAGGTGGAAGAAAGCAGGTTAAATAGAAATAAGATTCCTTCAAAATAATGACGAATGGCTGAAAAAAAGATTTGAAATACCAAGAGTGCAGCGGCAAAGCTCGGGTCGGCTATCAAAATTGTTTACCGAATTGAGCGAACGAAGTAAAAGACGAAAAACTATAGATATTCGTATTGCGGCATATGATAACGTTTTGATACATGCTGCACAAACGAAATTACAAACATCTGGAAAAAGAGAAATTAAAGAAAGCATACAAAAAGGCTCAGGAAGACAAGGCAGAAAAACAACTAACGCCATTATTAGCTGTTTCGATATTCGTGGAAGCTGATTTATCTCGAGGACAATATGAGATAATTAGAAGTGCTAGTAAAAAGGTATATCCTAGTTACAGCACCCTACAAAAAGCAAAAAGTGACTGTTTTCCGCCTAAAGAATCGTATGAAGTGACTGAAACATGCGCTCAAGTAAATCTTCAAGATTTGCTTCACCATACTGCTACAAGATTACTTACGAATTTGAAGAATATCTTGTATACCCTAAGACCAGAACAGTTTAACTCTTTAGAGCTGATTTACAAGTGGGGTTGTGATGGATCACAACAAGCACAATTCAAACAAAAGATGCTAAATGATGCCACTGATAGTAACATTTTTCAAAGTAGCTTTGTACCTCTTCAACTATTACATGTTACAAATAAACGGAAAATATTATGGCAAAACCCAACCCCGTCTTCACCGCGATATTGCCGTCCCATTAGAATTAGATTTGTTAAAGAAACTGCAGATATTACCCAAGAAGAAATCGAACTTCCATTAATTCCTTACAAAATACGATATTTTCACTAGAGGAAAAGTCGTATTCCGTAAAGCATACATTGACATTCACAATGGTAGATGCGAAAATGTGTAATGCCGTAACACAAACCCAGGGGGCGGCGAGGCGGACATTTGTCCGGGGAGGCAATTCTGAAAGGCGGGATTTTCGCAGTGGCAAAATTTTGATATGCATAAATTTAATACGAAAGTAAACAACCACTAAAGAGCTGCAAATTTCTATAAAGTACAAAAAAAGGCACTAAGAAGTCGCGCACCACATGTTTGTAAGAACACGTGGGGCGCTGCTGCATGAACTTGCTTGAACGTACTGAGTGCTTGGATTCATAGAAGCGTCCGTAGAAATGCTTCGAAGCTCGTTCATGTGTTCACACGCTTAGTTCAGTTTTTAGAAAAAAATTATACATTTTTTAATATTCATATTTTTAGTGATTTGTTAATTTTAAAAGGTAAGTAAGTAATACATCTATGAATATATTAAGTGGATAGTTGGTAAATCTAAGCGGTTTATTTTGAAATTCGCTATATACTTGCGTTTTTCGTCATAAAAATGTTTCCATCAAACCTTTTATAAAATTTATTTTTTTGGTATTTTTTTGACAAGTAAAAAACGAGCAATTTTCTTGCTTGTTCATCAGGGTTTCCTCCACATACAGAAAAATTATATCAGATGATAGCCAAAAATCCGTTAGTATACCAACAAGAAAAGAAATTTAAAAAAAGCTTTTTAAAATTATTTGAAATAATTACAATTTTTTTAAGTTATTTCAAATAAATACATTTTTTTAAATTATTTCTAATTTATTATTTAATTTAAATATGTTTATTTTAATTATAAAATTTTCAGAATGTCCGACGGCGACGGACCAAGACAAGGAAAACTCTCTGGTTACCAGTACAAAAGACGAAGGCTGGGAAAGGAAGCTCAAAGGCAAAAACAAGCTGGCGCTTTAAAAAAAAATTTTCAGAGCACTTCTGGTACAGGTAGTACCATAACAAATGACGATAACAACTCATAGTCAGAGTCGGAGGATCCAAAATCAAATCAGGTTATACAGACAAAACCAAAAATGGAAATTTAATTGTCAGAGAGTGATGATGATCAAGAAATTATCGATTTTTGTAAACCAACAGAAACCAGCACCACCAGCAGACAACATTATAATGATAATGTTATCGAATAAAGACAATTGGAACTTATGTTCAGATTATATTGTAAAAGTACTTAAAATAAAGGAGGAAGATGAAAGGATAAGACAGAGAACTAATAATCTTTAATTTTGTCTAATGTAATACAATGTCCTAAAAGAATTATACTTTGAATTATTGTCTTTATATAGATTGAATATAACTTAAAACTAAATTACGACATAAGGGGAGGAGGTGTGTCTTCTATTATTGAGAAATACCGAAAGGTGAAACTCTTAATAGAAGGGAAAGTCTACCTGTCTGAGCATCAAGACATTAGGCAAAGGTGTTTTTAGTGAGGTTCAAGTCCCACACTATCTGACTCATTAGAATAAAATATAAAACCTAAGTATGGATAAAAAGGAACTTAGATTGATAAATTTTCATAATTGGCAATTAGAATGGGATTCAAATACAACTTATGGTATATGGACAAAACGTCTTATCAAAAATATAGATTCTTGTGTCAATAGAAAACATGGAGAAATTAATTTTCATTTAACCCAATTTTTATCTGGCCATGGTTGTTTTCAATATTACCACCATAAATTTAAAATGATTGATAGTAATTTATGTGTATACTGCAATGAGATTGATTCTGTCCTAAATGGCATAAATTAAGATTCGGTTTACAAATTATTTTGGATGTTGACTTATCTGTTGATAATATAATAGATATTCTGCTATTAAACAAAGATATCTCAGATTTTATACATAAAATAATATCAATTAAAGAAAATGACGAAAGATTAAGACAATCTGCAAATATAATTTAGACCTTGATTAACTTAAAATATATTTTTTATTATTTGACTTCATTTATTATCGTTTATTGTTATAATTGTTGGTGATTATTCTGTGTTATTTATTGTTTATGAAGTTAATAGTCCCATAATGTTGTTTATTTGTTTTATTATTTCTTTATTATGAATCAAGGGGAGGAGAAGTGACTATTATTAATTGAAGAATGGCGAAAGCTGATCCCGTTAATAATAGGGAAAGTTAGTCCAGTCTTAATATCAGACAGTTTGGACTAGAGTGTTTTTAGTGGTGTTAGAGTCCCACACTACCCGGTTCATTAGAATGTGAGCACAGGGAGATGCTGACACGGCCAGGCCGCGTAAGTGGGTCAGGGGCCGACAAAGGAGATAAGTTCGTCGGCTAATTGTTGGGTTATTTTAATAGATAACCCAAACAAATTAACTGTGTAAGCGACTGCAGGTGTGGTTTCATCAGCCGGTGCCTTTGGTTTGGAGTAACAAACAGTCAGGTGGTCCCTTTCTTCATCCATTTTAACTAATGAGGGGAAATGGGGCGCGCATTGACCAGAAAAGGCAGGCTGGTGAGATGATGCAAGGTCCACCAGACGGAGGACAGCGCAATGATAGCTGTGCTTCAGAGCAGGAACAACGGCTTTCGCAAAAAAAGTTATGCGATATGCTGACCGTTGCTCGCAGAAGTAGAGCAGAAGACGCAGCAACGAAGGCGTTTTCGCAACCACACGGCGAAATGCGGAATTGAAGAAGGCGAAGCCGGGCAGTTCCAGAGCAACAAGCAAACGGAAACAATGGGGAAGACTCAATCAAAACAATCAGATGTGAGCGAAACTGGGGTGGTGAACTCCCAGTTCATCGTGGAGGAAAACGCAACTTAGAAGCCAATGGAGGTTGCTATCTCCGGATACGCCAAACTGGCGATGGTGGCAGTCCTGTTTGTACTGAAGATGCGGGAGATGTGGCGGAAGTCCCTGAAGCGGGACCTCTCGAGGAGCAGGGCGACAGTATCAGTGTAGGTAGGAGCTGGGTGAACACTAGCAAGCCGTGCCTCGGGGCTTGCTAGGTTAAAGAAAAGTGACGGACCGTAGGTGCGACGAACACAGTGTAGGGTAACGAAAAAGGACGTGAAAAAGTAGGACGATGTAAGAAGGGGATGTCCCGGACGGGAGGATTAGGCAGGTTGTTGGCTGAAGATATACCGTAAGGTGGTGCCGGCCAACAGCCAGGGAGTGAGGAATAAGGGTTTTACTGGGTATGCTCAAAATCTGAGAGAATCCCAGACTACTTTGGGCATAGAAACGTAGTATTCAGGGTGATTTTTTTAACCTGGAAAATGGAACTATCTCGAAAAATACGCATCGCACAGAAAAATTTGCCAGATCGAAACTTTATCTCTCCGAGGGAGGCATATGTTAGTACTAAATTACTCCCATCCCGACACCCACTGCGGGCAGGGCCGGCGGCCACTTTGAATCTTAAATACGAATACCAATTTTTTATCGCAGATTAGGATTCAACGTCAAAAGGTACGTACGATTTGTCCGAAAAAAATTTTTCCATTCGCGACAGATGGCGCTGTAATCACAAAAAATGAACAGAAATCAAAATAATCAAAAATCAGATAAACATGCATTTATTATTTTTCGACGGGCTGTTCAATGATAATACGGTTACTGGTTTGTTAATAAACTACATTTAGCATAACCCAGGAACAACGACGGGGACGTAGTAGTTTTCTGTTCCCTTTGGGGTTCTTGATTAACGTGAGTCCCCTTGTCTCTCATCTTTTGCGGTGCTTCATTAACGTGAGTCCCCTTGCTTCTCACTATTCAAATAAATGCTCGAAATGGTGACCTTGAACTGCAATACAATTGTCGATTCGCCTTGCAAATGATTGTACACAAATGTAACTCTCGCCGCATGTCCCTTCTCGAGACCTAAATAATTCTCTTTCATAATTAAACTTTTCTTGTGTTCAGTCGCTTGCATATGTAGTTATTAACCCGTCTCAGCGTACGAACGTTACCTACATTACCTTAGTTGTAAACACTTATACCTACTAAAAATTAATTAGGAACAATTTTTGTGAAAATGGAGGTGTTAATAACCATACAAGAAAAAATTGAAATGATTCTTGTTTATGAAGAAGCGGGCAGAAATTTAGAGAATGCTGTCAACCTTTATGCTCAGCGTTTTCCAGACAGGCCGCGATCATGCTCTTCGTTTTTCCGTGTTGTCCAACAGTTTACTCGCGAAGGAAGTGTTCAACCGAAGAAAAGGATCCGTCAAAAAACAGTAACTAGAGCAGAAAATACAATTTATGTATTAGCCGCAGTGGCTCATAATCCCCACGTCAGCACACGAGAAATAGCTCGCGATAGCGGAATGTCCCAAACCAGTGTTTGGACAATTTTAAAGCACAATAAACATCATCCTTACCACGTATCTCTTCACCAAGATCTTCATGGCGTTGATTTCGAAAATCGCTTGACATTTTGTCAGTGGGCACGGGAAAAAATTTTAATGAATCGTAATTTCTTTCATTGGGTATTATTTTCTGACGAATCAACATTTACAAACCATGGAGCTGTTAATCGACATAACATGCATTACTGGAGTATTGAAAACCCACACTGGCTGCGTCAGGTTGAGCATCAGCGTCCTTGGTCTGTGAATGTCTGGTGTGGGATAATTGGTAGCAAACTCATAGGTCCCCACATCTTTGAAGGCAATTTAAACGGAGAAATGTATCGAGACTTCTTGGAAAATGAACTGCCACAGTTACTAGAAGACGTAAGTTTAAGAGTGCGACGGAATAGTGGTTTCAACATGATGGTTGTCCGGCGCATTATTCGGTATTATCACGCGAAGTACTTGATCGTGTTTTCCACGGTCGCTGGATTGGTAGAGCTGGTCCGATAAATTGGCCTGCCAGATCTCCTGATCTTACTTCACCGGATTTTTTTTTGTGGGGGTACCTGAAAGATAAAGTGTATGAACAAGTACCAACAACTCGTGCTAATATGATTGAACGAATCAGGAATGCTTGTGACCATATTCCTGGAGACGTACTTCTCAGTTGTGTACAGTCATTTGAAGGGCGGATCGACAAATGTATTGAAGTTCAAGGTCACCATTTCGAGCATTTACTTGAATAGTGAGAGGCAAGGGGACTCACGCTAATGAAGCACCCCAAAAGATGAGAGGCAAGGGGACTCACGTTAATCAAGCACCCCGAAGGGAACAGAAAACTACTACGTTCCCGTCGTTGTTCCTGGGTTATGCTAAATGTAGTTTTTTAACATACCAGCAACCGTATTGTCATTGAATAGCCCGTCGAAGAATAATAAATGCATGTTTATCTGATTTTTGATTCTTTTGATTTCTGTTCATTTTTTGTGATTACAGCGCCATCTGTCGCGAATGGAAAAAATTTTTTCGGACAAATCGTATGTACCTTTTGACGTTGAATCTGAATCTGCGATAAAAAATGGGTGTTCGTATTTAAGATTCAAAGTTGCCGCCGGCACTGCCCCCAGTGGGTGTCGGGATGGGAGTAATTTAGTACTAACATATGCCTCCCTCGGAGAGATAAAGTTTCGATCTGGCAAATTTTTCTGTGCGATGCGTATTTTTCGAGATAATTCCATTTTCCAGGTTAAAAAAATCACCCTGATACGAGCCCATCGTGTCTTTAAAAGATTTCCCAAACAACCTCAAAAAAAAGGTTAGGTTAGGTTAGGTTAGGTTACATGAGGATGGGGTTCAAGGGGATTGACGCGAACATAGGCCGTTGCACCCAGATAACGAACCCAGCCTCGCAGCCCTAAGTCGTCGACTCTCACCTACTCGCGGTGAACCCTGTTAATTGGAGCAACCCTGCCAGAGATCGGGTAACCAATCCCGGTGGATGGTAGGGTCCAAGAGCAGGCGAGAGCGGCGCAGGGGACACCTGTAACCCCTAAAAAACAGGGTAGCACGGAGGGAAACAACCTCCTGATCAAAAAAGTTCCCTGAGCAGCCATACATATGATAGGATGTCAGACAACAAAGAGTTAGCGAGTACGGTGCAGGGGAGGGATACCCCAGTACCGGTCGTTGCATCTGGCGGAGAGGCAGGCCAGACCCGACCGTCAACCAACTACTGCCAAGGGACCCCGCTAGGAGACCAGGACGGGACAAACCTAGACTTTACCACTGGAATGACACAAACCTCGGGATTTGAGGATATACCGGAGTTCACTTGTAGGAGCAGCTTGACTCCAAGGACTCCACCAAATAAGGCGAAAGACGACGGCTCTAATTTTGCGGCTGGAACCGTTGGAAAAATGGAGGAAATAAAAGATAAGCAAAACTATAAGCAAATAGTTAATACTGCGAGCGACACCCGGGAGGAACCCGTTACCCCATTGGGCAAGAAAAGGAAGAAAAACATTAATACCCCTGAAACCTGCCAGAAAAAAAGAGGAGGAAAGTGACAAAACGAAAAATACCACTATGGAGGCCATAGCACTGCCAATAAAATACTCTAGTGAACTAGACAAGAAAGTATCCGAAAACCCAAACACGAAAAGGAAAATTAAAGACGTAACGGCGAAAATTAAAAGGGCAACGGACATACTAAAACGTCCAACTACACTAGAATGGTTGGAAAACCATAACTCGCAAGCAGATGTGGAACATGACAAACCGGAAAAGTCGGAAATGGGCACCCAAACCGTGGAAGGTTTGCCATGGCAAGGAAACTCAAAAATACTGGAGAATATCAACAACATAAACACTTACGAAGACTGGCTTAGAGCCGACAAAGTAAGATGGAGTGAAGATATATTTAAGAACTCGGAAATAAAAATAGGCAACCCAATAAACGACATTGAGGCCAAGACGAAAGTAGTGCTCCTGGAACCAGACGACCCAGAAATGAACATGAGCATACAAAAGCAATTCAAGGATAAATTCCCAGAACTAGTAAGTACAATAAACGAGTTTGAAGTGATCGAACAAACAACCAAAATAAGATCCCAACAAACCCAACAAATAACAAGCAAAGTGATAAGTTACCCACGATAACACCGATGAGCGCATCTGGTCCCAAGTCAACAATATAAAAGACGAAACAGAAAACGACCAACAAATTGCGTTACACCACATTAAAACCATGAGTCTAAACCGACTACAAAGAATGGTAGAGTGCATCTTTCAAAATACAGGCACAAAGGTACGCATATACACCACTAGGTCGCAGCAAACAATCACACCATCCAAGGACCAAACAATAGCAAGAAACACGCATGCCTTAATCGTTGAAAACAAGGACAAGGAATACAAGGAAACCCTGAGGTAAAAGAGATTATTAGACATCCCAGCTACAAAAGCCATTAAAACAATCAGAAGCTCCAAAGAAAATAATCTGGTAATTACGCTCGAAAAGGACAACGAAACACTCGAAATCCTACAAAATGCGATTCAAAACGCAACTGCATCCACATTCCGTGTAAGGCAAGCCGGAACTAATCTTAAAGAAACGCTACACGTTCGAGATATTGACGAGGTGACCAGTAAGGCGGAAGTAGAGGCAAGCATCACCGAAGCGCTTGGGCACTGCGCATACGAACTAAATGAACTAAGACCAAACATACATGTGATTAGGTATCGTTCCTAGATATATATAAATGCCTCGCTCGCCGGGAACCGTTAAAAACCCCAAAAATTATTTTTGTATAAATAATATAATATAAAAAAGCTAAGACACTTTCAACCGAAGAAATTGATAAATTCATAACCGAAGCACCGGATAATAAATATCTTGCAACGAAGGTAATAAAATTTGAATTAATAAAAAAAGTAATAATTGATATAAGTACAGAATTAATAAAATCCTAATTTAGAAAATTATATAATATTTCTGGACCCCTATCCTCGTTTTCGGGGATAAAATATCCTTTTGGAAAAACAGTTCGTTTCTATAGATATTTTTCAAAACAACCGATAAGTAATGAATATTTTGCTTGACCACGCCTTTTTTCCTATAGGATCCTATCGACCACAATAAATTCTTTTCCAAAAACTTAAAACACTAATGTAGATATTGGAAGCCAACCAATGCCTACAATTACTATTTCAAATTGCTCCAATATTAAATACATAACTAAATGATGATAACTTTAGTGTAGTAATTTAATTATTAAATGTTAGTAGTAGCCCTTCACTTGCCCCCACTCCTCCTTTTTTCAAAATGAACACCTGCGGCACACCTGACAATGAGGGATGACTTGCCCCCACCTCTATTGTGTATTCTGGGTGGTTGGTGATAACGACGGTTGAGTTGCTCCCACCTCTATTGTGTATTCTGGGGCGGTTACTTTGTGCATCTTAAGTCACATTACACTTGTGGGATTAAAGGTGCATTCTAAGAGACCATGCCTAATTTAATTCGTTTATGTAATATTTCTTTCATTTAACTACATATATCAATCTTTTTAACCTCTATTGTATATTCTGGGGCGGTTACTTTGTGCATCTTAAGCCAAATTATACCTGGGGAGATTAAAGGTGCATTCTAACACACCATGCCTAATTTAATTCGTATATGTTATATTTCTTTCATTTAACTACATATATCAATCTTTTTAACCTCTATTGTATATTCTGGGGCGGTTACTTTGTGCATCTTAAGCCAAATTATACCTGGGGAGATTAAAGGTGCATTCTAACACACCATGCCTAATTTAATTCGTATATGTTATATTTCTTTCATTTAACTACATATATCAATCTTTTTAACCTCTATTGTATATTCTGGGGCGGTTACTTTGTGCATCTTAAGCCAAATTATACCTGTGGGATTAATTTTTAACCTCTATTAGTAGTATAGGCTATAAGAGTTCTACCCCAAATCCGGATTCTAAGTCCGTGACCTTGTAGTAATTTTTCTAAGTGCGTGTCCTTTTGGGAAGTCGTCGAGTTGTGCTAGTGTGTCTTTGGCCTTGAGTAGATAAAGTGCCATCTTGTGGTTTAATTATTTTTGCAATAAACATTTCTTGTGGTTTAATTATTTTTTCCTTGAATATTTGTAAATTTGAATATTATTGTAATTTAGGGGAGGATGTAAATCTGAAAATTATTGTAATTGTATTGATAATAATAAATAAAAGTTTTACAAATTAAAAGTAATTGGAGTTTAGAATAATTGATGCTAAGAGATGCACACGTCCTTGCTATTTTTTTCGTAGAATATTTAATAGGGGAGGATGTAAATCTGAAAATTATTGTAATTGTATTGATAATAATAAATAAAAGTTTTTACAAATTAAAAGTAATTGACATAAATCTGAAAATTATTGTAATTATTGATAAAAAAAATAAAAGTAATAAGCATGCGATAGTGTTAACATATGTAAACATGAAAATTATTGTAATTTGTTGATAAAAAATAAAAATATTAGTAATTAAACAAATTGGTTTTAGGTGATTTAATTAGTTTTTTTATACTTATTTGTTAGATTAGAGTAATTGTGGTAACGCCTATGGTATAAAATTAATATAATGTATTGTTAAGAATTAATTTTATGTACGCGTATTTTGTTGTATACTTTGCTATGAATTTTAATTAATCCTTGACGAATATCGTGGTTTGAGCGTGCTAACATATGTAAACATGAAAATTATTGTAATTTGTTGATAAAAAATAAAAATATTAGTAATTAAGCTAATTGGTTTTAGGTGATTTAATTAGTTTTTTTATACTTATTTGTTAGTTTAGAGTAATTGTGGAAACATAAAATTATCATAATTTTGTTGATAAGAACTAATTATTTTTTTATGTGAGTGCATTTTGTGGTTTAATATGTAGACTGACTTCTAAATAATTGATGATAAGAGGTGAGTTTTAATTGTTCTAACAAGCGTATACATGAATTTAGCTGAATCATCGCGATAAACAACATATATTGCGGTTTTTGCAAATTGCGGTGAGTCCAGACGTTTACTCATCGGCGACTTTGATGTCATATAAAAGGGGGAACAATTTGTTTACAGCATCAGTTCGATTTTCAAATTCGCAAATGCAATAACGTTAATTGCAATGGAGCCAGTTTTAATCGCGACTACTGCCCAAAATATGGCTAACCTCAGCCGAAAATTGGTCGAAACAGTTGATGGTGATGATCCTATTAGTATTAATAGGATTATAAAACACTGCTCCAAAAGTATACGACTAATAAGGCGTGGGTTGAAAAAGGTGATTGCTGTTGGTACAAAACAGGCTATGTTAGCATCCATCGCCAATATTGTGAGTTGTCGCACGCTATTAAAAACAAAATTACATCGAGGTGCTGGCGTTAATGTTAGAGCGAGGAAGTCTTCTCTCATTAAGTGGGAAGAAATGGAATCTGCCTTTAATTCAAGGATGCGTACTGGAGTCATAGTAAATTTGGGACACAAGGATCCCATCGTATTTATGGAAGATTGTGGGAAGATGTGTGGGCTTAGATTAAAAAACGCTTTGAAAAAGGAACCCTTTTTGAAGGTAAACGCAGTATTTTGCGGCAAATTTATTAGGATGAGTAACGCGGGTGAAGAGATTGAAGACGTTAAATACATAAATTCAAAAATGCCTTCAATGATAAGCAGGGATACAGACTTGGTCACATAGTATGTTGACAATATATTGACGTCGATTCTTACGGAATTGGAGGAGTTTCAAGAGAGGGGGGCTTTGGATGAAATTATAAGTTTGACCATAAAGATTAATAAACATGTGCCTCTAAGGGCGACATCATATGTTCCCCTATCGCCTCAAATACACCGTAAGAAAGCATGTATAAATATTGAAAACAGGGATGACGCATGTTTTGCGTGGGCAGTGGTGTCACCCCTTCATCCAGCCAGAAACCACGCGGAAAGAACGTCTTCGTATCCTCATTATGGAGAAGTATTAAATTTGGAGGGGATAACGTTCCCAATGCAAAGGGGAAAAATTAATTTATTCGAAAAAAATAATAATATTTCCATAAATGTGTATGTATTAAAACTAAAGAAGAAGGGCTATTCGGTGGAACCATCCTACTTGAGCGAAGAAAAAAGAAATACACATGTAAATTTATTAATGGTGGCGGACAAGTACAAGACGATGGAAGAGGAGGATCTGCAGGAGGATGGTGATGTTGATCTCGTCCAATATCATTATGTGTGGATAAAAAATCTGTCACGATTAGTATCATCCCAACTAAGTAAATGTAAATGCAGGAAACACATTTGTGATAGGTTTTTACATTATTTCACCACCGAAATTCAGCTAAGTGAGCACGAAGAAAGATGTGGTCAAATGAACGAATGTAAAATTAAATTGATACCCAATGGAAAGGTGAAATTTGTAAATTATAAAAATAAAGAAAAGGTTCCTTTCATAATATATGCCGATTTTGAGTGTATTTTAAAGGAGTGCGATGAAAGGTGTGGGGAAAATAGCCGAAAGTACCAAAAACATGAGCCCTTTAGCGTAGGATATTATTTAAAGTGTACCTACGATGATACATTATCGTACTATCGACAATATAGAGGACCAAATTGCGGAGAATGGCTATGTGCGGAGCTCTACGATATTGCCGAGAACGTTACGACTGTATATGAATGTCCCATACCCATGGATAATTTAACGGATGAACAAAAAATTGCGTTCGTTGAAGCTAAGGAATGCCATATCTGCGAAAAACCTTTTCAACAAGATGCTGTTAGAGTGCGAGATCATTGTCACTTCACAGGACGTTATCGTGGTCCCGCCCATAACGAATGCAATTTAAATTATCAAGATATCGCATCATTTCCGTAGTTTTTCACAATTTCAGCGGTTATGATGCTCACTTTTTAATGAACGACATAGTCCGACAGAATTGGCGAGGAAAATTATCCATAATTCCGCACAACACGCAAAACTTTATTGGGATGATTAAAAGCGTAGGACATGACGAGAATTGCATAACATTCAGCCTTCTTACGAGAAAGGGAGTAATTCCGTATGACTACATTAATGGTTTGGAGCGATTGGAGGAAGAAACACTTCCACCCATAACATCTTTTCATAGTAAAATTTATGATAGCGATTTATCGGTGGACGAATACGAACATGCTCAAAAGATCTGGAGCGAATTCAAAGTACAAACATTGGGCGAGTACTCGGATCTGTATTTAAAAACGGACGTGCTGCTGTTGGCCGATATATTCGAATGTTTTCGTGATCAGAGCTTAAACAACCACCATCTTGATCCAGCACATTATTTTTCCGCGCCCGGTCTGAGTTGGGATGCAATGTTAAAATGTACGAAGGTGGAGCTCGATATGATACAGGACGTAGAGATCTTAATGTTTTTGGAGAAGGAAATTAGAGGAGGACTAACACAATGCACGCATCGATACGCAAAGGCCAACAACAAATACTTGAAAGATTACGATCCATCACAACCATCATCGTATCTCATGTACTACGATATAAATGCGATGTACTCGTGGGCGATGAGTCAACATTTGCCCTATGGACGCTTGGAATGGATGGAGAAACTACCAGCAGGCTTTCAAGCGGACTATTTTTTAAATGTGCCGGCCGACAGTCCGCGTGGATACATTTTGGAAGTGGATTTGGAGTATCCCGTAAACATCCACGACGTACAAGCCGATCTTCCCATGGCACCCGAACTCGGACTACCACCCGGCGGAAAATGTAAAAAAATGTTGGCAACCCTCTTACCTAAAAATAAGTACGTCATCCACTATACGAACCTACAACAATATTTAAAAATGGGCTTGTGCTAACAAACATTCATCGAGTACTCCAATTCGAACAGAGTGCATGGCTGAAAAAGTACATCGACCTAAACGCACAGCTGCGTCAGAGTGCAACAACCGACTTCGGAAAAAATTATTTCAAGTTGATGAACAACGCAGTATTTGGAAAAACGATGGAAAATGTTCGCAATAGGAGGATAATAAAAGTGTTGAGAAAATGGGAGGGAAGGTACGGAGTGGAAAATGCCGTGTTAGCGCCGAACTTTTATCGCAGCCGTATAATAGCCGATGATTTGGTTCTCGTCGAGATGCTTAAAACGGAGGTGGTCTTCAATAAACTCATATACGTGGGCATGTGTATACTAGATATCTCAAAGACCACACTGTATCAGTTTCACTATGGGTATATGAAGACCAAGTACGGTGATAAATGTATGGCGCTCTATGGTGATACGGATTCGTTGTTCTATAAAATTGAAACAGCCGACATCTATGCGGACATGAAGAAATTGATCGTTCTACTAAAGAATTTAAAGTTGGAAAAATTATTATTATTATTAGAGGAGGGTGCATACGCATTTACACTCCGATCTAAATCTAAATTACCAAATCGAAGGTCTTGCATATGTGCATTTATCTAAAGTAGGTTTATCAAAAGAAGACCTATCAGTATTAGATTTAGGCATAAAATACTGTGCTCCAATCACTAAAGTCAATAAGATAATAGAACAATTAATAGCTAACATTGAGTTTAACCTTAGATATCTTAAACCAAATAACATTGACATGATTAGAGGAGGATGTGTCGACATAATTAACAAGTTTAATTTTAAGTTTCCTAACTTTGATTTGTCACTTGGCAAAGCTATCAAAAACCTTCGAGAAAAAATCAAAAAAGAAGATCTGTTATTAACGAAAGCGGACAAAGGACAATGCTTGGTTGTAATGGAGAAATCCAAATACGTAGAAAAGGTTCAGGAATTTTTAAGGAATCATGATGCGTTCTTTAAGTTAACGGACTTTAAGAAAGTAACAAGATTTGCCAACAACTTTAAATCTAAACTTAAAATAATTTTTGATAAATTTAGTGACCTGAACTTTTCCTATAAGAAATTTATACTTATGAACCCTAGAACACCTAGGTTATACGGGCTCCCAAAGTTACATAAACCAGATTGTCCAATTAGACCCGTTTTGTCATATGTAAACAGTCCTGCGTATAAATTGTCCAAATGGTTAGTCAAGTTTTTCAATAACAATCTCTGCTACAGATCACGGTTTAGTTTGAAAAATTCTATTGAGTTAATTCATAAGATCAAAGATGTTAAAGTTGATAACAACGATTTATTATTGTCTTTAGACGTTTCTAATTTGTTTACTAATGTACCTCTAAAGGAAGCTCTATGTACCCTGAAACAAATTTTATCAGATTCAGATGTTAATGATTCCCTTTGCCAAACAGTATATGAGTTAACCGAACTTTGCTTAGAACAAAATTTCTTCCAATTTGATAGTAAATATTACCAACAAATCTTCGGTCTGGGAATGGGCAATCCATTATCCCCTATGTTAGCCGAGTTATTTATGTCAAATTTTGAGAACAATTTAATTCTACACAATATCAATCCGTTTTATAAACACTTGAAATTTTATTATCGGTATGTAGACGACATACTCATCTGTTGGAGAGGTAGTCATTCTGATCTACTATACTTTTTTAATCATGTTAACAACTTACACCCTAATATAAAATTCACTTTGGAGGAAGGAGTAAACAATTCCATTAATTTCTTGGATCTGACTTTGACTAAATCAGAAGGCAATATCAACTTTAACATATATAGAAAACCTACAACCACTGATCATAGCATACATGCATCCTCTAGTCATCACTATTCGCAGAAACTAGCAAACTTTCATTTCCTTATCAATAGATTGATCACAGTACCGTTAGATGACATTAATTTCAATAACGAGCTTAATATAATTAAACAAATAGCAGTAAACAACGGCTACGATCATTCGATGGTCAACAAACTATTGCATTTAAAATACGTAAAACTTCTTCACAATTCTGCTTATATTGATGAGGGAGAGGTGGGTGTAACTAGACCTTCCGCTTGTTTCGTATTACCGCACTTCAATAATATCACCTTTAAATTAGCCAGATATTTCAAATCGCATTTCCAAGATATTAGAATTATCTATAAACCTTATTTAAAATTTTCAGAAATTTTTGTTAAAAACAAAGACCCGGTTCCTCTATTAGAAAAATCAGGTGTTTACTGTCTGAAATGTGATTCGAAAGACTGCAAAGCTACTTACGTGGGAAAAACAGGTCGAGAACTGCGAATTAGGGTTAAAGAGCATTTGATATCAAAAAATAAACCTAGTGTTGACGACTCAATTTTTGGGGTACATCTCAAACTAAACAATCATACGTTTGACCCAAAAAATAGCATTCTTTTACATCAAGAAAATTACGGCCCTAAACTTGACATCTTAGAGGAGATCGAGATTTACAAACACAGTAAAGACGAAACGATTATTTTACTTAATTCTTCATCTACCACCTCTCATCCATTAACGTTTGAAATCTTGAAATAATTCTCTCCTTTTTCCCACAGATGGCACGGTCACCAAAGCTAATCACTCGGTACATTGGAAGTTCCTACAATATGTTGTTTGACAGTTCGCAGTTCAAAATGGTCGATTGACCAAGTATGTTGTTTTTAATTTATAAGTTTTAATCTGTTGTCATCAGTTTCGTTTTTAAGTGTTTCTTAAATGTTATTTTTATATCTTTGACAAAAGAATTCAGGAACTCCAACCCAGTCAATATTAAGTGGAGTGAGGCTAATTAACCTAAAGTAAGCACATTTTTCCTCTTTCTCTTTCAAGTTTCGTTATCAAAATTTAATTTCAGTATTGGTTCAATTTTACAATAGGATAATTAATTTTTACGCAAAGTTCGGATGCGTTATCCCCCTAAAAATGAAGACGAGGGATTCACAAAAGTTATTTTGCGTTACACCCTAAGTTGGTGACGCGTTCCAATACGTTTAGGCTTTTTTACCCAAGTTGGTTGACGCCTTCTAACACGTTTATGCGTGATACCCTGAGTTGGTTGACGCTTTCCAATACGTTTGTTTGTGTCATACCCCAAGCTGGTCGACGTTTTCCAATACGTCTTTGTGTTATACCCCAAGTTGGTTGACGCTACCCATTACGTCTTTATGTTACACCCTAAGTTGGTAGACGCTATCCGATACGTCTGTGCGTTACACCCTAAGTTGGTCAACGCTTTCCAATACAAACTTACGTTAAGTAACAGGAATAAAAATGGTTTTTGATAGTTATACAGTCAAGAGAGCCTTACAAAAATGAAATAAAATAATAAGAATTTGATGCGTCCAATGTGCGAACCTCCACTTATCTGAAAATTTGTTACTTGTACATCTAATAGGTTCTGTAAGTATTTCCTTACACCTTATATGTGTTCTTTAATATTAGTTTTTTCTATTTATTTGTAGATGTTTAATAAATAAAATGTATCTCTGAAGATGAGGAATCATATCCTCGAAATGCATTAGATAATATTATTAAATATAAGTAACTGAGGTTGGTTTTAAGACGTTGTTTTATTACCCTATTATTATATATTCGTTTGCATCAAAATCCAAATTCATTTGATGATATGGATACGGATCAGAGTTTAGATAAATTTTTATGTTTCTTATATTCATATGATCAAACTTGGACATGTCAGCATTTTCTTTATCCTTTTTATTATCATGGAACGCCACAATTACGTAGCGCGGTCGCTCCAAACCCGTTGACGTCTTGACACACCACACATCGCTAGTGACGGGTCGTAGGGATGGCATCTCAAATAATTCCCATCTACGAAACGGTAACAGGATAGGAGTATTGGAATTCAAATGTTTCAACATTTTGAGTTTTAGCTCAGCATTTACATAAATATGTGGAACGTGCCATTGTAATTTGTCCAACTTAATTTTCATATCTTTCGCGCCTACATAGGCATTCACATCAGATCTAGCGCGTTGTATAATAAGCTCTTGCTTTACGTTGATCAAAACTTTTTTGTAATCTTCAAAGAAGCCCAACAGACACCCGAGCGGTATTGATGCATAGAATTTTTTATTTTCATACGTCTGATGTTTACCAGTTTCGTCCCATCCTGCCAGCCGCAATCCAGTCATTTCCGATTCATCAAAAGAAATGTATCCTTTAAGCGATGTCGTTACGCCCACATTTCTCACACGATCCACTTCGACCGTATTTATTTCATATCGAATTTCATCAAATAGATGTGCGAAAGCGTTGCGCACAAAATTTAGTTCATCATCCGCCTTACTAGAAGTCACACTACCCGACAAGTATATTCGACTTTCAGCCGGACATGTGTACAAGTCCTCTTGTTGAATTAAAATTCTTATTTCGTCATTGTTTTCTAAGCTGGACGCTCGCGGAAGGTAATAATGTACCTCTTTTTTGATAATTCTCTCATCATAATCAACTCTTTCGAAAAGATCGAGCATTCTTGGAGACGACATTGTAGGCTAAAGCAATAAGTTTGCTCCGTACGCTAGGTGTTAACAGGTTACCACCTTTACAACTACTGTTGATCCTCCTCTTAGCCGACATCCTATTTATAGGAGTGTGGTGGTGGGAGGGTTCGGAATAGAAATTTATTCCCATTTCTTCAATTCCAATCTAATTAAAATTGTTTCGCCCGAAAAATTAACCAGATCAACGTCCTGATCGATCAGTCGGATTGTTAGGTTAGAAATTGTATAAGTATTTAGTTCTAGATAAGAAATTTCTTGAGGGATCCAGGTGACAGCGTACCCTGGCGGTACGTCTAAAAAAATGTCTGCGAGAGAGTGAGATGGTTTTTCGTTAATGTACGACCCCTGTACGAGATTACAATCCACGTGAATGCACTCAACTTTAGTTATTTTTACGAGTTTGTCGGAGGAGTGTTGGACGTTGGGCCTGAGCTTTCTAGGCGAAAAACCCAAAAAGTCTCCTATACTATCCTTTGGACCAAAATCAATTTCAAAGTTGGCTAAAATTTCACACTTTAGCGTGGAAAGATTTGCTTTTAGTGAAATGGTTTTTCCTACTCCGCCTTCCTCTTTTAAGGATTTAAAATATTTTTTTTAGAAATTCTTCGATGTCTTCGATTTCGTAGCAACCGGTGGGAATTTTAACACACCCCTGCGTGAAATAAAACTTGTTGTTACGCCCACTTTCGATGTTTGGTATTGAATTATAGCAATGAAATGCTGCCAGACCCAAACGATACGTGGACTCTTTATCGAGCTCCAAAGGCGGAAAATAATCAATCGAAAATACACTCTGTGTACCTCTTAGGCTGAATACCTTAGACATGACTGACGTCCGTTGTGCGAACTCCTCCTATTTATAGTAGAAATTCCAGGCACAGATGGCCACAATTCCAAGTACCGAACGTCTGATGTCTTTTATAGTTGAAGGTAAAGTTTGATGAAAATGCTTTGAAATAATTCAAAATTTCGAGCGGCGGATGTAAATCACCAAAACTATCGAAATATTTTACTTGATTGCCCTGTTTTTTGTACGCCACCCAGTGAGTACCAGGTCCTTCGACCGAATCTAAATTCACAATAGCACATTCATTTCTAAGAGGTTTACTTGGTAGCGTATCACGCATAAATACTCCTCTGAAATGTTTTATGTGGGCCGCAAATTTGAGAATATCGACGGAGGTAAGGGCTCGCCTGGGAAGCGACTCTAATAGTTTTTTGAGTTTTTCGACAGAAATAGACCCATTCCACGGCGGTATGGTTTTAGAAATAGACCTTTTCCGCTTTTTCCCAAGGCAATCGCTTCCATTGTCTGGTTGTGACGATGTGCTTCATCCAAATTTTTCTGTGCTTTTTTAGCATCTAACACTGTTTTCGCAAAGCCAGCAGCGCCACCTGTCAACGCCCCCAACGCACTCAGTCCAGCAAATATGGGTATGAGTTGCAGGATGCCTCCAGATTTGGCTAGGGCTAAAACACGTGGAACTCTGATCCGCTTACGACCTCCTGCTTCTTTAATAGCTTTTCGAGCAGCTGCTAAACTCAATTGTGCAACATTTTTTATGTTTGATGTATTCTTTAGGAGCTTTCTTCCTCCCATCTTCCTTAAAGCTTCTTTAGCTTTTCCCAAGACACCCATCCTCATCGATACTGTTTTGACGGAGGCAGATTTCTTTTTTCTGCCGCCGCGACGACGACGACGACGACGAGTCGTTTTCTTTCCACTTCCCATGCCCGTTTTACGTTTCACTTTCATAATTGTTCCCACACTTAGAGCAGCAAGTTTTTCTCCAATACCGGCGTCTTTAGATTTTAGCCTTTCAAATGCTCTCTTCTCCAATATCTTATCGGCAATATGACGCGCGTTTAAATCACTATTTTTTGAATAGGCAATATCATGTTCTTTACAGCTCTCGTCCAATGGATTAATACCCACGTCACCACGTTTTAATCTCTTCTCTAACTTTGTACCCGGTCCACAAAAACTGTATCCGCCCGGTAGATGCGCCTCGAAAGGTAATTTATTAATTATCGAATTGAGAAGACCGCTACCTCTTGTAGTACCTTTACTGTCGACGACTAATGGCATTATGTGAAATTTTTATGCGCGCTCCCCCCTATATATATAAGAAGCCGACCAGATCGGGAATGATTTAAAAGACTTCGTGTACGTCATGAAGGAGATACAACAGGAAATTCCTTTACCGATAGCAAATATCGATGAATATCTGAAAGGCAGTAATTTCGATGAAAAATCATTTAATCGACATAGTGACTTATTACCCAATTCAATAAGATGTTTAATATGCGGTCCATCTGCATGCGGCAAGTCCAATGTTATCCTGAGTCTGTTGTATGCTGAAAATGGTCTTCAATTTGAAAACGTTTACGTCTACTCGAAAACCCTTAAGCAGGCTAAATATAAAATGTTGGAGGAGGTATTGGGTGGTTGTAGAGATGTGAAATATTTCCCGTACAGTGAAAATGGTGATATTATCGTACCAAACGATGCCCTACCAAATTCAATTTTTATATTTGATGATGTTGCTCGTGAGAAGCAAGATATTATTAGCGATTATTTTTCTATGGGTAGACATAGTAAAGTTGATTCTTTCTATTTGTGTCAAACTTATACAAAAATACCCAAGCAGCTTATAAGGGATAACGCTAACCTTTTGATTATCTTTGCACAAGATGATACGAATTTATTACGCTTTCATAATAATCACGTGGGTGCCGATATGTCTTTTGATAAACTCCGACGTATTTGTAGAGAATGCTGGCAGTGTAAATATGGTTTTTTAACTATCAATAAAGAATGCGATGTGAACGACGGTCGCTATAGAAGAGGATTGGATAAGTATATAGACATATCCTCTGTACCTTAGGCTCATTCATATTTGAACCGGCAACGTGTGAAGAACACACGTGAGTGGTAGAGAGATAGAGAGGTAGAGAAGATGAACAAGCCTCATGCTAAAGAGTATTTAAAGAGAATTTGTGAAATTCAAAAGGTTATCAGAAAAAAGCTGTTGGCTTTAAAATTAAATAAATCTATGCAGGATAGTGCTCTTGAAACAATCTACAAACCTCTCACGGATCCACTAAATAACATTATCAAACAAGTTACTAAGCCATCACCAAAAATCGATAAAGTGAAACTAATGGATGATGATGATGATGAAGATGTTGATGAGGAGCAGGAGCAATATGTGGAGAAGAAGGAGGAGGAGGTGGAGGATGGTGATGTTGATGATGATGATGAATTTAAAAAAATCTGGGATGAGGCTAGCACACCGCTTTTAAAACACTACATGTTTGAGTATTTTAATAAGAACAAAGAAAATGATAAGACATTTGGCTTAAAATACAATCCGATCACTAATGTTTGGACAGTGGGTGACTCACAAGTAAATTTCTTAGCAGACGATAAACTATCAATAAAGAATTCAACCTACTTCGGTACTAAAGGACTATATGAATTACTCTTTAAAAGCAAGCCCAAAGACTACTCGCACGATGAAGCCAAAACCTACATGAAAATAGCATCAAAAACGAACGCGTTTCGAAGAAATTATGATCCCGACCAACAAGTACAGGGTGTTAATTCTAAAAAATATAAATTAATAAGAAAAATGTTAAAAGAAAGCGATGTCGGCAGCACTCCAAAATTATCTAAAATAAAAGAAAGCGCTGCCAGCAGTAGTCCAAAAATTCCTATAAAAGAAGGAAGAGGAGGAGGAGGAGGAGGAGCTCCACTGAAGAAAAGAAAGAGAATAGTCTAAGATCCCGATATACAACGACCTTCACCGAGATGCTTATTTAATGAAACGTATTTTATATTTAATTTAATATGTCAATGAATATAATCCATATGGGTTGCCTAGCAAATTTCAGTCCAGAGTATGTTTAATTAATAATTAAAAAAAATTATTTTTTTAAACATTTCACCGGTATGATTATTAGATTAATTCTATACCAATCGAAAGTATGAAGCCCATAGAATATGCAAACGTTAGGTTGCCTATTCTTTTCCGGTCACAACTATCGGGTTGCCAGGTATAAACAGGTAATTCTGTACTAGCATTTTGAAACGGTCTGTTTATTGAATGAAATTTAAATGAAATTAAAGATTATTTTATTCTGAATACGGTGGTATAGGGTTGCCTGCGAAAAATCAGTCCAGAATTGCGGTTGTCGAATTTTAAAAAGTAAAATATTGCTCCGAGTGAATGTGTGCGACTGAGAGGTCCCAACCAACCATCCCATGCGATAGAAGAGGACACAGCATAGCAGCTGTTTAAAGTCGGCCCATTTAAAGAAAGAGAGTGCGCATGCTATTTGGGCTTGGAAAAGAAAAGGATAGCGATAGACTCGTATATACTATGCATCATTTTGGAGCAGTGTCGCTATAAATACAATTGAAAAAACGTGCTACTATTTATTGTTGGAAAAAATGGCAAAAAAGTGTTTTTTGTGTGGATCGGATGATGAAATAATTGATTTTAATGATGAAACTTTTAAAAACTGTGTATTAAAGTTAGCTTTTCGTAAAAAAAACACTTTAAATACAATTTTGTTGAGCTACCCAGTAAAAAATATAACGAAGAATTTCTTAATTTTAGTGCTGAATATACAGTAAGTACATAATAATTGAATCTTTAAAATTATCTTAGCTAATACATCTTCTATATTTTTTTCATGTTTAAATAATTGTTAGTAAAATTCACCTATGGTTTTGTTAATTTTCGACACACATAATTTTTTTGTATTTACTTAAAAACGGTAATTTATAAATTAAACAAGAAAATGATCTGATTTCCTTTTTTTTTTGTAACAATTAATGAGGATGTTTTCAATCAACTATTCTTATCAAGAAGTTTATAAAATTTATATATCAAACATTTTCATTTAATCGCAATTTTTTTTTTATTTAGGAGCATACCAATGTATCTACTACTGAAGAAGAATCAAAACAGTTGAACCCTAGTCTCGATTCCTGTGCTACAGTTGCTGAAGATGAAACGAGTAATGTTGAAGACCTGTCCCAAACTTCTGAGGACTTTGACAAGGTAATAAAATATTTTTTGTTTTTTTTTTAAGCTTTTTTAAAAAAATGATATGAAAATCTATTATTTGAACTTGTATTTTCAATTATATTTATTTTCATCGATTTTTACTCAAAGAATGATTTAATTCTTTTAGGAGCAGTCAACATCAACAGCATCGACATCAAGCAAAATTATTTGCCTTTTTTGTGACCACAGCCAAAAGAGATGTGGGAAGAAGCTGGTCAATCTTACTGTCCCTAATGATGACAAAGTACAACTACAGATAAAAAATATAGCGCAAAATTTTGGCGATTCGGTGATTCTCTCCAAACTTCAACATCAAACTATCGCGTACCATCTGCCTTGTTACGCAGTGTATCAATCGAAAAATAAGCGGTCCACGGAAGAATCTACCCATTTCAACTATAGTAAATATAGACAGTTACATCAGTTAGCCTTTCAATTCATATCGAATTTCATTGAAACAGAAATAATAGAAAACATCAAGGTTATGTACTTGGCTCAATTATTTTTAAGATACCAAGCTTTATTTTTAGAGTTTGGAAATCATGAAATTGATTTCGATGATATTCAAGATTACCGATGTGAAACCTTGCAAAAAAAATTAATGAAGAAATTCGATGATCGTATTACGATTGAAGCGTCAATGGGAATACGTAACAAAAAAATTGTGTATAAAACAGACATGGACGTCTCTGTAATGGCAAACAATTTCAAACTTTTGGAGACAAGAAATAATTATGAGTTTGAAAATGTAGCATATTATTTAAGAAGGTGCATTAAAAATATAGATGCTCATCCGCTTTCTCGCAACATAACTGCTGATGATGTCATTCGTGGAGAATGTGACATTCCTAAGCAATTAATTGATTTTATACGAAATCTTATCGAAGGGCCTAATTTTTCTGATAAAGATTCGAACGGACTAAAAGTTAAAATAACGTCAATATGTAGTGATATTATTTATGCTGTCACTAGGGGTGCATGTAAGCCCTCAAAAAGTTTGTCCCTTGGATTGGCAGTAAAGTCTTTAACCAACTCTCGGCAAGTAATTACGATACTTAATAGGTATGGCCATACAATTGGATATAATTTGGCAGAAGAATTGGAAACCGAAATGACATATACATCGATCCAAGATAACAAAGTTATACCAAAAGGCATCACTGCAGCAAATGGACACAGCACCCACGTAGCGTTCGACAATTTCGACCGCTTCGTTGACACAACTTCTGGAAAGGACACAATGCACGACACAGTTGGAATTATTTATCAATTCTCTAGTGATGGAACTGATAATTTTGATGATGGTGAAGCTACAACTTCATCAGCGTCTCAAGTAAATGACAACGAAAATGGAGAAGGACCTACCCGCAAGAGAAGGCGTTTCAATGAAATATCACGAGAAATTCGGCCATATTATTCTAAACCTAAGGCAAGTATGCAGCTAATTACTGTAGATTCGTTTACCAATACAACGGAGTTATGCAAAGGTGCTACGGAAATAGCATCAGATAAAGATTTATTATGGATAATGTCGTTGTCAAGAATTGATTCCGTTCCTATGTGGTTGGGTTATAACTGTATGATATCTTTTGACCACAGTGAGAAGCAAAAAGTTGAATATTTGCCCCCCATAAATTCATCACCAACGTCGTATGCGGTAGTCAATGAAACATTAAACATGGGTAAAGAAATCGCTGAAAAATGTCAGCAGCCAGAAATTATTGTGACATATGATTTAGCGATAGCAAAAATGGCAATGCAAATTCAAGAACAAGAAAAACCGCTATACGATAAAATTTTTGTTAACTTGGGAGCTTTCCACACAGAGATGGCATTTTTTAGAGCCATCGGAAAATATATTGACTGCAGTGGATTAGTGGAAATATTGGTGCAAGCAGAAGTATTAGCCGGCGGCTCCATGAATAGCTTCTTGGATAGCATACATTTCAATCGTTGCAAGCGCTTACATCCGCTAACCGCTGCCGCATTACAAATATTACATTTTGAACAGTATTTATCCACAACTAACGTAACACTTGAGGCGATGGATGAACTGCTGCAAACGCAAATACAGAATGCATCAAATCAGACTGCGAATGACGTCAACGAAACAATCGAGTTACCAGATTTATTGAGTCGTATTGTTAACGGTTATAAAGAATTCTGCAATCAGACTTTGATCGGAGAAAAAGGGAAAACTGCTCAATTTTATTACCAGTACTGTGAGTTTATTAATTTAAACCATCGGTTTTCCAGAAGTATCCGCACCAGTAACTTTGAACTGTACGTGGACTCGATTTTTAACATGTCTGATATATTTTTTGCGTTAAACCAGCCCAATTATGCCTGATGGTCCTTGTTATATTTGAGCAATTTAATCAATTTATATACTAATAATTCATCTTTGGTAGCTGAATTTCGTCGAGGCGCCTTTGGAATTAGACGAACTGCAGCAAATTTTGCTCGATCACCGGTTGACTTGACGCTAGAGCAAACTATCAATGCTGATGCTAGCAATCAATTGGCTGATAATCTTGCTGCTGACTCAATATCTGCACGTCAAAGATGGGCGCTCAGTCACAGCATGAGGACAAAGATATTAACATCTATCAAACAAAATATCGGATTAACGAAAAAAGATGATACTTCGCACTCATTGCAACAAAGTAAAATTAAGAAAGACAAAAAAAAATCTTAACAGTATCATTGAAGCAATAAAATGTACGATGAGTCCATTTGATGACACTATTGACAAAGATACATTATTCAACATTTCAACCGGCAAAGCTGCTTCTAAAGAAGTTGCTGATTTCCTGCTGAACGTGAAAACAGCAGGCTATCAACAAAAATTAAATTTTATCTCAGAATGCTCTTCAACTCCTGCAAGATTCGATAAACCAATAAAACGAAACAAAATCTGCAATTTTGCTTCTCAATGTATGACTAAAGTCATGAGTACCAAAGACAAGAACAAGTATTATTGAAAATGGAACGAGACGTATTTGGGCGACTTTTGGCAATAAGCCTAAACAAAAAAATTAATCTCGAATTTTGCTTGACTTTTCCACTAGCACCATTGCCCCCTGCTCTTTTTTCATGTACCGGAGAGATGTTAAACACTTCAACATCAACGTTAGCAAAGGTTTTGAAATCCAAAACTGAAATGGTTGAGCCAACACATATCAACGTTGAAATAATAGATAGTTTTTATTACTTGCATCTAATCGGATCTTCTATAGCTCAAACTTTTGATAAAATTGCTGAGGCAATACTCATAAAAATATGTTCAACAAACGCTACAGAAATACATTTGATTTTTGATCGCTACTTATCACCGTCAATCAAAGATTGCGAACGTGAGAGCAGAAAAGAATTCGATATTCCGTACAAAATTTCGGGACCTCAACAAACTAGACCAAAAAATTTTTTGCAAAGCCTTAAAAATTATCGCTTTAAAGAGGCTCTGGTGCTGTTTCTGGCTGATTATTGGGAAAATGACCATTTGGTAACAATAATCCAAAACAAAAAAATCTTTTTAACCGTCGACCATCACTGCTACTCTTATCAAGTTCAGGAAAATTCCGTAAAAAAAACTGAAGAAACTAATTATGAATGTCATCACGAAGAGGCAGATACAAGGATTATTTTTCATGCTTCTAAAGCGGAACCAGGCTCAAGGATTTTAATTAAAGCCTCTGATACTGACGTTTTGATAATTTTGTTAGGAAATATGCACAAACTTATCGAATCAGAAATCTGGCTTGCCTATTCAGCAACTAGAAAGACTAATAATCAAACTGTTGATTGCATTAATTGCACCGATTTAGCGTTGAAGTTGGGAATTAAATTATGCCAAAGTCTTCCCGCCTTCCATGCATTTACAGGTTGCGATTACACGGCAGCATTTTACAACAAAGGGAAAGTAAAACCTTTTCAGCAATTTTCGAAAAATGAAAAATATCAAACAGTTTTTGCATCATTAACAGATGCTGCTGATATTTTCATTGATGAAAAAATGAAGACCGTTCAAGAATTTACGGCTAGTATGTACGGTATCAGGAACTGCACCAGTGTGAATGATGCGAGACATCGTATTTTTATGAAAAATTACTCTGCAAAAGAAGACAGCGAGCACTTAAAAAAAAATAAAAGGCTTCGACTCCCACTCCATACCACCATGCTGGATATCATTAACTCAGAAAATTTTACGAACTATTTTCGTAAATTCCATGTGGATTAATGCAACAGATCCAATATGCGTGAAACTTGAGCCTGAGAACTGCGGATGGTTCTTAGATGAATATTTAAAACCAGTAGGATTCATTGGGGATCATACACCTTTAAAGATAGAAGATATTGTCGAAAAAAGTGCAACAGAGAGTGATGACGAAGAAGATTCGGAAGTTGAAGATCGTAGTTTTAAGTCCGATGACTCGGATTCTGAATAATTTAAAAAAAAATTGTATTTTTAATTTTTTACAATAAATAGAAGTAATTTTTTAATTGTTGTTTTTTTATTTTGTCTTCTTATAATAAAAATAAAATTTGCAAGATTACCCTGATTAAAAAAATTCACTTTTAGGGGTTTTGAATTTTTTCCAATAGTTTCAATTGATTTCAATTTCTCTGTTTACATTTATAGATTTATAATTTGCATGTAGTATATTTTTTTAATTTTTTTCAATCAATATTTTTAATCAGGGTAGTATTATTATGTATCACTATAACCTTCTTTTTTACTAAAGATGTATATATACTTTAGTGTCACATAAAAAATATACACATAAATAATTAATTGATTAAAAAAAAAAATTTAAATAACTAAATAATAATAAACTACTCCAAAATGATGCATAGTATATACGAGTCTATCGCTATCCTTTTCTTTTCCAAGCCCAAATAGCATGCGCACTCTCTTTCTTTAAATGGGCCGACTTTAAACAGCTGCTATGCTGTGTCCTCTTCTATCGCATGGGATGGTTGGTTGGGACCTCTCAGTCGCACACATTCACTCGGAGCAATATTTTACTTTTTAAAATTCGACAACCGCAATTCTGGACTGATTTTTCGCAGGCAACCCTATACCACCGTGTTCAGAATAAAATAATCTTTAATTTCATTTAAATTTCATTCAATAAACAGACCGTTGCAAAATGCTAGTACAGATTTACCTGTTTATACCTGGCAACCCGATAGTTATGACCGGAAAAGAATAGGCAACCTAACGTTTGCATATTCTATGGGCTTCATACTTTCGATTGGTATAGAATTTATCTAATAATCATACCGGTGAAATGTTTAAAAAAATATTTTTTTTTTAATTATTAAGTAAACATACTCTGGACTGAAATTTGCTAGGCAATACCCATATGGATTATATTCATTGACATATTAAATTAAATATAAAATACGTTTAATTAAATAAGCATCTCGGTGAAGGTCGTTTTATATCGGGATCTTATACTAATGATTTTCCACTTAGAGTAGCACAAACTACGTACAAATACTGGGATAATATCGAAGAACTTGTGGATCGTCTTTGTTTATTGCATGCTTCAAGAAATGCCGGTAACAATGCTCACGAAAATGAGATAATAGCAATTGAAGAGGAACTGCGGGAGGGGGGTATAATTGTATAAAAGGCGCTATCTTATCGCATTAATTCATTAATAAACATGCCAGTTAGACAGTTTGGTTGTTCTCAAGGAGCTAGAAAGGGTCCTCGAGGACCTCCCGGCATCGGTTTCGAATTGACCGAAGATGGTCAAAACTTTGATATTGTAAGAAAACGTCTTACTAATGTCGGCGGTCCTTTAGATAGTCTAGACGCTTCCAATATGGCCTACGTTGATTATAAAGCCGATAAGGTGTCCAGCAGCAATAAGGAGTACGCTGATAAACTCTCCACTAGCAATAAGACGTACGTTGATGAAAAAGTAGATAAGCTAGCCAGTAAGGATTATGTTGATGATAAAATAGATAAGCTTTCCGTTAGCAGTAAGACATATGTTGATGATAAAAATAGTGCCAGTAAGACATACATCGATGAAAATATAAATCAGTGGACAATTTCTACTAAGAATTACATTGATTCTAAGATTTCTGATTTTGCAGTCGATGTCGCTAAAACTCTGAACGATAATTTTGCTTTTTACTCCAATAAAATTGATCATATACAAGAAGAATGTAGTAAGGTACATGGGTTTAGTCATGATGCAGACGCCCAAGGAACAAGTAGTCCGGGAACTCCATAAACCGGCGCGACGAAATTATAATCGACGTCGTACAATCCTAAAAGGTTTGGATGATTTGTGGCAAAGCGATCTGGCCTACTTTATAGCAACAACAATAAGGCTCATAACTACATATTGGTAATGATTGATTGTTTTTCAAAGTACGCCTGGGCGGAACCGTTAAAAAGCAAATCTAAAGAGGATGTTACCAATGCCACCAAAAAAAATTTTAAAAGGATTGAGCCACCACATAAATTACCCAAAAATTTGCAAACTGATCAAGGCAGGGAATATTACAATGATAAATTTAATGTTCTGATGAGAAAACATGGAATAAATCATTACTCAACTTATACGGTTAAAAAGGCGTCGATGGCTGAACGCTTTATTCGAACGTTAAAAGGAAGTCTTTATCGGCATTTCAGTTTGATAGGAAAATATGAATGGATAAGCGTACTACAACCTACCGTCGACGAGTACAACAAGCGCCGGCACACGACCACCGGAATGCGACCTTGCGACATAACTTTAGATAATGAAGCAAGGCTTTTGAACTCGACATATTCTCATATCAAAACGGCCGGCGCTCGTAAGTTCCGCATTGGAGATATTGTTAGAATAAGTAAAATGAAGTCAACTTTCGAAAAGGGATACACCCCCAATTGGAGCGCTGAATTATTTAAAATCGCGCGGGTTAATATTACCAACCCCACAACATATCTATTGGAAGATTATCATGGTAGTCCAATTAAGGGAGCATTTTATACTGAAGAATTACAAAAAACTAAGCAGAAAAACATTTATCTTGTGGAAAAAATTATTAAAAGAAAAGGAAACAAAGTCTACGTCAAATGGTTGGGATTTCCGCCGAGCGAAAACAGTTGGGTTAATAAAAACAGCATTCTTTAATCGTAACGCTCATTATACGTCCAACCTTTGTCATGGATAGACATACGACGATGTTGCTGCTTTACTACTACTTTTTGGTTTGTGTGATGACATCATCCTTATCACAACAACATCAGCCTATTGAAGAAGTAGAAGATGAAGAGGAAAAATATGAAATAGCTTCAGGCTTTCTTAGTGAATATGGATACTTAAATATGACTGATGTTAACATCATTGGAGAGGAGGGAGAATTTAGAACGAACAATGTCTTTGAAGATGCTGTAAGACAATTTCAAAGGAACTATCATCTAGAAGAGGATGGAAAATTAAACAATGATACCATTAAATTTATGCAAACACCGCGGTGTGGATTACAAGACAATGGCCATTCATTTACGATTACCAACAACAAATGAAATATAACACGTTTAAGATGGTATTTTGATACTAAAAACCGGACAATGTTTGATGTAGCTGAGCGAGCATTTAAAATATGGGAAAAACATTCTGGTTTAGAATTTGTAATAAGCAATGTCAAACCGAATATTTTAATTACATTTAGAAAGCCAAAACACAGCTTTCGAAGATGTTGTAATACTTCACCTTGTGGTTATCCGTTCGATGGGCCAGGTAATTCATTGGGACATGCTTACTTTCCAACTAATACTACTACTGAATTGGAAGTACATTTGGACGCGGGAGAACGTTGGTCGACTTAGCTGAATGAGAATCCCAGTAGCACTCCGGAATACATAAATTTATTTTTGGTTTTGGTACACGAAATCGGCCATGCACTTGGAATTCATCACTCAAGCGTCAAATCAGCCATAATGTTTCCTTTCTACTCAGGCAATATGGAATTAAGTACTTTTGATTTATCACCGGACGATATTTTGGCAATCCAACAACTATATCCGATACGAAGCATCGTTCGCACGACCACACCTAAATTTAGGAATGTTTATGTACCGCCGCCGCCGCCGCCACCATCATCGTCCTCGTCGAAATTTGATGTAGAGCAAACAACCAATTTATGTCAAGTGCATAAAAATCTTAGCACGTTTATGATGATGAATACGGATTTGTATATTTTCTACGAGAATTTTGTTTGGATTAAGGGTCAAAATGAGGATATAAATGAAGTTCCGCTTAAAATTAGTGATTGGTTGAACTTTTTACCGAAAGATTTTCGAGTGGAGGCAATTTATGTGAAGGAAAATAATAAAATCGTTTGTCTTTTGAGAAATAAAATCTATGTAATTGATTTTCCTTCTCTAAGTCTACGCGCGGGTCCTCTCGAACCACCGGATTATTATGAAGGAATGAAACGTTCCGCTCAAATACATGCGATCATTCAAAATTATCATGGACAAACGCTTATTTTCTACGATGAAGTATTTTATGCTGTTTATGATGAGTGCGGCAGAAGGATTACTCGTCATGGAAGAATTTCTCAAGATTTTCCTGGAATTCCACCCGCAATTGATGGAGCAATGCGTTACACCAACGGAAATTTGTACTTTTTTAAGAACAGAAAATTCTATGAGTTTAATGAATTCTCCAGAAGTTTGATGCGTGTTGCCGATATGGACTTGAAAATTTTTCAAATAAACTGTCCAAACGTTAGCATTTTGTCTCAACTGCAGGAACTATTAAATAAAATTTTATTTAAACAAATTAGTATTAGTTAATTAAATTTATGTTTTTTGTAAGGATATTAATAAAAAATTAAGATTATTAAAATAAGATATCTTTTATTTAACATTATACATTTCTACTTAATAAACCTATATCACGACTAATTATGTCTCTATTATAGTGTAGACTCTCCATCATAAGTAGCTCCATTTCATTAGGATCACTCGAAACTATGGCCGTTTTTATATTATTATACACATCCGATTCCGCGGAAGATTCGTGAGCGTAGACGGTGATTAATGAGCCGTAATATTCCTTAAATTTCAGCTGCTTAAGTAATTTTATTTTTCCCATAATTACTTGGCTAAGCGCGATGAGGTTCTGGAAGGTTTGTTCAGACATCAGGACGGTCTGCTCATGATCATCTTCCTTTATAACATATGCCTTGATATTGTTGAAGCAAGTTATATTGAGCGTATGATTTCCAAATTCCAGTACACTATCGACACACATAATTTCATTATTTAATGCACAAAGTTCTATAAAATCTTCTTCCAGCATACACACTAAATGCCTCAAATTTCTCCCAACGCTTAGCCTTACAACGCATTCAAAATTTCTAAGTTGGCTTAAACCGAGTGATATAACTTTGGTTGCGGCTTTATTTAATATGTATGATGTTTCTCCCAATAACTTTTCGGTCATGTATTTCTTTTCGAGAATAAAATAATCATTTAAAATTTCAGAAGCCATGACTACTGCACGTAGATCTGCATTCAACTAATTAAACACGTCATTAGTTTAGATATATATAAATTATTTAAATTCAAGCACCAACTTGTTTTTTAAAAAAGATTTATTTAAGTTTCAAAATTACAATTTGAGATGAGTAATTAGACTGACTGTTAATTCATTAAAACAAAGGTTAAATAGATTCTTAAAACAATAAGCGACTATCTTCTAAAAAGCCTGATTCAGCAAGTAGATGCATAAACTCCCATCTATCATGACGAATCTTTAATATAAATTATACAGGGTGGAACGGTAGGTAACTCCTCCCCTCTTAGATTTTTGCATCCCCTGGAAGGCAAAAAGGAGACTGGATTCCAGATGTGGCTGGAGCAGTGATGGACATCTTCTTCTTTTGAATCCATCGAAACACCAAATATCCCAAAATGAGAAGTAGAATCACGTACATAGCAGTGGTCCAGAAGCTTGGTACCAAAAATGTTGTCTGATGAGTCAGAATTGGAAACTGCCGTGTTGTTGAAATATCTTGGAGATTTAGTTTTTGAAGTTCAATTGTAAAACTTGTAAAGTTTGTTTTTGGAATTTGGAGAGCTTTACTTGCAATAACCAATGGATTTCCAGTTGTTGAGTCCCGATAGGAAAGTAATTTATTCCGGAAAAATAATTGACATTTTTCTTGTTTAATCAGGTAAATCCCAAGGAGATTCTTCAATTCGGAGTCTTCTTTGCAGACAATTTTAATTTCTTCGTGTGATGGAAATACTGCCAGATATTGGTTTGACATCGGTAAAAGTTCCAAATGATTTTCCTTGATTTTTAAACGAGTGTACAGACATTGATTAGAATCTGCAGTTAGCAATATTTGTTTTTCACATTTTGCTTGAATCGTCGTCAACAGCGTATTCTGGCATTGGTAGTATTTAATACCTTGGGTACACAAGTGACTTAGAGGCCATATTTCATTTTTAAATTTTGACTTTAACAAATAATTTACAGTGGGAATGATTGTTACATATTCAGACTCATGTTTAGTGGGTATTGAATTTAAAGAATAAATTTCAAAATCTTCTTCATAATTGATCGGTATTGATAAGAAATAACTAATTTTAGTAGAATGAATTTTGCATTTAACATTAATGATAGATTCAAAATTCATAATATTTTCCATTTTTAGTTCGAAAGGTAATTGTTCATTATAATAACTTGATATTTTCTGAAGTTCTAAAAATAAATCATTCGGTTGAATGATATCTGGATATAAAATTCCCAATTTACAAAACAAAAGAGACTTTTCAATTTTTTCGAAATTTCGTAATATAGTATCATACAGAATATTTAGTTGATTGAGAAGATCCTTAACGAATAAAATATTTTGGTTTTCAATTTGGCCCTTTAACACGACAGATATTTGCATTATCTTTGATTTTAATGTTAATTCATTATGCTCAATATTTCGTAAGGTGTCGTTAAATTTTTTAATAATATCAGTGGTTAAAGAATAGCCCATTTTTAGCTGGCTCTCAATATTGTTTTCATTAGCTTCCAAATGACTTAAAATAGTGTTAATTCGGTCGCCGTCGTTTGCATCTAGATTTCCAGTAATAGCCTTAAAAACTGTTCCTAGTCCATTTATTAAACCTCTTTTCTGCCTTACTCGTTCATGAGTATGCAATTTAATATTGTTAATTTTGGTATTAATTAACTCGCAAGTAAAGTTTAAAATTTTAATATAATTTTCGAAATCTTTTCCAAATTTTGAATTATTTAGCATAACTTTTAGAAAGTTATGTTGCCCATTTAATTTTTGAAATTCTTTGTATAATGAAGAAAAATTATAGAAGCGTACAAAAGTGTGTTCAGATTTTTGTAATTTTGCCAATCCCAAATTTATTGGAAGGATTCCTAAGTTTTCTGAAATATTCTTTATTTCGATGGACTGCACTACTGTGCCCAAGAGGGACCTGGAAGGGAATCATTACTATTAGGGCGTTTTAAATAAATTTGGATAAGTATTTCTAAGTCGTTGAAAATATAATCAATCATCAATTTTACCTTGTTATAATTTAATTGATCTAACCCACATCCTAATTTTGGTATTGCTAATTTTTTAATACCTACTGTCACACAGAACACCTTTAAATTTAATAATGTTTTGAAAAGATCTTCGTAACTCGGTTTCTCATAGTAATGAAGTTTAGTGATTAAATAAACTACATATCGACCTTGATCATTCAAGAAACAGAGTGAAAATAATTCTGGGTCCTGTGCTTTTAGTAATTCCACTTGACCAAACCTTTGTTTAAAATCTAAGGCAATTCCAGCGCCCATATGTAAGTCTTGACTTACGCAGTGTGCAAATGAAAAATCATGCGGTGCACTAAATAGACTATCTTCAATTTCAATTACATTAGGATTAGGGTTAATATTTCCAGTATTAATACATTTTTCAAAATTTTCAAAACTTAGTTCTTTATTAGTAATACCCTTAGTTTTAATCTTTTTCGAAAACCGGTGCTTTACTCTTGGTCTCTTAATATTTGATAAATGAATTTTCTCCACTGTATTATGATGTTTTGCATTTATTTTTGCAGTTTTTAAATTTGGATCAATAACTTTTAAAGATTCCTTTTTAAATTTGTTTTTAGTCTTTGATTGTTTTTGTTTATTTTTAACAAATATTTGAACTGGAATTTCGGGTAAAGTTTCCCGAGCTTCATTGCGTTTATTAATAATATGTTCTTTTTTTTCTTGAATCCGTTTATTAATTTTACCGTATAAAAGTTTAACTTTATCTTTATGATTACTAACGTAATTGTTCACAAATTTAGATTCCAAGTCAATATCAAAAGGTGAGTCCACATCAATGTGACCTGAGATTATTTTGAAAGGTTTAAGCTTTGTTACAGAATGAATAGAATTATTATAAGCAAGATTGCGTAATTTATTTTAATTTCGATAGGCTCTTCCTTAAATACTTCTTGATTATTTAATTACCGTATGTGTTCTATGATTGTTGAATGCACTCTTTCAACCATCCCGTTTGAATCGGGATGTTGTGAACTGATAAAATGTAATTAATTCTTTAAGCCTTAGGTACCATACGAAAACCAAGTTACCAATTTTAAATACTTTATTCAATGCATTTCGAAGTGCACCCACTTCATCTTCAGGAATACATTCTCGAACCACCATTTTTCACATAAGCTGGCAAATTTTCACTTCCTAATTAATAGATTGTTAGATGTACCTCTGTCAACAGATGATTTTAACTTGGAATTAAATATCATTAGAACTATTGCCAAAAACAACGGTTACAATATCAACCTTATTAACAACTTGTTACATAAAAAACAGCGTCACAGACTCCACAATTCAGCAACACTTCCTCCAGTTGATACTGCAGCTTCCTTGCCTGTCTCTACCGGCTTAACAACGGTTTGTTTACCTTTCCACAACAAAATTTCTTACGACATCGCTAGGGTTTTCAAAGAAAACTGTAAAGATCTAAGAGTAGTTTATAAACCCATGAATAAATTAGGTAAAGTTTTAGTCAGAAACAAAGACTCAATTCCTTTAGAAAAAAGGTCTGGCGTTTATTTTTTAAAATGCGATGATTGTCCGGCTTGTTACATCGGTAAGACGGGGAGGGAAGTTGGTATCAGAATTAAAGAACATTTGGTGTCAAAGAACAAAAAAAGTAATAATGATTCTGTTTTCGGAGTGCATTTGAAAATCCATAAACACAATTTTGATCCCAGCCATGTCGAGATGTTGCATGTTTTGGAGGCAGGCACAATGTTAGATATTTGGGAAGAACTAGAAATTTTCAAAGAAAGTTTTTCCAACAAGGATCTTTTGAATATCAGTCTGTCTGATTGTCACACCTCTGGGTTTAATATTCTACCATCAGAAATCAGAGAAGCTATTTGTCGTAAATAGGCAACATTAGTTACTTGTTGAGTTAGCCTTTGCACAATAGATGTCACCCTAGTTTTTCTAAATACGAGCACGGTTCGAGCACTCACGATTCGAACCGACAGTTGAGTCTCTTGCGCACGGTCACACCAGCTGTCATTAGTCTGTCATCTAGCTTTTCTGTCAACCCGCACATGGCTAATTAAAATGTCCTACAATTAATTTTTATTCAATTGACTATTTGTAAGTTTTAACATATGACTATAGTTTTAATTGTTATCCTGTGTATTGTTTTTAGGTACATATCACCGCAATTAATTTTATGATGTAAATAGCGCTTATTGTACATTTTCAAAGATCCACCGCCTGCTTATGTGGGATTACCATAACGCTAGTTTAGGCGCTCCAAATACGCCTCACACCCGTTTGTTGAGGTACTCCAAAAATACCCGCTTGTTTAGGCGTTCTAGGACATTTGACAGAAACACCGCTTGTTTAGGCGCTCCAAATCACACCAGTTTGTTTAGGCGCTCCAAAGATTACTCGCTTGTTAAGGCAATAATACATATGAGATATAAACCGCTTGCTTAGACGTTCCAATAATTACACCAGATCGTTTAGGCGCTCCGATATCACACCCGCTTGTTAAGCGCTTCAAAAAACAGCTTGTTTAGGCGCTTCAAAAAAATGCCTAAGAAATTAGCCATACAAAGAAATTGTAAGTCGTTAATATTCCATCACTTTAATAATTTAATACTTGCGACTTTTAGGTACATGCTGTAATTATTAAACACTATTGTGCATAGGGTTAACAACATTTCACCGCTAAAGTAGACGTTAAAAATATTTCACCGCTAAATCAGGAGTTCATATATTGTTGCTCAACCTTCCGCTAAGTATGGGATTTTGATAACACGTTTTGTAAAATTCATGGCGTTGGTTCCGTCTTCTTGATTTTTTCGTATGTTACTCGTCAATCTTTGTTCCAGTAAGTCGTAGTTTTTAGTTTGTATTCTATTTAACTTGTATGTTTTTTAGTTTTATATATTAAAAATGTATTCCTGAAGATGAAGTGGGTGCACTTCGAAATGCATTGAATAAAGTATTTAAAATTGGTAACTTGGTTTTCGTATGGTACCTAAGGCTTAAAGAATTAATTATGATTCACCATACAACTGGATTCTTCCCTTTGGAAAAAAAAAAAAAAAAAAAAATGATAAAATGTAATTTAATTTTATGCAATTTCAACAATTCTTTTATGACTGTATTTTTAAACTCTAAGTGATTGTCTGAAATTACATGAGTGGGTATACCATGATGAGTGAAGAATTTAATTAAGGTATTCGCAACCTCGATCGCTTGATAAGAATTTAAGCGATACATTTGCACATATTTTGAAAAAGAATCTATTATGGTTAAAAATTTTGCGCCTTCCAAAGCAATACTATCAATATGAACTATTTCAAAGGGTTTAGCCGGAGTCGGGGTAATATTAAATTTCAACTTTAATGGTTGCCTTTCATACTTGCTTACTAGACAAACTTCACATTTATTAATATAACAATAAAACCTTCTTTTTAATTCCGCCTCGACTTCATCAATTCCGCGGTGATTCGTTTTCCCTTCATGGTACAATTGAATAGTTTCATTAATATCATCGTCCCTTTCGACATCAACTAATTTTTGCGTACATTTAATAAAATTAGATTTGGTAAAATATTTTTGAACGATATTAGAAAACTTTTCATAAATAGGACTTTCAAAATATAAATAGTATTTAAGTTGGGGAACAATATATGTTGTCATAAATTTAATTACATCTTCTTCAAAATTGGCTTTAGAAAATTGGACAAGTAGTCGCATTTTTTGATTTTCAAATAACTTCACCATGCTAACTTCCGCAGGACAATTTTCTACTTCCGAAATTATAATTTGGTTATTACCTAAATTTACAGGTTTTTTCGCAATAGGAATACTAAATATTGGATTTTCAATATTAGAGTGAATTGTCCCATCATCATCAGTGTGAACACTATTTCTTTCGCTTTCATTAAAATTATCAAGAAGTGTTGCAATATCACCGAGAGAACTTGGTTCAACAAGTAGCGAGTCATTTTGATTATCGGGTTCGGTAAAGAGTTGATCTAGAAAATCATTAAAATCATCGTGAACATTTATTTCTATGCGCGAAAGAGCATCAGCATTACTATTTAACGTACCCTTTTTATATACAATTGAATAATCATATTCTGCTAATTTTAATCGCCATCGAACTAATTTTGAGTTGGGCTCCTTAACTGACATGAGCCATTGAAGTGGTTTATGATCTGTTACAATTTGAAATGTCCTGCCAAATAAGTAGGGCCTAAAATATTTTACTGCCCATACAATTGCCAAAAGTTCTTTTTCAATGGTTGAATAATTCGTTTCGGAGTCATTCAATGTTCTACTAGCGTAAGCTATTGGTAGATCGGTTCCGATCTTCCCTTGTGATAAAACAGCACCAATTGCATATTGGCTAGCATCGGTTGTTAATATGAAAGGTCTAGTGAAATCTGGATATTGAAGTATTGGTTCATTAGTTAAAAGATTTTTACATAAATTAAAACAATTTTGATATTCCGGATCATTAACATTAATTACAGCATTTTTCTTAAGACATTTAGTTATTGGTTTAGTTAAATTCGCAAAATTTTTAATAAATTTTCGATAATAACCTAAAAGTCCTAAAAATCCTTTAATCTGTTTTGTCGTCCTAGGAATAGGATAATTTTGAATAACTTAAATTTTTTCTGGATTAGGTTTGACACCTTCGGGAGTAACAACATGTCCCAAATAAGTAACTTCTTTACGCAAAAATTCTGACTTATCAATTTGTATTTTAAAATTTGAATTTCGTAACCTTTTAAATACTTCCTTCAATCTTTCCACATGTTCCTGTAAACTAGTACTGAAAACGATAATATCATCCATGTAAACTAGACATTTCTCATTTTGAACACCTCGTAAAACATTATCCATGACTCTTTGAAATGTCGCGGGAGCATTTTGAGCCCGAATGGCATTCGTAAAAATTCGTAATGACCATTTAGAGTGTTAAAAGCGGTTTTGCAAATATCTTCCTTCTGAATCTCGATTTGGTGGAACCCCGAGGCTAATCTAAAGTTGTAAAATATTGGCAACGTCCTAACTTATCTAGTAAATCATTTATTTTTGGCAGAGGATATCTATTTCCGATTGTTTTATCGTTTAATTTGCGGTAGTCTATAACTACTCGCCATTTACGTTTACCCGACGCATCTAATTTTTTTGGAACTACCCAAATTGGCGATGACCAAGGACTATACGAGGGGCGAATTATTTTTTGTTGAAGCATATCGTAAATTTGCTTTGCCACTTCAGTTTTATGAATTTCAGGGTAACGATATGATTTGGTATAAACAGGTAAATCGTCATTTGTAATAATGCTAAATGTTAAATTAGTACCGTCAACATGGAATATATCAGCAAGGAATATCCATTATTAAATTAGTAATTACAGATTTTTCCTCATCGTTCATATGCTCTGAACGAATTTTAGAAACATCAAATTTCGGTAGATTAATATTTTCGTTATTATTAAATCCATTATTTGCGACCTTAAACATACCATTTTGATCGTCATGTTCATTGACTGATTCAAAATTATTTAAAGAATTAGAAATATCATATTGATCATCGATTGATTCCGCAATTAATGGCTTTATTCCATTGAAACTAATTTCCTGCTCCAAAGGGTTTAATATAGTACATATTGCTTTATTGTTGGTTACTTTTGTAACACACTCCGGGATTTCTAGTTTACCCACTTTCATATATGGAATTATGATTTCTCCATTTTTTTTATTTAAAATAGGAATTTGAATAACCTTTTCAGACCTTGCAGGTACTACTATACAATTCATACTTGCGTCTTGAATTTTACGATAGTTAAGTTGAATTTGAATATTTGGAGCAATTAAAACATTTCGATCTAAATCAATAACAGCTTTTAAAATTCGTAAATTGTCTATCCCTAACAAAACATCAAAACTTGAATGGAAATCAAATAAATAAAACTTTAACTTTGCTGCGACTTGTGACTTAAATAATTCTTGTAACGGGATAATTGTACTTAAATGTCCATGAGTAATACCATGTGCACTGGCTACATCGAAAGGATCATTTTTAATATATTTTGTAAATAACTTACTTGCTACTTCGGGATTCACAAAAGAGCGTGAACTTCCCGTATCAATTAAAATTTTAATATTAAATACATTATCGAATATAAATGGTAAATTACTTGCGTTGTTCAGCAAACTCATCAATTCGATGGGTTTGTTGTGGGAGTATCCCCTAAAAAATCATTTGATTCCTCCTGCTCATCGATATTATAAAGTCTGCTGAAATTTTGACCTTGTGGTCGTGAAGTACTAGCAGTACAAACTGACATCGGAGTCGGTGCAGGCAAGTTATTAGTTAAATTTTGATTATTATTATTATAAGGATTATTAAATCTATGATAATTATTATTATTATTAGGATTAATAAATCTTTGATTATTATTGAATCTTGGAAATCTATTGAAATTGGTATTGTTACCATTATTATTATTTGCTCTTGGCTGAAACTGTGGGCCATTTCTATTGCTATTAAAAGGAAATCGAGGTGCGAAACCATGTGTTTGAAATCTCGGCTGAAAACTTGCCCGAGGTTGATGAAATACGCGTGCATTAGTATTAATTTTTGGTTTGTTATCAAGTTTAGAAGCCGCGATTTCTAATTGAAAATCATTAGTTAGCATATTTAATGCATCATGAAGATCAGCTGGGTTTTTAATACGCATTTGTGACCCAATAGGATCCTTCAACCCACGCAATAATACGCGTAATGCAGTTCCTCGGAAGAAATTAGATAAGGCGTTACGTTCCGCCACATCAGCAATATTGAGTGTAACGTAGGAAATCTGTAAATTTAGTAATTTTTGTAACCGATTGTAAAAATCAAAAGGCGATTCATTAAAATTTTGCCGCAAGTTAACAATTTCAATATTTAGACTAAAATGATCGCGCTTATCGCTATAACAATTTAAAAGTGCAGCCTTTAAATCGTCCCAACAAGTAATCACACTTGACGAAATATTAATTGCCGCTTCCCCTTTTATTTTAGCCAGAATACTTGACATCAAGTATTCATTTTGGAAGTCATTCACATCATTCCGATTATAAAATTTAGTTACTAATTTTTCAGAAATTTCTAAAAAACGGGAAACAAGCTCGCTTTCCCCATGAAATTCAGGGATCATATGCAAATATTCTGGTTTAAGCGCCATAATCTGATTTCTTGAAATTGGGGAACGAGAACGATCTCGGGGATTTAAATTATCTGAGTCTGAATTTGTTGCACAATCCCCAGCAGAAACCAAACTCATTGAATTAAAATTAAAAAACCTCTAAAAAACTTGGTACTTACAGTAAAATTATCTTGAATTCCATCAAGCTGGTCCGAAAGACAGGAAGTAGTTTCTCGATGTCTGGAGAGCTGCCAAACCAATCTTCCGGTCCAATGTGGTTCCCAAATTAATCGTTGACACGAAAAAACAAAATTTTTGATATGCGCTCAAAATTTGTTTTTTTGGGAATCCTACCGACTGCGCCAATTATTTAAATTCAAGCACCAACTTGTTTTTTAAAAAAAGATTTATTTAAGTTTCAAAATTACAATTTGAGATGAGTAATTAGACTGACTGTTAATTCATTAAAACAAAGGTTAAATAGATTCTTAAAACAATAAGCGACTATCTTCTAAAAAGCCTGATTCAGCAAGTAGATGCATAAACTCCCATCTATCATGACGAATCTTTAATATAAATTATACAGGGTGGAACGGTAGGTAACTTATATATGTGATCCCACCCCCCTTTTTTATTATTTGGTGGGGAGCAAAATTACATATTTGCGAATAAATAACTAAGTATTTCGTTTCTAATTATTGATATATAATTTATAAAATCAGCCGAGGATGATTCATCCCCTATTATTATTGTTTCTTCATATTGCGCAACCTCATGAAACGACGAGTTTCTTCCTGAGATTCTAAATGTCGTGTCTTTTAAATCTGATACCAATTCTTCTTTTTTTATGTTTACTTCTATCTCACCATCGTTTTCATCAGCCACATAATTTCCAAAATATTTATAAAATAAACATTTATCTTCCTTATCATATACTTCCAACTTCACGTCTTCAATATTATAATTTTTGTACGTACATCCGGCTGTTATGGTGATATGGGTGAAATCATACGCACTAGTAATATTGCTCACCCCCCTCACGTTGAATACAATTTGTGATTTATTATATGAGGCGTCACCAGTTATACACTCATATAGACATGTATCTTTGTTATAAATTTCATTAGCGGTAACACAGATCTTATATCGTTCTCATCGTCTTCCGTTCTTAAAATTTCATCAAGACACAACGTAACTGCATGATTTAGCGCCTTGTTCACTTCAATTAGTTCTTCTCGTGTCTCGTTACATACTTGTAGAGCTCCCTTGTAGTATTCCCTCTGCGTAACTACATCACGATAACTATCAATAGTATCATTTGTATTGGCACTAAATTTTGTATCATTTCCCGAGGGTTTTATATTAATTGTTGTATGAACATTGACTAAGCTTAAAATCACCACTGTTATTAAAAACATTGTTTAAGACAATGAAGCTTAATATGCAAATCTGCTAATTATATAGGGAAGACCCTCACCAACTAAATTTACGTCACATGAGATTATTTTGTTTTTCTGTAAAAGTTAATACTTATCAGATATGTTTTTAAATAAACTTATTTTTATAAAAATGGCGGTAAGCCAAAGGAAACCGCCGTATGATAAATAAACTTACTTAAAAAAATTTTTTCTGTAAAAAACTAAACATTAATAAAAAAATTATATGAGAGTAATTTCTACTTACCAATCATCCTGCGTCATCGTCGCTGATAAGCGATAGGTAGCATCTCCTCTTGATGAGCTCTCAGAGAATCGGGAGACGTCCTCCGTCTTTGATTATAAATCAAACCTATTGTATTTATAATCGCATTGCTATCATCGATAACAACCTGTGGAGGAACTCTTCCCCTTCCCCCTAACGATAACCTGGCTCTTCCTCTACCCCGCAAATCTTCATCTGGAGTCGATGGACCTCCGGCTGGGGTCGCAGCCGTATTGCTATCATCGATAACATGTGGAGCCATCCCCCCTAACGGTAACCGGGCTCTTCCTCTACCCCGCAAATCTACAACTGGAGCCGATGGACCTCCGGCTGCGACCCCAGGCGTATTGCTATCATCGATAACAACATGTGGAGAAACTCTTCCTCTCCCCCTTCCCCTTCCCGGTAACCTGGCTCTTCCTCTACCCCGCAAATCTTCATCTGGAGTCGATGGTCTCCTCAGTGGTACCTGTGCCTGTGGCAAATCTTCATCTGGAGTCGATGGTCTCCTCAGTGGTACCTGTGCCTGTGGCAAATCTTCATCTGGAGTCGATGGTCTCCTTAGTGGTACCTGTGCCTGTGGCAAATCTTCATCTGGAGTCGATGGTCTCCTCAGTGGTACCTGTGCCTGTGGGGGCAGGCGTAATCTGGCTACGATGTTGTCTAGCCTAACATTTTCACCCATAGCCTGCATTACACAGGTATCCGCTGTCGAAGTGCCAGGTGTTACTTGCAGAACTTCAGTTGACGGCTCCCTCGGGACTATCCCATGCCCATTCATATATAAACGCAACCAATGGGTTATGGGGGAGCGGCAAACACCACAAGTTCTTAATCTTGTGATGCACATGCCGCAAACCATATGTCCGCAGCCTAGCCCATATTTTGACACATATATTAGGCATACTATGCATGTGGCTAGGGAGTCGTCTTCTGCAATTTCCTGATCTACCTGTCTTTCATACACGAGAACTTCAGGCTGATTGACAGGTCGGCTTCGGTTAATAGGAATCAGCGCAATGTTCTCATTATCGAAATGCCAATTAATTAAGCCCAGACTATCCAAGCAATAAATAATTGGCCTCCCCATAAAAGAACATCTAACTGCCCTTAACTCTCCAACTATAATATGTATAATAAATTAATTTAAACAAAAACATTATTTTTGTTTTTTTTTTAACTTACCAGGAATATTTCTTCTTGCTCCTTCACGCAAAATCATTTCTTCTTCTCTCTCCGCGATGAATCTTCTTATTTGTAATTCTCCCACTCTGCTTTCCATTTTTATTTTTTTTGCTTCTTTTCAAAAACTGAACTGACACCTAAACTATTCTCCTTCTAATTTATATAAAAAATTATCTCACCACAAACACATACTATTACAAAAATATGATAATTTTTTGTATCCATAATTAAAATAATACAATTATCGAAAAAAAAAAACATGTTTTTCGATAATTTTTTGTATCCATAATTAAAATAATGTAATTAGAGCAAAGAAAAAAACCATGTTTTCCGATACATATTTTGATTTTACTAATTATTTAAATATCATTGTATACTTGTTCAATTAGCGAAAGGGAGTAGGTAATAAATAAAAAATATTCATATTAATATAAAATTTTTATATTAAATTATATTTTTAATGTTTAACATTTTTTTATAAAATTATATGTTACCTATTTCAAGGTCGGCGTACTGCTTTCCTTCTTTAGATATGACCAATTTTTTTAATAAAAGGTAAACCTTTTTTGAATAGTTTATATTAAAATCTTGGAGCACCTCCGGGGTGAAAAATGATAAATATCTATTAGGGAGCCAAACCTTCCGGACTGGCTCCTCCTCAGCAAACTCCATCAAAATGCTGGGCCCATACTGATTTGTCTTTAATGTAACACTTTTTATTACATATTTTCTATTCTTCTCCAATTCTCCAACCTTAACCGTCAAGCCATATTCTTCTTCTTCTTCTTCAAAAAATTTAATGGAAATTCGTACCTACGGGTACTTTTCTTCCAGTCACAAGCAAATTAGAATTTGACAATTTAAGTAATTGTTAATAAAAACAAAGAGAACAATATTTTAAGAGTATAAACCAAAATATAGTTATGAAACAATAACGACACAAACACGGATGATATCGAACGCCCAAATGAGCACCCCTTCCCATAGGGGAGTCCGCAAGCCATATTCAGAATTAAACTTATTTAAATCCATATTTTAGTTTTTTCTTTGTTGCTTTCTTCAAAATAAACTGAAGATCTACCTAACTTTTGAGCTCTTTTATACAAAAAATTATCTCATATTGCATATCTTTTAAATTAAAAAAACATTTTTTTAAATAATATTGTGCAAATTGTGTAATTTTGCATAAAGACGCAGGTGGTGAGGAAGTTACTGTCTCACTCTTATCAAACCACGATATTCGTCAAGGATTAATTAAAATTCATAGCAAAGTAAACAACAAAATACACGTACATAAAATTAATTCTTATCAATACATTATTACACCATAGGCGTTACAACAATTACTCTAATCTAACAAATAAGTATAAAAAAACTAATTAAATCACCTAAAACCAATTAGTTTAATTACTAATATTTTTATTTTTTATCAACAAATTACAATAATTTTCATGTTTACATATATTTACATATGTTAACACTATCGCATGCTTATTACTTTTATTTTTTTTATCAATAATTACAATAATTTTCAGATTTACGTCCTCCCCTATTAAATATTCTAGTTATTCTAAACTCCAATTACTTTTAATTTGTAAAACTTTTATTTATTATTATCAATACAATTACAATAATTTTCAGATTTACATCCTCCCCTAAATTACAATAATATTCAAATTTACAAATATTCAAGGAAAAAATAATTAAACCACAAGAAATGTTTATTGCAAAAATAATTAAACCACAAAATGGCACTTTATCTACTCAAGGTCAAAGACACACTAGCACAACTCGACGACTTCCCAAAAGGACACGGACTTAGAAAAATTACTACAAGGTCACGGACTTAGAATCCGGATTTGGGGTAGAACTCTTATAGCCTATACTACTTCTATTGCATATTCTGGAGCGGTTACTTTGTGCATCTTAAGTCACATTACACCTGTAGGATTAAAGGTGCATTCTAACAGACCATGCCTAACTTAATGCGTTTATGTTCTATTTCTTTCATTTAAATTGTGTATTCTGGGTGGTTACTTAGTGCATCTTAAGCATGGATTGTTACTATGTGCATCTTAAGCCAAATTATACCTACGAGATTAAAGGTACATTCTAACAAACCATGCCTAATTTAACTCGTTTATGTTATATTTCTTTCATCTAACTACATATATCCATTTTTTTAATAGGTATTTCATTTGTCGAAATGCTTAATACTTGAAGGGCGAAATTTTTCGTATAGAGGGTGCTATTTTTGGGAAATGGGGGGGATTTTTGGGCTCTTTAAAAGAAAGATTTTACACTTACTCTAACCAATTTAGTTTAAATCTCGAACATTCACATTGAAACATATACCGGAAAATCAGGAAAAAATAAAGTTCTCTGTAAATACTAAATTTTTAGGAATTTATATAGACTCGTCACTTACATGGAAATTACATGTTGAAAACTTATCAGGAAAGTTGACCAAAAATATTTATTTATTGCGTAACTTAAGCAAATGTATTGAGAAACAGTTTTTAAAAGTAGCTTACTTCAGCTTGTGTCAATCTCTTATGCAGTATGTAATTTTAGTATGGGGCCATTCGCATTGGGCAGAGCGCATATTTTCTCTTCAGCGTAGAGCAGTTCGCATTTTATGTGGGCTCTCCTATACTGCTGATTGTAAAGCTTCTTTCATTCAAGAAGGTATTCTCACTTTTCCTTGTCTATTTATTTTAGAGTGTTTAATATATGTTAAAAGTAATATGTCAAAATTACAAAAGTTTAGTGAAGTTCATAACTATGAAACTAGAAATAAACACGATGTTGTTCCAGCTGCATTGAGATTAAAACGATCCCAAAATGGACCAAATTACTTGGCAGTTAAATTTTTTAACCACTTGCCAAGAAAAATCAGAGACCTACCTCAGAATTGTTTCAAGACTAATTTAAAGTCAATTTTAATAAGTCAAGCGTTTTACCACTATAATGAATTCTTTAAATGTGATTTTAATATGTAATGTACCTTTATCATACCGTTTGTACTGTTTTGACCTGTGTAAAATACTCTTTGTATACTGTGCATTAAATAAATATTATTATTATTATTATTATTATTACATACTAGTTCTAAACTTAATTTAAGTTTAAATATGCGTAGTTTTGTTAGTGGTTCAAGTCTACTAAATAATTCCATCATGGAACTAATAAATGACGAAACAAGTATGGACTTGTTCAATGATTTCTCAATGGACATTGTCGACTATTCAGCGAACATGGAGTTGCAACCAGTAGCCCTGGAAGATTTAGAAGATCTTCAAATGAATCTTTTTGATGAATTTACTGCGGATAGTTGTAATAATAATGAGAACGAAGTAGTTCCCTGTAAGGAGGAAGAAGAAAAACGAGAAGAACAAGAAGAAAAAAAAGAAGATGAAAAGGAAGAGTCGTTTAAAAATGTCACTCATATAGATCTAAGTGCGTGTAATAGCGAAGAAGAAGAAAAACAAGAAGAAGATCCGTTTAAAAACCTCCCAGCTATGGATCTCAGTGAGCGAGATCTTCGCCTAAATGATAGCGCGGTCTGTGCCAAAAAGTTTCTGATAGGCATGGAGGAGAAAATGGAGGTCAAAGAGGAGAAACTGCGTCTCCTTCTCGAAGAAGTTTATCCTCTAAATCGGGAATACACTGTGCGTATCGGTTTGGACCCCTATAATGATTTCGAGAAAACATTAATTCTGTGCCCTAAGAATAATATCGATCACGGTGTAAAATTTCAGTGTGAAGGTTTAGGGGTATTTTTAAAGCTAATACCCCAGATAGTAAACAGTATGATAAATAATTGCACATTCATGCATAAAATGGACACATATTTTGTTCATTCTTATAATAATGTATGTACAATTACTGATCATAAGGCTGTTAAAATATATTAAAAATCGAGGACTTTCGACGGTTGGTCGTGTTCAATAACAACAACTTTTTTAATTTTACTTTGTATGTGTACACAGAATTAATGAATTACCGAATTTTTAAACTTAGTGAGGAATTACTATTTCAATTTATCAATCTCGACGATTACCAAGATTCCAGATGCATACAAGAGATGTATCTGAAGTTTAAAATATTTACGCTTTCAAAAATAAATGAAGGTTTGGAAAAATCTCTTCACAGTAATAGGTTTATTGTTTACAGTTTAGTTTTATATTTATTTCTAAATTATAAGTTAAGTTTAATTTAAGATTTTTTTTTGTATATAATGTAGTGTGATTTATGTTTACAATTTTATATCAGTACCTATAATTTGATTAAAATATTTTATAAAATCTATATACTTATTTTGTTTTATTAGACTCCCTCAAAATATTAACATGCGCTTTGCCTGAATCTTTGAAGAAGGGTGGGGATAAGTTAAGCCCTTAAACCAAATATAAGTAAAGGGGGTTTTTACTTACACCTTATTCATCTTAAACCAATTCAGCTGCAACTTCAAAATGGCCCTACCAATTCTTAAGTTGTCTGAACTTCAAGTTAGAGGTGCAAATAATTTTAATGAAGGTATGTAAATGTTTAAAATGTATTTAACATTTAATTATAAAATTGAAAAAAATAATTTTAATATTTTGTTACGTACTTATTTAGAAGAATATAGTGTTATTACCCTGCTAAATATATACAAGAATAGAGAATACTCTGATAAAGAAGAAATAAGGATTTTAAAAGATATTATAATAGATAAAGTTGTACAGGAAAACGCTAGTTTATCAGCTGATGAATTAAAAACCTTCAATGAAATGTGTAATAAATTAGATGTACTCCAAAGTAGAAGTTTGAATAATTTTAATAAAGGTTTGTAGAATATTTAAAAATATATTTAATAAATAGCTATAATTTAAAAATAATTTGTCACGTACTTATTTAGAGGGTATTGCTGCCAGACTAAACATGCACAAGAATGGAAATTTTTCCGATAAAGAAGAAATGCGACGTTTAAAAGATATTATAATAGATAAAGTTGTACAAGAAAACCCTACTTTATCGGATGAGGAATTAAATCTCTTCAATGAAATGTGTAATAATCTATCTGAAGATCAAATCGGTGGATCAAATAACTTCACACATATTGATATAGTTGAGGATTATTTGCAAACTGTAAAAAGGTTTAATACAGATGGTCGTACAATCAATTTTAAATTAAAATTACCATCACTGTCCAATCCAATTGTGGATATTCAGGTAACTTTAAAATTTTATTATAACTTCCGATCTTTATTTTCTTTACTGTTTATTTTAGAATGCTGTAGAAGAACTGTTAGGATATGTCACACATAATTTTCTACAAGAAGACATCGTTGGAATAACTGTAAGAAATTCTCAATTCCCTGAAAAGCCAATTGGAATAAGTTTTAGAAGAAGGGATCAGTTATCAGCGGAAGTAGTTATGAGCGTAATGGGCAAGGTACTACAGAGCAATGCAACTTTCTTCGCAAACGATGCGCTTTCCATGGAAATTATCAGAGACCGCATACCAAAGGGTTCGGGATATTCTAAATTCCAAGGTATTTCATACGATGAGTTTTGTAGAAGAAGAAAGGGTATCATTGAAATAGTTAATACTGATAATCACTGTCTAGCTAGAGCCTTGTTAATAGCAATAGCTCATAAAAAAATGCCAAAGATTTACGATTATTACAACATAGTTTACCATATAGCAAAAATAAAGTGGCTATGTTTTGTGACGCTGTGGGAATAAACTTAAGTAATGGTGCGACTTATAATGATGTCGTAAAATGTCAATCATGTTTAAAAGATTATAAAATAACTATTTATAATAATCGAAAAGGCAGTTCTTTATACTTTGAGGGCCCAAAAAATGAAAGCAGGGAAATAATTAATTTAATAATGGAAAACAATCACTTTAATGTAATTATAAGCTTAACATCAGTTTTTGCATGTCAGTTTTTTTGCGAGAGTTGTAAGAAAAGATTCTCAAGAAGGGCAGAGCATACCGATTGTCCTTACACGTGCCCCTGTTGTCATGAAAAACCGCCTTGTAAAATTAATGAAAAAATTATTACCTGTGGAGAATGTAATAGAGAGTTTAGAGGTACCGGCTGCTTTAATGCTCATAAAACAAACAGTTGCAACATTTTTAAAAAGTGTAAAATTTGTTTAAAAATATATCACAATGAACGAAAAGCTAGAAAACATAAATGCGGCACTATGTTTTGTCAAACTTGTAAAAAAACAGCAATTCGACATGATTGCTATATATCTATTAATAAATTATCGCCTTATTTAAGAAAGTCTTTAGAAAACTACATTTTCATTATCTTTGATTTTGAATGTAGACAGGAAAAAACGTATATTTGCGAAGGTTCCTACCTACATGAGCCAAATCTCTGTGTTTCTCACAATGTTTGTTTTATGTGCATTAATGATGAAGACCTTAATAATAATTGTAACATCTGCGGGAAACGAGAAAATATATTTACTAAAGCACCCGTAGAAGATTTTTTAAAATTCGTATCTTCGTATAACAACAAATTTAAAAAAAATTGTGTCATTGCACATAATTTAAGCGGGTATGATGGTGTGTTTTTACTCAAAGAAATTTTAAAAGACGATAAAAAATTGAATCCGAAAATCATTAGAAATGGTTCCAAATTATTATCAATTACTTGTGAAAATACAAGCTTTATTGATAGTTTAAACATGATGCCTTTACCTTTAAGCAAACTTCCCGATGCTTTTCAGTTTGACGCCCTTAAAGGATATTTTCCATATCTATTCAACACTAAAGATAATTATAATTATATAGGACCAATACCCGATGTACATTTTTATGCACCAGATGAAATGCATATAAACGATAGGAATAAATTTTTAGAATGGTATAAGGGTGAAGTACAAAAAAACGTTGTTTTTAGTATGCAAGATGAGATTATTAAATAAATATTGTATTAATGATGTTAAAATTTTAAGAAAGGCTTGTATAATTTTTCGAAATAATTTAAAAACGACCCTTTATTAGAAGCGACTTGCCAGTACTTGCAATTTAGTTTTTAGACGAAATTATTTAAGTAAAGATACCATAGGCATTATACCACATGGTGGATATAGAATGGCAGATAAACAGTCAACAGTAGCAATTAAATGGTTACTTTGGGAAGCTCATAAAAATAATACCACAATTCAAAATTCATATCAGGGTAAAGAAGTACGTTTAAAAGAGGGTTTATTGGTAGATGGTTTTGATTCTATAAATAATACCGTTTCTGAATTAAATGGGTGTTATTATCACGGTCATGAAAAGTGTTACCCACTACAAACAACTTCCTTAAATGGTGATAATAATGATACAATGAGTATACGTCGTGAAAACACTATAGCAAAGGAAAAGAGAATAAAAGAATTAAAATATAATTTAATTTCTATCTGGGAGTGTGATTTTAAAAAGGATATGCAAAACAATGAAAATTTAAAATATTTTATTCAAAATTTAAATCTAAATACAGAAACTTTAAATCCAAGGGATGCATTTTATGGAGGCCGGACAAATGCTGTAAAACTTTACAAGAAATGTAAAGAAAACGAATAAATTCATTATTTTGACGTATGCTCACTGTAGCCTTATGTAACTAAATATGGAAAATATCCTGTGGGGCATCCTAAAATACACATAGGGAATGTTAAATGCTCTAAATTAGATTTAAATATTATTGATGGGTTGATTAAATGTACAATTTTGCCACCACAAAATTTGTATCATCCTCTTCTTCCCTACAAGATGCATAATAAACTTATGTTTATTTTGTGTAGATCGTGTGCGGAACAGTTAAATAATTGATCATGTAATCATACAGAATCAGAAAGAGTTATTACAGGTACGTCATGGATGAAGTCAGAAAAGCCATGAGTTTAGATTATAAAATCAAATTTATTCATGAAATTTGGAAGTATAAAACTGTTAAATATGATAAAGATACAAAGAGTGGCTGTCTTTTTCATGAATATATCGATCATTTTCTAAAAGTTAAGCAGGAGTCTAGTGGTTGGCCTGAAGAGTGTATAACAAAAAATGACAAAGATATTTACATTAAAAACTATTACGATAAAGAAGGAATCTTACTAAATGAGAACAATATTTCTTATAACCCTGGTATGAGGTATATAGCAAAACTGCAGCTGAATTCTTTCTGGGGTAAATTTGGACAAAGAGAGAATTTACAACAGACATCGGTTATAAGTCAACCTAATGAATTCTTTGATTTATTAAATAATCCAGCCGTTATTGTTCAAAACATATTGATTATTAACGAAAATGTCCTGGTTGTCTCGTGGGATAGACCCGTTGAAGCTGTTTTACCCCAAAAAACAGTCAATGTTGTTATTGCAGCATATACCACATGCCATGCCAGATTAGAGTTATATCAATACTTGCAGACATTGTTATACCATATTCTTTATTTTGATACTGATAGTCTAGTCTTTGTAGCAAAATCGGGTGAATACATACCAACAACTGGAAATTTCTTAGGAGATCTAACAGACGAGTTGGTTGCGTATGGTAAAGGGAGCTATATAACCGAATATTTTAGTGGGGGACCAAAAAATTATGATTATATTGTATACTCACCAGTAAATAATGAATCTAAAATAGTATGTAAAGTAAAAGGTAACACTTTAAATTTTCAAAATTCTAAATTTGTAAATTTTCAAGTTATGAAAGATCTTATATGCAATAATATTACGTATATAGGCTTTGAAGATAAAGAAATTTTGGACCCAATATTTATTTATAACGAGAGAAAAATTTGTAGGACTAAAGACTTTTTAATAATTTCTAAACCTGAGATAAAAATATACCAGCAAACCTATATGAAACGAAAACGCGATTCTTCAACTTATGATACGTATCCATATGGTTACAAGAGAAATAAGTAATGGCACTTTCGTATAAATTGTAAACCTTTTTATACTTTTTTCGTATTTATTTAAGAATTTTTGTTTTATTAAATTAGTTTAGTTTGTTGAAGTAATATTGACAATTTTGTATTATTTTATAAAACAACACGCCCTGATATTAAAGAAAGATTTTTTATTTAATTACTCAATACAATGTTAAGTTCCCATAGGGTACTAAAATTTAATCTTATTCCTGTTAATTATTTTAATTTATTGTATTATTTTATGAAATGTTTTCTTTTATTGCAAATACAAATTTACACTCTAGTACAATTGTCTTTTTATTTTTTATGTTTGCCTAAATTTATCGTAATATATAAACAGTAAGTATAAATTTATGGTTTTGTTTTAATTAGACCATTAAGTAAAAAGTCGTTGATTCAATAACTCCAAGCAATGGCTTGTCAATTTAAACATCCCTTCACGAGTATTATAGCCGGCCCTACGTCACGTGGGAAGACTGTATTTATAAGTAAATTTATAAAATTAATAAATAAAATGTGTGACACCCCCTTTAATAAAATCATTTGACTTACGATGAATGGAAACCTTCTTACAACATACCAGGTGTTATTTACCGCAGGGGTCTACCTGAATTTGAGGATGACGATGTGGGTCAGGAGCCTACACTTGTTGTGATTGACGACCTAAAGAGGGAAGCCGATAATAAAGTTGTTGACATTTTTACAAAGGGTTCACACCATAAAAATATAAGCGTGTTTTTTATATCCCAAAATCTGTTTATCAGGGAAAGGGTGAGAGAGATATTTCTCTAAATGCACATTATATTATTTATTTTAAAAATTCTAGAGATAAAACACAAATTCAGTATTTAGCACGGCAAGTATCACCAGATAATACAAAGTTTATTCTGGAAGCTTATAAGGATGCTACCCTAAAACTCCATGGTTATATGATTTTTAATCTCAAACAAGACACACCAGACGAACTTCGGTACAGAACAAATATTTTTCCCGAAGAAGAACCAGTTATTGTTTACGTTCCTAAGAAACACGTTCCTAAAATAGAGCTAAAATATTATAGCTTATAATGACACGCCCTATAATTGATAACGCCGATTCTTTAAAATCTTTACTGAAAGCGAAACCACCTGTACGAAAAGCTTTATTAGCCTGTTCTGATAAAAAATTAGTTCGCTGCATCTGAGAGTGTGTATTAAACTCGTTGTCTGGTAACATTCCCTTATCAAAGTATCAAAAATCAAAGTTAAGGAAGCATAAATCTACTCTAAGACGTCTTGCAAAAAAGGTGAAACAGTCACAGCAAAGAAAAAAATATTAGTCCAAAGTGGGGGTGCATTCCTACCTTTTATTCTGGGACCTCTGTTATCAGGTGTATTAAGTAGCATATTCAGCAAATAAAGCATGGATAACGCTAGGAAAATGATGCTTATATCTCCGGAAAATTTAAATAAGATTCAAAGTTCATCATCATTACCTTCAGACACTCGTAACATCCTTAGATAATGAAATGAATAACATTCTTAAATCGACAAAAAGTGATATTTACATTTTGCTGGAGAACATCGGAAACCAATCAAGCTATTATAGAAAATTCCATAAACGGGAATGAAACGAATCTTGATGTTGAATCATCTGCCGAAAAAGTTATCCCCCTACAAAACGAGATAATAAGTAGCCTACCTCCAACTTTAAAAAATAAAGGTAAAATGCTGCTGGATTATTTAAACGGTTTTGATACAATATCTTGGGATGAGCTAGGACATGTAAAAATACAAGGTGTGCAGATACCCAATTCAAATATTATCGACTTGTTTCATGACGTTTTAAGAAATAGAAAAACGGGTAGCCCTCGTGGTTGGGAGACTTTTCTAACAGAGCTTAAGTTTAAAAATGTACCGATGGAGTTAGTTGGAAATTTGCACAGAAGAAGTTATCTGATTACGAATACACCTAAAACTATTTCACCAATTTTTGCTTCACGCAATTTTACCAAAAAGAAGCACACCTAAAACAACTAAAAAACGCTCTCTCACGTCAATACTAGACAGAAACTTGTCTGATTACGAAGATGAAGCTGACGATGAGTCAAAGATACGTAGTTTAAGTAAATGGGAAAAATTTAGCTGGGAGTCTAAACTCTAATTAGAATTATGGAAGCGGCTTCGTTAAAAATTTTATTCAATGATACGAAACACCCTACAGCATTTTCGTCAGCAAAACCGTTAAAACATCATTCCGAATTACCTATCAAAACTGTTAATGAGTGGTTAAGTTCTCAGGATTCTTATACTTTACATAAACAGGCCAGGAAATTTTTTCGGAGAAACTGCTATAGCGTAAATAATATTGACGATTTATTTCAAGCTGATTTGGTCGATTTAAGAAGTTTGGCCGAACACAGTGACGATATTAAATACATTTTAACTGTTATTGATGTGTTTAGTAAGTACGCGTGGGTTAGACTTCTAAAAAATATAACGGGTGGTGAGGTTTGAGGCGTTTTTAGATATTTTTGAAGGTGACGAGAGAAAACCTATTAAGAGGATAGTCCGCCAAATGTTTGAAATGCGTACTCCTCGCTAGTAAAAATTGATTTTTTGGTGTTTGTAATAAAAAATTTAACAAAAACGCTCTTGTTTTGCCTTGAAATTGAATTTATTTATCATATAGAATTTTTTTTTGATGTATATAGTCTGTTATAAGGGAGTAATTTTGAAAAAATTATAAAAACGCATTTTTTATCATTTTTTCAAAATTATTCCCTTATTACAGACTATATACATCAAAAAAAAATTCTATGTGATAAATAAATTCAATTTGAAGGCAATACAAGAGCGTTTTTGTTAAATTTTTTATTACAAACACCAAAAAATCAATTTTTACTAGCGAGGAGTACGCATTTCAAACATTTGGCGGACTATCCTCTTAATATTCAGACGGATAAAGGAAAAAAATTTTTAGCAAACAAAGTGCAGAATTTATTTAAAAAATACGATATTAATTTTTATGTTGTTGAAAGTCCAGGCATAAAAGCATCCGTTGTTGAGCGTTTTAATCGAACAAAAAAGACCAGAATGTTTAAATATTTTAGTTATAAAAATACGTTTCGTTACGTTGACGTTATCGATGATCTCGTAAAAGGATACAACAACAGTTACCATCGTACAATTAAAACAACCCCGTCCAGTGTTAACGTCGAAAATGTTTTGGAAGTTTGGAAAAACACCATAAAAAATAATAAACTTAAGCCTAAGAATAAAAGTCGATTTAAAGCGGGTGATTACGTTAGAATAACTAGATTCAAACATGTATTTGAAAAAGGTTATTCCAATACCTTCAGCACTGAAATATTTAAAATTGTAAAAGTAATTATGAGAATACCTAAAGTGTACCGTATCTGCGATTTAAATGGGGAACCCATTGAAGGTGTATTTTACAAGGAAGAGTTACAAAAAGTAAAGTACAATCCTCTGGATAAATATCAAATAGATAAAATACTTGCCTCTAAAAGAAAAGATGTTAATCGTATGCATCTCGTCAAGTGGAAAGGGTATAATGATAAATTTAATTTGTGGGTGAAGGCTGAAGAAATATGAAAAAGGATTTTTACATTACTTTACTAAGTAATAATTCTATGAACTATTGCCCTGAGAACAAGACATCTCACTTTTATACCAAATTACCGAAGACCATTAAATTAGAAGGTGAATGGCAGGTCGGCCTTTCCGAAATACAGATCCCTTGTTCGATATTTAGTGTAAACGAATTTCAAAACGCAATCTGGATTCAAATTAACAATAATGTTATAGAAAAGGATCATATAGTACCTGGAGACTACAGAAACATTGATGAAACAATAAATGCTATGAATTCATCAGAAATTCTTTTAAAACATAAAATAAAAGCATCTGCAAACAAAATAACTATAGTATGTGCGTCAGAAGACGTAACTTCGGTTACTTTTGCCCCAAAGCTATCGATGTTGTTAGGATTTGATCCTTACGCTAATGTGATTAGTGAAAAACATACCTCAAGAGGATTCAATATTCTCGGAGGAATTCCTGATCTTTTTATGGTGTATTGTGATATCATTGAACCACAGATTATATCCGACGTCCAGTCAAAACTTTTAAGGATCACTAGCCTGATAAAAAGCAATTATGGTTATGGTTATCAGCAAACTATTACATACGACCGATCTCATTATGTTGATGTACACCGTAGAGAGTTTGAAACTATAGAGATAAATATTAGGACTGATACCGGTGATTTAGTACCATTTCAGTTTGGTACGTCGTGTCTAAAACTACACTTTAAAAAGATTACCTAAAATGAAGTCTTGTCCGTATCATACATATTACGCATCACAGGCTGGAAATGGAATTGGCACAATTTATAAAGCTGCCAGTTTTCTTTGAGGTCTCTTTCAGACAATCATGCCATTAATAAGTGGCGGATTGCGAACTCTCGGAGGAGAAGTTTTAAAGGCTGGGTCGAATATAATTTCCGATTTAGTCAACATAAATCACCAAAGGAATCGTTTCGTAATAGACTAGTGGAAACGGGACATACCTTAAAACGTATGACGATTGATAAACTGGAGCGCATGGTTGGGAGTGGTTTCAAAAGAAGACGTACAAATAGTAAAACTAGCAAGAAAAAAATCATTTCATCAAAAGCTCTTGTTGTGAGAGGAGTGAACCGTAAATTAAAACATTCTAAACGAAAAGATATTTTAGGTTAAGATGTCATTTTTGCATACTTTATCACACGAGTGTATAAAATCTGAACTCGATTTATTTGCCGTGCCCACGACTCAAACCAGTGTTGAAAGTGGTAGCTGGATTGATTACATGCCTCTTTCATCGTTAAGTGAAGATTCCCCCATAGAATTTATTGTACCAGGAAATGGAGATGAATATTTAGATTTGTCGCATACTTTGTTGCATTTAAAAGTTAAGGTTGTAAAAGGAGATGGTACAGCTCTTACTGCTGCAGAGAGTGAAACCGTTAGCTGTGCTAATAATTTACTTCACACCCTTTTCACTCAAGTTGATGTATATTTAAATCAAAAACTTGTTTCTCCACCAAGTAATACCTACGCCTACAGAGCATACATAGAAACCTTACTAAATTATGGTTCGGAAGCAAAAAGAACTCATCTCAGCGCTGGTTTATGGTTCGATGACACTCCTGGTTCTTTGAATGTGATAGGTGACGATAATAGCGGGCTCAGGCTAGAAAAGAGTTTTTAGCACTAAGTAAAAGTGTAGACCTCATCGGTCACCTCCACTGTGATATATTTAATCAGGATAAATTTCTATTAAATGGCGTTGAGTTGAAAGTTAAGTTAGTACCTTCAAGACATGCGTTTGTGCTATTGTCAGCAGTTGCAGGGGTTAAGGTTGTAATTCAGGAAGCCGGACTTCTTGTACGACGAGTAACAATTAGCCCCACTGTTCTTTTGGCTCATGCAAAAGGTTTAGAGTTATCAAGAGCAAAGTATCCAATTACAAGAACTGATGTTAAAGTTATTACTATTCCACAAGGTGTTCAAAGTAAATCGATAGATAATATTTACTTAGGACAGATGCCAAAAAGATGTATCATCGGGTTTGTTACGAATGCATCATACAATGGTACTCTAGTCAGTAACCCCTTTAATTTCACACATAACAACATGAATTATATCAGTCTTTATATAGACGGTCGCCAGGTTCCATCTAGAGCCATCACACCTGATTTTCAAAATAACGCGTTGTTTGTTCAGGCATATCATACTATATTTTCTGGAACGGGCATACATTATACAAATGAGGGAAATAATATCTCCATATCTGATGTTAAGGATGGTTTTAGTCTAATGGCTTTTGATTTAACACTTGACTTATCAGCCAACATGTGTAATCAGTGGAATTTGGTTAAGCAAGGATCACTTAGCCTCGAAGTTAGATTCGGCGCTAATTTACGAGAAACCTTAAATTGCATTATTTTTGGGGAGTTTGATAACCTTATTGAGATTGATAAAAACAGAAATGTCATAGTTGATTACTCGAGCTCGATATTATTTATCCCAGTTACAAGCAACACAACATGCAGAGTACGTTTGTGCTTCTAATCAGCTACCCCGAATGATACGCAAACCATGCCTTATAATTGCAAACACGATGCCGTTCTGGGATTCTGGTGAACACTGGGTCGCTATGTACATCAATAAATACAAAGAAGGAGTATATTTTGATAGTTTTGGACGTCCTCCTATAAATAACGATCATTTAATGTTCTTAAAACGCCACTGTAAAAGCGTTTTGTATAATGATAAAATTATGCAACATGTAAATTTCGATGTATGCGGAAAATATTGTTTAGTTATTTTATTATACTTAGTTAATAATGGTAATTTAATAGATTTTCTTTCTCTATTTACTGATAATATGAAAAATAATGATTCTGTAATAAATAAGTTATTTAAATTGTATTTTAAAAATTAGTATTATAATTCTTATTATTATAAGTTATATATATATATTATGTTTTTATATACATTTGATATGTAAGGTAAAATAAAAATAAAAGCAGTTTTATATAATATTTTTTATTTATATCAATTGCCCATTTCACTTTATTACAATGTTATGATATTAGACATTTGAGTACATGAAATTATTGTATTCAACTTTTCTTGATATCTCTTCTTTTAAAAAATTGGGGAATTTTAATAGCATCTCACTTACTAATTCTTCATTGCACCCGTTTTCGTTACGCATTTTTATAAGTTCCCTCCATAGTAACTCTTCTGTCACTTCCTCCGCTGCTTCACTCCTGACCATCTCAATATAGCTGTAGATTGGGCCGTAATCAATTAACCTTATTCTATTAATTATATCAGTGAACCATACCGAATTAACATCTATCATCTTCAACGACTTTTCACCTAGGCACACTGATAATTCATTTTCCATAAAGGATCTTACCTCCACGTAATTTTTATGTACTTGTAAGGAGTGGTCAGGCAGCGGTATCGGCCAAGCAAACTCCTTATTCTTCAACGTCGCTAAGGCCTCTGGTAGTGCGTTTACAAAGTTTCTGAAACTTTCTGGCGAAAACCTGGGTCCGTTATCAAGACGAGGGTTGCAGATAATTACGGTTGCTTTATACTCAGAGTAAGGGTCCAAGCCGAATTTGATCACTTTGCTACCGCTGGGGATTAAAGGTAGCTGAATCTCTCGAAGCAGCCTATTCTTCTCACCCCAGTTCTCGTTGATGCCACCCAGATTCTTCTCTCTACCGTCGGCCTCATCCCAATTCTCTTCATACAATATACGATTAAAACTCTTATTAACATTTGCGTTGTATGAGGCACTTTTCTTCAATCTATCTTGATTTGTCATCTTCGTAGACTTGGTATACCCGGAGGTCTTCTTCGTAATTTTGGTGTTCGACATCGCTTGCAAAGAATAAATTTTTTGATCGATACTGTTGATATGTGGTTAAGGTCCAGCATTTATACCTAGTTTTTATCTGACGTCACATACATATTTAAAACATGGACACGTGCAAACCCTATTACATTACGGTAGTGGGGTCAAGTCAACCCTCATTGTCACCTATACTGTACATATTTAAAACATATCGAATCTTTCCCACAGGTATAATTTGGCTTAAGATGCACAAAGTAACCGTCCCAGAATACACAATAGAGGTGGGAGCAACTCAACCATCGTTATCACCAACCACCCAGAATACACAATAGAGGTGGGGGCAATCATCCCTCATTGTCAGGTATGCCGCAGGTGTTCATTTTGAAAAAAAGGAGGAGTGGGGGCAAGTCAAGGGCTACTACTAATGTTAAAGTATCGCTTTTGAATCATTCCTAGTTTGTAGGTTATATCAAAGAGTTCAGAAGGAACCGCGAGACGCTGTTAAAAGTCCAAAGGAAGGCGGCAGTTAGAACGATTGCGGCGTACAGGACTCTCTCGACCGAGGTAGAAAGAGAAACTCTCATCATAGAAGGTTTTTCAATTCTTATCGAAAAACATTTGTACACAGATGAAAAAAAAATTCAGAGTTAATCAGGATCAGTTTAATTACATACTAAACATTATTGAAGAAGACCTAAAAACAATTCCAACAAATATTATAAAACAACCAATTACCCCGACAGAAAAATTACTTGAAAAATTAATTACTTTACCATTAGTAATTAAAAACATCATCAAGTTGCCGGAGGTGGTTATCTGTATTAACAATTCTCATTCGATTTTTAGCAGTTAGATGTCACTGTCTATTGAGAGACTTTGTACTTTATTCAGCAAGGTTGACACTTGTGAATTGACGCAAAATGGCGTTAACTACACCACGTTCAGCGGTTATGTAGCGGGTTCAGGTAATTCTTTAATCATCGCTGTGTAAATAACTCAAGTGAAGCGATGTTTTGTTAAAAATCAAACCAGGAACTGTAAATAGTTGTAATAATGTATATATTTTTGTAAATACTTGTAAATAGTGTGCACACACCTATAAACAGTGTACATAGAATCCACCTGGTTGAATTAAAAAATCTTCGATTTAAAAAAAAACTAATTAGAAGTAATCGTTTACACTGAGTAAGTCATATAAAACCTGTATTTAACTATATACTAATGTTTAGAACTTTTTAGCCCATATGACAATATGTGCGCCAAACCAAAAAAATTTTTTTGCATTTGATGTTTTTCACCTTGCGAGGTGCTTTTTAAATAACAATTGATGATTGATTGCCCTCTTGGGATGTTACTTGCATGTTATGTTATTTCGTTAATGTTTTTTTTTTGACAATTCGTCAAGTCTTTCCTAGAGTAATAGGTTTCTACCAAGTAAGTATTTCATAACACTAAACCCAACTAATTATGTTTTTTTTTAGGTGCTGATTGCAGAGATTTTGCTCCCATTTTAGGTCGAAATTGATTTTATTCGCCGTTTATTGTGTTTCAATACTAAAAGTTACGATGTAATGTTGCTTAGTTTCCAATCGCTGAAGCATGTAAACCGTCAAACTTTACGTAACCTACAAAACGTACATAATATATTAAATTTAATAGTATTTAAAATAAAATTATAAAATAATGGACCAGTTTAAAATACGTTTTTATATAAATGGGAATTTCCTGGAACTCACGGTAGATGAGGAAATTTATACCTATTTAATGGGTATGAACTTTTTAAATTGATAACTTTATAATTAATAACACATAAAACAATTGCAGATAATAACAACAATTCCATTCAATACATAAGAGATCTCATAAATGCAAGTGTGATTGATATTGGAGATGTACAGAAATTAGAGCGTCTTGAAATAGATGGGTAAGTACATTTATCACAGTATTTAAATTAAAAATTGTTTGTATACTGTATACATTTGATTTAGATTAAAAAGACTACTACTCGAAACAGGCAAAGAAAACCTGGTATCAGCAGGGGGTGAGCAAATTAAGTGTTTAAAGTCGCTGCAATAAAATAAAAAATATTTCAGATGGTGAATGGGGCATCCCCGAAACAAAATTTTTATTGGACAAATATGAGCAATATTTGTTCTTGGTGTGTCCAATGAAGAAATTTAAAACGAAGAGAGGTATGTGGAAACAGATAGCTGAAGACATCAAGAATATATTGAGTATAACAAAAACTGATGTGCAATGTGAAAACAGATACAAAACTGTCTTAAAAAGGAAAAAAAGGCAATAATAGCAAATCTGGTTGCTCCAGGGTAGAAGTACCCTATGAGGCAGAAATTACTAAAATTGCTGGTCAAGATGACAGCATTGGACCGGAGGTTTTAAGAGGACCTTCTAAATTCGTATTAAAAAATAAAGAACCGCCTACTTTAACTTCAGAACCTGAAGAAAAAAGGCCTTGCGTGCAGAGTAATTCAAAAGATACCAAAACTTAAAGAAGCTTTTGTGATGTGTACAAAAAATACAAAAAGAAAAAGAAGAGAATCGTCAGAAAAGACATGAAGAAAAATTGGAACTAATGAAGACTCTAATAAATAATTTGAGTCAATCTAAAGAAAAGTAAGTAAGTATATTCATATTAAATAGTTTTTGTACCTGTAATTATATTGATATTAAGGAGTTTTTGTTCTAAGAATTATATTTATTTTATGACTAGTCATTTGAAAAAGTTATTGTGATTTTGGGATTGTAATTAGTTTATAGAATTACATTTATATTAAAAAGTTTTTGTTCTTCGAATTATATTTATTTTACGACTAGTCATTTAAAAAAGTTATTGTGATTGTAATTAGTTGACAGAATTACATTTATATTAAGGAGTTTTTCTTCTTAGAATTATATATATTTAATGACTAGTCATTTAAGAGAGTTACTTTGTGATTTAAGAATTGTATTTAGTTAATATAATTAAATTATATTAAGGAGTTTTTGTAATTAGAATTATATTTATGTTATGAGTTGTCATATGTATTATATATGAGTTATTTGTGATTTTGGAATTGTAATTAGTTCATATAATTAAATTTATATTAAGGAGCTTTTTTTCTTAGAATTATATTTATATTATAACTGATCATTTAAAAGAATAGCTTTGTGATTTTAAAATTGTATTTAGCTCATATGTTACATTTATATTAAAGAGTTTTTGTTCTTACAATTATATTTACTTTATAATACCTTTTCTTGAATACTTTCCTTATTACCTAGGATATGAAAAACAAAAACAATTTAAAAAATTTATCATTTTATTAACAATAAAAGTTATATTAAGTATGTTAGAATGTTAGTTAGTATGTTAATAATAATAATTGATAATTGTCAAGTTAATTGTTGTCATGTTTATTAGAGTTAATAAAATATTTTGTAAAAAGGTACAATCATTTTATTGTAGAACAAACCGCACTTTGCTAACTATTTAATTTTGGGGTGGTAAATTATTTAGTGTGGCACATATGAAATTTCGTTTTTCTTAGCCTTAGATCACTTTCTTCCTCACCCTGCAAATCTAAAGGCTGCTCTTCTTCGTCAATTGTAATTAGGTTATCATTATCTATACATAGATTATGTAGAGTACAGCAGGCCAATATAAACTTGGTCATTTTGTCGACATGATGAAATTCTAAAAGATGCAACTGCCTGAATCTAGTTTTCAAACGCATTTTCAATTAAAACTCTTGTACCACAAAATTTTTTATTATGTTCAGGTGTAATGTTCCCATAATCTTCATAATAAATATTCGCGAAGAGCATATGCACCATCACCTAATAGGTGGTAGTTTCCACCATAAATTGGTGGAAGTCTTTGACTTATAAACGAAAGTCGAAAAACCCTGCTATCGTGCATTTTCCCCGGTGGTCCAGTAAAACAATCAATGAATCTTTTTTGTAATCACATATCCCTTGTAAGGTTATGGAAGGTTTATCATGCCTGTTGACGTAAGTAGACTTTATTTTATGTGCGAGTGTCCGGATTTCAATATACGTTCCATCTATGCATCCGAGCACACCTGGGACATCAGATACCTAATAAAATTAAAAAATAACATTTTGTGATTTACATAATTAAATTTTAAAACGTGATTTTCTGCAGAGTGCATTGGGCTGCCGCTGTAGTTTTCATTTCCAACATAAAATTGGGAAACACAAAATCCTTCAATTAACTTTTCAACAGTATTCCTTTTGAGTCGAAATGTGGTTTTAAACTAAAATAAAACAATTTTCAATTACTTTATACTTCCAATAATAATAATTTAATTTGATTTTAAAACAAACAAATAAAACAAATTCATTATTTCAAAGGAAATACAATAGTTTTAAATTAATTATAAATTACCTGTTGATTAGAATAACTTTGTACTACATCTTCCACATATCTTTCTATTCGCGGCTTATTGCCACCTTTTTCAAAAAATTGTTCTAGTTCACTTTCACTTGATGATGATGAAGATTCTAAAAACTCATCAACCAACATAACCAAACTTGCTGTTTTGTACGCCATATTTGCACTGGAACTGATGCACCGGCTCTTCGAGCCAGTGTCGATAAAGTTGCACTCGATGCGCACCGAGTGCACTTTAGGTGTAAGCAGAAAACGGCCACAATGAAAATGTAAGCGGAAAACGATGCGCGCAATCGGTGCAGCAGAAAAAGCTATAAATTCCGTGCTCTAGAATGAGGCGACTTATTATTATGCTTTATCTATTTACTCGCACCGTAGGCAACTCATCTAACTAAGAATCCAAATGCGGGATATTCCGGTACAATAGACATGGGCGCGAGAGTTTCAACCATGAAAGAAAGTGCACCGACAAGGTTTCGATTGTCGGGTGAGAAATCAATCAAAAATTTATATGGTTTCGGGAGCAGTGCAGAACCCGTTTTGCGGAAATGGATATCCCGCTGGTCAGGCTGACGCTCTATCGTGTTAACACGGAAATCGAAGTTTGTGTGGTCCCAGACTCAGCCCAAAATATTGAGATGCTCATCGGCAGTGGCGGATTACCATTGAGGTGGATGAGGCGGCCGCCTCTGGCCCCACATGTAGTTTTGGCCCCCTCACGACAAATAGTAATGATATTTTATATTCAAATACTCGTTAATTCACTCAAATGTATTGAACATTTTTACCCTATTCCCTATTCAACTGGAAATTGTCACTTTTTGGTACAGAGATCCTAGGACATAGCACGTGCGCGCATATCCACTTGCCGCCGCCCTGATATTTTCAGCGCACACGTGCACAGAATTATTCAAATTCGAGCGCATTTCGCTAAGGAGTTGTGTTGTGCAGTTGCAGTAAGCATTGGGTGCAGTTTTTTTGTGTGCGTAATTTACAATCTACAACTCAAATAGAAAACAGGTAAGTAAAGTGTAAAGTAAATGTAGTATTAACAATACTATAATTATTTATTATAATCACATTTTGACAGATACTATAAGGTAAAAATAAATTACATTTGAGAAATACTAATTTAATAAAATATGACGACACTGATGCTTTAGATTAGTTGTAGTTAGTTGGAGGTTTTTCTATTTTCCTATTAAGTAGTAATTTAATTAAAATAATTTTGCATTTACTATTTTAGCCATCATGAAGCGAGTATACCCATCGGGAACTGAAAAACGTAAAAAAGGAAAGAAAAGGAAGAAATGTCCCTTAGTATGAAAGACTCCCTAAAATATTTTCTGATATCTTCAGACAACAAAGAGAATAAGAGTAATAGGGCCGAAAATGTAGAAGAAGAAATTCTTGTATGCAGTGGACTTCATGACCAAAAAAACGAAAAGCAAGGAGAAGAAGAGAACACTGAAATTGAGGAAAATCAAGAAAAGGAAGCTGATAAAAATAATATAAAAGAAAATAGCGAACATCGAGGACTTGCAGAGGAAGAAAATGGAATATTTCAAGATCCTAACTTTCCAAAAGATATTGCCTTGTGGCCATTACAAATATCGGATGAAATGGTAAATCATTTCTTAAATAATAAACCTTGCAATATCATCCTTAAGAGTTGAATACATAGATAGAAATATGACGTACTTTAGAAATATTTGTGAGAGTAATTTTTATTGTTTAAAGGCTAGCGGCTCGAAAGAATATCGAGAATGCCTTATATTCTCTGAAACCACTAAACATATTTACTGCTATGTTTGCAAACTGTTGTCGCGATCCAAATCTAAATTCATAACTGGGTTCAATGATTGGAAAAATGTAAACCGTGAATTAAAAAACCACGAATCTTCTAAAGATCACTTTAATTCCATGTTGAGCCTAAAAAAAAGATAATCAGTAGCCGGACGTATTGATACTCAAATAGCTCGTGAAGTTAGAGTGAAGGTAATGTAAATTATTTATCTCATACTACATGCGATGAATTTATAAATTTAATGGGAACTGAAGTAAAGCAACACTTAATTCAAGAAATTCAGGAGTCTTTATATTATTCTATTATTGTTGATTCTACGCCAGACGTAAACCACATTGACCAACTAAGTTTTATATTAAGGTACATTGATAAAGCGGGCGATACGAGAGAACGATTTTTTGGTTTTTTACCAATTGAAAATCACAATTCAAAATATCTAGTAGAACTTATTTTGGAAACTTTAAACAATTTGTCTTTAGATATTAAAAATTGTCGCGGCCAGACATACGATCATGCAGCTAATATGGCTGGTAAATATGTTGAAGTAATTGTTTAATACAAGTTAAATGTCTTATATTTTCAATGATGTTGTAGTGGTAGCATAAGACAAGTAGAGTGGGAAATGCTTAGTTAGTATTAGTTAATCAAGTTGAACTGTAATTAGTGTTAAGGTAATAATTGTGAAGACAAGTACAATTGTCTTAAGTTGTATGCGTGAAGAATAAAGAAACTAAATCTATCTGGTGTATGGATTTAAGAACCTTTTAATAAAACATTACATGGCGATCCTGCCACACCATTACCAGTAGTTAAGAGAAAGTAGAGAAAAAAAAAAGAACTTAAATAAAAATGGGATCAACACAGTCAAAAGAAGAAGTTATAATCGCTCAAACTGCAAGTGGGGATGCCAAAGTCTCCCAACAATTAAACCTAACAGAATGGCTGTTAATTAGTCTTTTGGTGATTGTGGTAATTGTAATTTTTGGAATTATATTTAAAAAGTGTAAAACCTTCCTTAGGAAAATGATAAGGCAAGAAATTAACAAGAGTGAATTGAAAAAATCTCAAACAATAGAAGTTTAAGAGTAAACAACAAGAAAAAGTGCTATTCAGTGGAATATTGTGGGAAAAAAAAAATCGACGAAAATAAACTAAACTAATTAATAAAAATTAAAAGTATTGTGTAAGTGACTTCAGTTATAATTATAAACAAATATAAAGTGTGTCAACTGTGTAATTGGTAACAATGCAGAATCAGCAAACTCAGCAATGGAACTTGGACATCATTGAAGGCGAGAATGACGAAACTGCAGGTCAAACTTCAAAGTAGGATCAACAGAGTGATTTGGGTAACAATGTTGAAATCGCCAATTTTACAAAATTATCGTTCTAGTTTAATTGTTGTTCTTTAAAAATAATTACAAAGTTGCTTAAGATTAAATTATTGATGATTCTTAATATTAAGATATTAATTGTATTTTTAGTAAAATTATTAGGGATTTTCTAATGGGTTTCAATAAACTATTAAAATTACTTGATGATTTAAATAAAATTAAAACATATTTAGTTAAGATAGGGCCAAGTAGACGTACTAAAGGTGAAATATTAAATCAGAAAATAAACGAAGCTAAATTAATTCATAAGCCTATAACCGAAATTATTAGTCAAATTAATGATCAAATTAATCATTCTGAATTACACGATTCGGATATAGTAAAAGTTACAGAAACACAAAAATCAATAAACAGTGTTTATCAAAAAATTTTAGATTTTGCTTCTCAAAAGGACCTTGATACTGCGAAAATGGCTGCTTTTGATTTAAAAACGGCTGTTAGTCTTTTGCCAGCTATGGATGGCACAGAACAAAAAACGCAGCAATTATTAGACGCAGTGGAATTGTATGATTCAATGCTTGATGATGATGATAAACCATTATTAATAAATTTTGTTTTAAAAACGCGCTTATCGCCGAGTGCTAAATTAAGATTATCAACGACTTACGCTTCTTGTCAACGGTTAATTGCGGATATAAAAAGAAATTTATTAACCCAAAAATCGGATACAGCGCTACAAACAAAACTAACTCGCGCAAGACAGGGAGATAAATCTATTGAAGAGTTTGGTAGTGAATTGGAGGAATTATTCGTGGATCTAACTATTGCTCAAGCTAACGGAGATAACAATGCATTTTCAATTTTAAAACCGATAAATGAAAAGAATGCAATAAAACGATTTGCTGATGGTTTAAGGAACCAAAAACTTAGTACAATAATTTCCTCAAGAAATTTTACTTCATTGAAAGATGCGATAAGAACTGCACAAGATGAAACAATATCTCGAAATGAGAATAATCAAGTGATGAGTTTTACAGGACGAAGTTTTGGTCGAGGAAGAGGCTATCAACAAGGTTTTAGAGGAAATAATTACTCAAATAGAAGCAACAGAGGTCAAAATAATTCACATCGGAATTTTAACAGAGGAAGACCGTTTTCGAATTTTAATGGCAGAAATTCTAATAATTACACTCAACGAGGAACTTTTAATAACAACAATAATAGAGGAGGAAGATCAAGAGGACAAAATCAAAACAATAGGGGAAGAAATAATATTTATTTCGCGGGAAATAATTCAAATGAGTCGGAAAACACAGAGGCATCAGATGAATTAAATTATTTTTTTCGAGAGAATGTCAACTTATCATATTTATATGTGTTCGGGAATGAGTGAGGTAACATTTTGTGTGAATGATAAAAATTTAAAATTTTTAGTTGATACGGGTGCATCTGTATGTGCAATCAAGTATGAATGTTTAGGTAGTAATATATTAATTAAGAAAGATATAATTAAAATTAATGGCATTGGAGGAAAGGTAATATCAGAAGGTTATGTTTATTTAAAACTTAATATTGGTAAAATATGTTTTCAAGAGAAATTTTACGTGTTTAAAAATTTACCATGTTCATCTCAAGGAATAATTGGACAAAACTTTTTTTATTAAATATAAGGGTATTATAAATTTTGAGAAAAATAATTTATTGCTCTATAATCAGGGGGAAGAAATTAGCCTGTCCCTTAATTCTGGAAATAATAAAATTTTAACAATTCCACCTAGATGTGAAATTATACATTATGTTTCCACCACTATGAAAAATGAATGTGTGGTTGTCCCGAAAGAGTTATGCTTGGGTGTATTTATGGCTGGAAGTGTGGCGAAACAGAATAATGGAAAAATTCCAATTAAAATACTTAATACACGAGAAGAAGAGGTTTCATTGACGAATTGTATACCACATCTACAAAATCTAAGCGAATACAACATTTGTAACTTTAATACTACTTCTACTACAGTCAATCGGACTAAGAAACTTTTCAGCGTTCTTGATTTGAAGGATCTTACTAAAGAAGAACAAGTAGCGGTTGAAAATATTTGTGCCAAGTTTGCGGATATATTTCATTTGCCTGAAGATAAACTAACAACAACAAACATCTATAGTCAATCCATAAAATTAAAAGAGGATGTTAACCCAGTATATGTAAAACCCTACAGACTACCACAAGCTTTTAAAGAGGAAATTGGAAAGCAAGTTGATAAAATGCTTAAAGATGACATAATCGAAGAAGCACAGAGCGAATGGTCTTCACCATTACTTATTGTACCCAAAAAGATGGATAATAGCGGCGAGAAGAAATGGCGAATTGTAATAGACTACAGGTTGTTAAACCAACGAATCCAAGATGATAAATTCCCCTTACCAAATATTAGTGAAATTCTGGATTCCCTATCAGGCGCTATATATTTCAGTCATCTTGATTTAAGTCAAGGATATTATCAAGTTGAACTTGATCCTGAAAGTAGACCATGTACAGCATTTACAACAAATCGGGGTCAATATCAAATGAAGAGGTTACCAATGGGTTTAAAAATAAGTCCTAGTAATTTTTCGAGACTTATGACGGTAGCAATGTCAGGTCTAAATTACGAAAAATGTTTTGTATACCTAGACGACTTAATTGTTTTTGGTAGAAATTTACAAGATCACAATAATAATTTAATTAAAGTTTTTGAAAGACTCAGGAAAGTTAACTTAAAACTGAACCCATCAAAGTGTGAATTTTTGAAAAAAGAAATATTATATCTGGGTCATATGATAACCTCAGAAGGAATTCTACCGGATCCTGATAAAATTAAAGTTATGCAAAATTATCCGGTACCAACAAGTTCAGATGAGGTTAAAAGATTTGTGGCATTTGCAAATTATTATAGGAAATATATTCCAAATTTCGCAGAAGAAGCAGCACCTTTAAACAAATTAAGTAGGAAATATGTTACATTTGAATGGACGAATGATTGTCAAAAATCATTCACTTTTCTAAAAACTGCATTAATGCAACCCCCAATTCTACAATATCCTGATTTTTCAGAAACTAACGAATTTAGGCTTCAAACAGATGCATCAGGTATGGCAATAGGAGCAGTTTTATCAAACAAAAACAACAAACCAATAGCTTACGCTAGCAGAGGCTTAAATAAAGCTGAATTAAATTATGCGACTATTGAAAAGGAATTATTAGCCATCGTTTGGGCCGTGAAACATTTCCGTCCATATTTGTTTGGAAGACATTTCAAAATACTTACTGATCACAAACCACTTATATATTTATTTAATCATAATAATCCATCCAGTCGGTTAACAAAATTTCGCTTGTGTCTCGAAGAATATGATTTTCATGTTGAGTATGTAAGAGGAACCGATAATGCAGCGGCAGACGCATTATCGAGAGTGATTGTGACATCGAGTGAACTGAAAGATATGAATGAAAATTTAATGGCAGTAATGACAAGGGCTATGAGCAAAGGAAAAACTAAGGATTTAGACGAAAATACTAACGTAACAACAAGAAAGGATAACTCTACAAAAATTTGGCCTGCGCAACCAAATGTAGTGGAAATTCTTAAAAAACCAAAAGAAGGAATAGAATTAATAATAGATTTTAACCAAAATATAGATAAAGTAAGAAATTTAAATCATGTAGCTACAAAATCAAATATAGTAATATTTGTACCGTCACTTCTTACAATTTTTATAAATCCAAAAACTCGATCAACACTGACGCGAGACGTATTGTTGAGAGATTTGGAAATTTTATGTAAAGAAATGAATATAAAAGAACTAGTTATAATAAAGAATGAAAAAAATAAGAAGATGATTGATGAATTGGCCAATGGAATAGGAAGAAAATGCAAATGGACCGGTCCCCGTTTATGTATCATAAAAGAAGTAACAAGAGTAATAGACCAAGAAACCAAAAAGGTTATCTTAAATGATTTTCATCTACTACCAACTAGCGGACATGCAGGAATTAAAAGAATGGTAAACAATATTAAAAAATATTATTTTTGGCCAGGTATGACAAAAGATGTAACAAATTATGTTAAAAGATGTGATAGCTGTCAACGGAATAAATACCAAAGGTACACCAAGTAACCGATGTGCATAACATCTACAGCTAGCTCATCCTTCGAAAAAGTGTATTTAGACATCGTTGGACCTATTGAAACAGATGATAACGACTTCTCTTATATATTAACGCTCCAATGTGAACTAACAAAATTTGTAGAAGCTTATCCTCTCAAATCAAAAGACGCAGTAACAGTTGCCAAGGCTTTTGTCGAAAATTTTATATTACGGTACGGAATACCCAAAGAAATCGCAACTGACCGTGGTACAGAATTTATTGCAAAAACAATGCAAGAAGTATGTAAATTATTGCACATTAATCAATTAAAAAGCACGGCTTATCATCATGAAAGCATAGGATCATTAGAAAATTCCCACAAAGCATTAGGAGCATATTTACGGACGTTAGTAAGTACGCAAGGTTCTTCATGGAGCACGTGGATTTCCAATTGGTGTTTTTCATATAACACAACTGTTCATACAGAAACCCAATATACACCATACGAATTAGTTTTCGGAAGAGTATGTACGTTACCAAGTAATTTGACTAATAAGTTCGATCCATTGTATAATTTTAACGATTATCCCTTAGAACTAAAATATAGGTTGCAAAGAGCAAATATAGATGCTCGAAATAACCTTATTAAAAGTAAGACTCATAGGAAAACTAGGTATGATAAAAATGTAAATCCTGTTAATTATAAAGCAAATGACCTAAATTTATTAAAAAGTGAATCGGGAAATAAACTAAGTGCGGTATATGAAGGACCGTATAAAGTGATAAAAGAGTGCGAACCAAACGTGATAGTGTTAAAAAATAAAAAGGAATTGATTGTGCATAAAAATAGAACAAAACCATATTTTGTGTGAAAAAAAAAAAAAAAAAAAAAAAAAAAAAAAAAAAAAATAAACTTATGTATCTAATTGTAATCAAAACATGAACTTGTCGGGTATAAAGAATTCGCTTGAGTAGCATTTATAAAAAATGTGATTAGTTCACATTAAGTTGTAATTAATAGTATAGTTATGGTAGGTTAAGAATTAAATGAATAAGTAGTAAAATAAAGGTAATTATTTATAGTCAAAAGAATTTATTTCAAAAAGAAAAAAAAAAAAAAAATTAATCAAATTCTTTTAAATTTCCCAATGGAGGTGTAGTGGTAGCATAAGACAAGTAGAGTGGGAAATGCTTAGTTAGTATTAGTTAATCAAGTTGAACTGTAATTAGTGTTAAGGTAATAATTGTGAAGACAAGTACAATTGTCTTAAGTTGTATGCGTGAAGAATAAAGAAACTAAATCTATCTGGTGTATGGATTTAAGAACCTTTTAATAAAACATTACAATGTGTTGATATAATTATTATTTTATAATAATCATGTATGTTAAAAAAAAGAGTGTACTTGACAAGTTAATCAAATATTAGAAATATATGTACCAGCAAATTGTATCTTCTAGAATAAAGAGTTTTTTTAGAAGCACAAGAGTTTTAAATACAATAGGTTATGTGACCAGTCCACGCGAGTCATTAAAGAATAGAAGGAAGCGCACAAAATATTATTTTTTTTATTGTGGAGTATCGTTGACATTTCTTAAGTTATGGAGTTGACGAAACACATAAAACCTCTGATTGTTGAAGTAAATTGGCAAATTTGGAAAAGGAAAATGCGAGACCTATTGGATTATCACGAAGGTGCTCTAGATGTCATTGAGGGAAGGTTAGTAAAACCTGAGCCCTTGGCAAATGATGCTAAGGAAGAACAAATCAGGCAGTATATAAAGGCAAGTGATTTGTTTCGAAAGGCAAACTGTTACGCAAAATCAATGATTTCAAGTTCAGTGACAGATGAAGTTTATCAAAAGATAATGGTTAAACAAACAGCGTATGAGGCTTGGGAGGCTTTAAAATTGAATTTTGAGGCGTCATCCAAAGATCAATTGTTCAAAATATGTACTGACTTTTTTGTGTTCAATTGGATTTTGGAGAGGATGCTTCAACTCACGTTGCAAAAATGAAAGTGCTTTGCCAGACTTACTTTTAGTGTGCAAAATTCTGCAAATTTTACCAGGTGACTTCGAGAATTTCAAGTCCAGTTGGATGTTATTGTCGAAAAATGAAAATAAAACATTTGAAGAATTAATTACTCAATTGTGTATGTATGAGAGAAATTTCAGAAAGATCACAGATGGAGGAACTGGGGAAGCATTGTTAGTAAAAAGTGAAAAACCAAAGTTGAATCGAGGCTTACATAGGTCTAAACAAAATGACAGTTGTAATTATTGTAAAAAGAAAGGACATTGGGTAGTTACATGTAGAAAGTGGATTGCTGACGGACGACCGCAAAAGAAGGTTCCTCAGAGCAATGCTGTAGATACAAATGTAGCCTTGTGTTCAGTAGATGAAGATATTCTTCGAGTGGAAACATTATCATCGGGATGGTGGATTGATAACGGAGCTACAAAACACGTGACAAATTGTTCAGACTTATTTGTAGAGTTCCAAGAATTCCAAAGTCCTTGCGTCATTAAGGCCGCTGGAGTAGAGGTTCTTCCGGCTATTGGGAAAGGAACCATAGAAATTTTGTCATTTACTGAGGACAAAACACTGAAAATAACTTTAACTGATGTTTGATTTGTTCCAAAAATTTCGAAAAACTTATTTTCTGTTTTAGCTGCCCAGGATAAGAATATAAACAATAGATTTTATTCAACAGCGACAAAGTGTTGGCTGAAAGTAAATGGAAAAACAGTTGTATGTGGGAGTCGAAACAAAGGCGGAACTCTATACAAACCAGCTATCGAACCAATTACTCCTAAGAAAGTAGATAGGGTTAGCATTACTAAAGCAGAAAATTCGACATTACAATTGTATCATGAGAGATGGGGTCATCAAGACAAACAACACGTAAGACAGATGCTCAAGAGAGAGTTGGGTATCAACGTGAAGCTGGTAAGAGAAATATGCGAGCCATGCATTTTTGGTAAGGCGCAACGATTACCTTTTGGTACTAGAGTAAAGGCTACAAAACCTGGAGAACTTTTTTCTACTGATGTAGTTGGTCCATTTTGTGAATCTTTTAGTAAAAAGCGTTTTTTGGTTGTATTTAAAGATAGTTATACCAAATTTCGCTATGGTTTTGTAATTAAAAACAAATCTGATGTTAAAGTTCTGTTAAAAGAATTTTTAGCACATGCAAAAACAGTAGGACACAAGATTAAAGAATTACTCAATGATAATGGAGGAGAATTTGACTGTCAAGGGGTAAAATGCATTCTTGCAGAGAGTGGAATCACGCAGAGACTGACAGCACCATACACACCGGAACAAAATGGTGGCAGTGAGCGTGAAAATCGTACAATTGTTGAGATGGCAAGAACTTTTAAGTACTCGAATTGCGATGTTGAATTTCCAGCTGCAATATGGGCAGAGTTAGTGACAGCAGCAATTTACATTCTTAACAGAGCAGGAAAATCATCAGAAGAAGGAGTCAGTCCTTATGAACTATGGATGGGAAAGAAACCTAGAATAAAACATTTGCGTTACATTGGATCTTCTTGCTATGTTCATATACCAGCTGAGAGGAGAAAAAAGATGGACAAAAAGGCAGTGAAAGGATTTCTTGTCGGGTATGATGGTGATGAGCGTTACAGAATTTATGTTCAGAAGGATCAGAAAGTAATTGTCAAGAGACGTTCAATTCCAAAAGAGACTGAAAGAATGTAAAAGTGAAGTAACGCTACAAACGGAAGATAATAAAAATAAAAATCAGTTTGAAGAAGTAGATGAAGATGAAAAGTCACAGATTGATGTTGAAAAAAGGTCAAAGATCAAGTCTGAAGATGAACACAAATCTCAACAGCTGTTAAGTAATGGCGAAGAATATCTAACTGACAGTGATGAAGAGGAAAATTCTGAACAGATATCTGGAAGAATTTTAAGAAATCGATTAACTTTAAACAAACCCAAATATCTAGAACATTACGCCTTGATAATGGAAGAATTTGTTAATGAAGTAACAGAGGATCCTGAGACTCTTGAAGATGTTTTAAACAGCAAAGATTCCGCTGAATGGAAGAAAGCTATGGATCAAGAAATTGCTTCATTCAAAGAAAATAAAACTTGGATTTTGTCAGATCTTCCACCGGATGCAAGAGCAATTCCATGCAAATGGGTCTTTCGGTTAAAGCAAAATCCTGACGGTAGTATTGATAAGTACAAAGGACGGCTGGTTGTCAAGGGATTTAGTCAACGTTATGGTGTTGATTATAGCAAAACTTTTAGCCCAGTGGCAAAGATGGGAACAATTCGTTCAATTCTTAGCATTGCAGCAAGTGAGAAAATTTATTTGATACAATTTGATGTATCAACTGCATTTCTATATGGAGAGCTTGAGGAAACTAATTTTATAAAACAACCACAAGGATACGAAGACGGAACCAGCAAGGTCTGCCAACTCAAGAAGAGTCTTTACGGTCTCAAGCAAGCACCCAGATGCTGGAATAAACTTCTTGGAGTTTTTCTTCAACAACATGGTTTCAAGGCCAGCGATGCTGATCCATGTTTATATGTTCGAGAAAGGAATAATGAAAAACTTGTTCTTGTAATATATTTGGATGATGGTCTTCTTGCAGCAACCGAAATTTTTATTAGTGAGTTGAAATCAGAATTCAAGATTGTATCCAGAAAAGCTAATTATTTTTTGGGTATTGAAATTGAACAAGAAAAATTTATTAAAATAAATCAGAAGACGTATGCAAAGAAAATTTTAGAATGTTTTAATTTTTCAGAAAGTAAATCTGTCTCAACTCCAATGCTCAAGAGTGCAGAAATTTCCACACCAGGGAAAGATGATAAGGGTGCAGAAAATTCCACGCCAGGGAAAGATGATAGTACAATAAAATTTCCCTACAGACAAGCTGTTGGAGCTTTGATGTATTTAATGCTCGGAACAAGACCAGACTTGGCATACAGTGTGGGATTTATATCCAGATCGCTTGAAAATCCAAATATGGAGGATGTTATGCGTGTTAAGAGAGTTTTTAGATGCATAGCAGGAACTTTGGACCTGGGTATAGTTTATCGAAATAATGTAGATGTAGGTATCTTGGGAGTTTATAGTGATGCAGATTTCGGCGGGTGTATACTGACAGGTCGCTCAACCTCTGGAGAGATTGTGAAATATTCAGGAGGAGCAATTTCCTGGTTAAGTCAGCGACAAGCAGTTGTAGCGACCTCAACAACTGAAGCGGAAATAATTGCAGCCAATGAGGGAGCAAAAGAGGCAATCTGGTTACACAGACTTTTTAGAGGAATCATAAAACTTAAGAATGTTCCTGTAATTCAGGTTGACAACTCAGCAGCGGTAAGACTGGCTCAAAATCCAGAATTTCATCGCAGGACCAAGCATATTTCGATTAAACACTTTTTCATACGAGAGAAAGTAGCACAAGGAAAACTTGGAGTTTAACAAATTTCTACGGAACATCAACTAGCAGATATCATAACAAAACCATTGGCGAGAACACGTTTAAAGATTTTATGTGTGAAGATAGGGCTTATGTAAAAAGGGAAAGAAAGAGTATGGACGATGAATGAAAATATAACTATGATTACAAAGGGAAAGTGTTGAAGTAATTGTTTAATACAAGTTAAATGTTTTATATTTTCAATGATGTGTTGATATAATTATTATTTTATAATAATCATGAATGTTAAAAAAAGAGTGTGCTTGACAACTTAATCAAATATTAGAAATATATGTACCAGCAATTGTATCTTCTAGAATAAAGAGTTTTTTTAGAAGAACAAGAGTTTTAAATACAATAAAATATAATGCAAGCCAGAATTAAAACCCTAAATGAGACTGCCATATTTATTCCTTGTACAAGTCATACGATTAATTTAATTGGAAATTGTGCTGCAGATGCCTGTTCTACTGCGGTGTATTGTTTTAATTTTATTCAAAATATTTATGTATTTTTTTCCTCATCTACTCACAGATGGAAGTTGCTTATTGATAATTTTACAGATCCTAATTCAAAGCATATCAAAAAGTTAAGTGAGAGAAGATGGTCTGCAAGAGCCGATGCAATGTCCGCTTTGCGGTTAAATTACATCAATATTAAAAACGTTCTTGTCCAAATTAGCGAGAATGAAGATGAAAAACCAATTACTAAAGTTGAGGCTAAAAAATTAGCTAGCTCTTTCGACGAACATGAACTTTCTTTATTAACCATCCTATGGGATACATTATTGCAAAGAATTAATAGTACCAGCAAATCATTTCAAAATATTCAAACGAACTTATTACAAGGAGAAAAACTTTTCAAATCTTTGTCACAATTTATAAGGGATGTTCGCAATGATTTTGAGAGCATAGAACAGCAAGCAAACTTATTAACAGAAAACAGAATCTACAAAGAAGGACGAAAAAAGAAACGTAAAATTCAGTTCGATGAATCATCTGCAAATGATACACAGTTAGTTGGACGGGACTTGTTTATTATAAGTACTCACAATATGATTTGTGATAGACTTACCACTGAAATGTCTACTAGAACGTCCATATATGAAACTGTTTTAAATAATTTTAAATTATTTTTTGATCAAAGTATACCCACTGATGAAGTTGACAAGTGTATTTTAGAATTGTGAAATACATAGTCGAGAGATATAGAAGTGGAATATTTTAAAGACGAAGTACATCATTTTTTAAAATACATAAAAGAAGAGAATATCACCTGTCCATTTAAGATGTTCAAGATAATCATTGATGGCCTGCAATCTACATTCCCCAATGTGGAAACTATTTTAAAAATTTTTCTTACATTGCCGATATGCAACGCAAGTGGGGAACGATTTTTCTCCGTTCTAAAACGCATAAAAAGCTATTTAAGAAATAGTCTTAATCAGACTCACTTGCAAAATTTATCAATAATGTTTATTGAAAACGATATCACAGAAATGTTAAATTATGAGAACATTATTGATAAATTTTCTGCTTCGAAGAGCAGAAAAAAATTTATGTAATAAATAATAATAATAATAATATTAATATTCATAATGTATTTTATATTTTTCAGTTTTTTTGTTCTTATTGTATGATAAATAACTTTTTTCTTTTTATAAGAATGTTCCTGATATATAAATTGTGATATAAATATTACCTATATTTTTTATAAGTTTATATTATCTTTTTTTGTTTAGTATATGTTGCATCTTCTATTAAATCTGTTAATTTTTTGTACAAAATGACAAAGCAATTAAATAAATATATATCTAGAATGTAGATTTTTATACCTAACATTTTTTATTTTTTTAAACAATTTAAATATGAATTAAAATAAAATGTTTATTTACTTCCTTTAAGTCAGAAATATGAACATTTTGGTAAAATCTTAGAATTGGCCCCCAAATTTTGTTCCGCCTCTGCCCCCTCAAAGGCATAATCCGCCACTGCTCATCGGGAGAAACTTTACTGAGTTACCGGATGTAGCGTATTGCCGCGTAAGTATTGGATATTTACCGGTTCTGGATCATCCACAATCCACAATTTGGAAGCCCTGTCTCCCATGTAAAGTCCCCATAAGGAGTGTGACGCCCACCTAAATCCCTCCCACCTGAGGTCTGATTGGTCGATTCTCTCCTCCTTCCTAACCTCTGATTGTTCCTGCCCCACCTAAGCTCCTCTTTCTTGAGCTCCTATTGGTCCTCTAGTTGCCCCTTAAAAAAAACACTCGCCACCATGAATCGAAGCCACAGTCTTTGTTTATCTTAATCAGCATAAAATATGTAAGAAAATCAATATTTTTTTTAATAATTTGTAATGTTTAATACATATTATAATTAATTGGGACATAATATAAAATATTAAAAAAAACTTCATTCCAATAATTGGGAATTATTTAACAAGTGTATGCAATGGAATGGTGATTAAATTGCAATCTCGCAAAAAATCAGTATAAATATTGAACATTTACTATGCAGAAAATAGTTCCAATTTGTATCGTGCAACGGCAACCAAGAAGCAACAGTCAGCAAAATGTTCAAGAAGAATTCAAAAGTCGAAAAAGATGTCCAACTTCAATCCATATTACAAACCGAGACCCTCTACCTCAAATGCAGAAGAACGGAAGCTCAAGATTTGCGAACCATCCTCATTCCTCCAGGACGATTGGCAGTTAACACCATCCCAACTGCAGAAAATCGATGGCGATGTAGAAAAAGCATTCCCATCACCACAGCTCAACAAATCCAGTGATTATGGGCTCAAGTATGAAACTAGGAGGCTGTTGTTTGAAGAAGTCCACCCACTTAACACTTGCGGATCGAAGGTGATTAGATTTGGAGTGGATCCCTTCAACAGCTTCCAGCCAGTTGTTTTGATATCGAAATCTGGGTACGAAAATGATGTTCGGTTCAATCAAAGCACCTTTAACGAATTATTATTCTTCGTGCCGAACATGATAAATACGATGAACAGTAAGGGGGAAGATGTTATCAACCTCACCGAGTACGTGGTGAACATCCAGAGCAACTGGACCCAGCTTAGAAGGATTGACGGGGACGAGAAAATAGCTTTCTATCTGGGGGTGCAGTCGCTCCAAAATCTACAAGACGTGGTCCTATTTTATCTGGAGAGGTTCAACATTGTGGGAGTCCGAAATTGGCAGCCCTTCGAAGACTTCCTCCACCAAGTATACAGCAGGGTCCTGAATGATAATCGGTTTGAGGTCCAGAATTCTGATATTTTAGCACAAATCAATGATGATAAGAATGAGGATATTCGACCATTTATGTGCGAGGTGTATATTAAGTTTAATTCATTTTTAAAGAAAAAATTGAGGATCTCTTAAATTTAAATTTGCACACAAATCGTTTGTATTAAATATGTTTATTTTATTTTAAGGTTTAATTTTTATATTTAATTTTTATGTCTTATTTTTTAATCTTTTATAAATAAACGCATATTTAAATTTTATTTTTTTTATTTTTAAATTTATTTATCCTAATTTACAAACTAGAATTAAATTAAACATGGTAAGTAAACATTTTTTATCATAATAAATTATTTAAATTTAATAACATTAAAAGTAAGTTAATAAATCGTGCTTGGTTCCAAGAAAAAAAGTACAACACTACAAAACATTATTTTTGCTAATCCAGCTATTATGTGTTTTATCAAGCCCGAGCCACTTGACAAACACTTTATCATTCTTTTTTCTAATAATTTTTTTCAACGAGATATGCATCTTCATGTTTAGCCTTTTGCAATTCCTCCGAGTAAAATGCCCCTTTTATGGGTTGTCCCAGCATATCCTCTAATAAATACGTTATTGGATTGGTTATATTCAGTTTTTTTGCAGGAAATATCTCAGTGGTCCAGTTTACCAAATAACTTTTGTCGAAAACCGCTTTTTGCTTGCTAATTCTTAGGAGATCACCAACATTCAGTTTACCACGTCCGGCTATTTTTATATGAGAATAAACTGTATTTAATAAAAAAACATTCATTTTTCTTTGAAACGTCAGCAGGTTTCATTTTTATTGTTGTGTGTTTAGGATTATTGTAAGATTCGATAATTTTTTCCAAAACGTCACACCACTTATACTTTCCAGCTAAACTGAAGTGTTTGTAAATTTTTTCCTTTAATGTGCGAATAACACGTTCAGCAATAGACGCCTTCATGATGATAAATGTTGAATAATGATTTATTGCGTTGATTTTGAAAAGTTTTTATTGTAAAATTCTTTGCCTTGATCTGTCTGCAAATTTGAAGGTTTTCTCCCCATTTTAAATATTGCTATCATCGCGTTTGTTATGGTGGATCCACTTTTATCTTTTACAGGAACAGCCCATAAGTATTTACAAAAACAATCAATAAGAACCAAAATATACTTGAATCCTTTATTTTCCCGTGCGTAAAGTTGAAATTCAGCTAAATCCGCTTGCCATAAATCATCAATGCCCTTTATAATAGTTCTTCGTCTTTCAAATTTTTTTCTAGCTGGTTTATGAAGTTCATTTACAATATCTTGCTTTACGTCGCTCATTTTTCTTGATATTAATATTGATTGTGAATGTACGATTTAATTTCTGCCATACTCTTATCGATTTTTGAATCCATCTGATAGAGAAGTTTATTTGAAACTGAGTCGAGGGTTTTCTCTAAATTTGCTATAAGCTGATTAGTTTTCATCTCAGAACTAGAAATCTTCTTACTCATGGACTTATTAACATCTTTTAACATATTGTTTATATTTTTTTCATTATGCTCATTTTTTAAAGTAGTTTTTAAGTTATTTATTTTTTTTATTATTTCTAATTCTAAATCATCAACGAATTTCTTATTTACAGCATCCATTGAATCGATTGATGTTGATAGTTCTGTTAATCGTCTGTTTTCAAGATTAAAATTCCCATCTCTGGTAAACAAAAAGCCTGGACCTGGAGGACCAGGTTTTATCGAATTGATATTTTTTAAGTGACGTCCAAATTTATCGACGCTCATGTTGTCAATCATAAATGATAACTGGATATTTTTGATTTAGCACACCTATTTATGTGAATTATAAAATTAAATTTGCCTATCTAAGTTCTTCCTCAATTCTAATAATTTCGTTTTCATGAGAATTATTGCCCACCCCTCTTGACGCATGTGATAAACACAATCGATCTACAAGCTTCAAAATGCCGGTTCCAATTCTATTTCGTAAAGCTCTTGTTGTAGGACCGATGTTAGTCCGAAATCGGTTTCGAAGAGTTGGTTCGACAAATAAAGGTCTTATTATATTTTGATATTTGTAAGACTTTGAACCTTTAATTTGCTGACTTGGATCACCGTTTCTTCTCAGAGCAGAACTCTTTTCCAATATTTCCTTATATGCTTCTTTATAATTATTATTAAATCCCTCGGGATCTTTCTTAAATAAAAGTTCATAAAGACCTGGGGTTCCTTTGTAGATCTTCTTTTCAATAATCAAATCTGCACCATTTAATACAATGTTAGATTTTCCAATTTGCAATTTTTCCGTAAGTGGGTTATATATAATGCCATAGGTGGTATCATATTCATCTTGTGTATCTTTCATTAAACCATTAATGTAGTGCTTTGGAAGTTCATCAAATTGTTCTAAAAACTGATTATAAAGTTCAAGCCTTACATCTTCAAGATATGATTGATAGAATGGTCTCTCCTCATCAAATACATAATCATCCAAATCATCATGTACCACATCCTCATATAAAGTATCTGTCAATTTAAGTGTTTTAACAGGTCCTTTATATTTGTTAGAAGTAGCTTTTCGTTTATAATTTCTTAATGATTCATCATTATTCGCTTCCAATTTTTCTTCATTTGGTTCCTCTTTCGGTTTTTCCTTCGGTTCAGCTTTAACTGTAATTTTATCTGATTGATGTAAAATTCTTTTTAATGGCTCTAAGATTGGCTTATAAGATTTAGCCAGTTGCACTTCTGCATCAGATCGTCCTATTTTTAAGGCAAGGACCTTTTTCCTAATGTCGTTTTGAATTTTAGTTAAACTTTTCTTAACCTCAACGCCTTTCTTATTCATTTTAGCAAGATATTATCAATAAAAAAAATAGGTGTACGACCTAGAACAGCTTTTTAACAGGTCTTGAACAGGTTTATCAGCTTTTTATCAGGTGTTATCAGGTTTTGAACACGTTTTATTAGCTTTTATCAGCTTTTTATCAGGTTTTGAACAGGTTTTATCAGCTTTTTATCAGGTTTTAACGGGTTTTATCAGCTTTGAACAAGTTTTATCAGCTTTTGAACAGGTTTTATCAAGTTTTATCAGGTCTTGAACAGGTTTTATCAGGTCTACGTATGACTTGTTTCGATAAAGGATTAATTGTTACTAACAAGTTTTGTAAAAAATCTGTCTAAATATTTTCTATATCTTCCTTTGTTAACATCACTCTCCTTATCAATTACAAAAAATCCGAACTTCTCGTTCCTTTGAATACATGTATATATTTTTAAACTTTAAACCATTTGGATCAAAGATTAAACTAAGCATAACATTCGTTTTTCCACAATTCGAGGGACCACATATTATTGCTCGAATCGAGTTTGGCAATAAATTACCATGTTTCTTCTTCACTTTATTTAATCCTTGACCCACATACTCATCTAAGTTTATCACCGCCAGGGTATATTTTTGTTTTACAGTTTCCATCGTACTAACAAATTTTAGTATCGACATATCTTTATATAATGATTCAAATGGCTTCACACGTTGGAAGAGGAATCATCAACTCGCTAATAAATAAATTACCGATTGAGTTGCATATTCCCGGATATCAGTATTGCGGACCTGGTACAAAATTGGAGGAAAGATTAAATCGACAAGACCTCGGCGTAAATCCTTTAGACGCGGCTTGTAAAGAACACGATATTTCCTATTCTCAAAACATGGATTTGGGTGAGCGTCATAAGGCAGATAAAGTTCTAGAAAAGGCTGCATGGCAGAGATTTAAATCAAAAGATGCAAAATTTGGCGAAAAAGCAAGTGCCTTGGCTGTAGCATCGGCTATGAAAGTAAAACGAAAATTGGGTATGGGTATGGGTATAAGATCCTGTAACAAAAATTCCAAAAATCGTTCTTTTACTGGTGGTGTTGTAAAAAAAGCAAAATATGCAATTAAAGGACTCAAGCATAAAAACAATAAAAGTAAGCAAACACAAGTCTTATTAAAGGAGGGGACCAATATTGCATTAGCCGCGGCTAGGGCTGCTGTACGCGATGTGGGTGGAAGAAAAAAGATAAAAACTCCGCGCATTATTCCGATACCCAAAACCGGAGGAGATTTGCCGCTTATCCCCATTTTCGCTGGACTTAGTGCATTGGGAAGTTTGGCTGGAGGTACAGCAGCAATTGCTAAAGCAGTTTCGGATACGAAAACGGCCTCAAAAAAACTCCAAGAAGCGGAACGCCATAATAAAACAATGGAAGCAATAGCCTTGGGGAAAAAAGGAACAGGACTCTACTTAAAGCCATATCGAAAGGGATTTGGAATTTATCTTCGTAATTCAAAAAACTTTTAAGTCAACTACCCCGCAGAGCACTTAGTGATGTAGACATTTTGAAATTTAACAAACAAAATAAAATTAAATTCTTTAGAGGTGTTTTTATGCGAGATAAATTACCGGATAAACCATTTTTTAGAGAAAGTGGAATTGTGAATTTGGATAAATACTCGGGACCCGGAACCCATTGGGTAGCATACAAAAAGCAAGGCAATATTGTTAAATATTTTGACAGTTTTGGTAACTTACCACCACCTAAAGAAATTCAAAATTATTTTGGGGGTAGCGAAATAATGTATAATCACGATAGATATCAGAAATTTAATACGTATAATTGCGGTCATTTATGTATCGAATTTTTATTATAAATAAAGTATTTTTATCAATGTCCTTTTAGTCATGTCTCGTACTTTCACCCTAACAGGTAACACGTCTGTTTTAAGTAGAAACTATTACCCACCAATTGACCTAAATTCTGCCGAATATTGTTTGGGGCTTATTGCATTTCATACGTTCAATACGATACCTAACATAGAAGAAGATTGTAATAAGTTTTATTTTGGATTGTCATCAATTACAATCCCAACCGGTTCCTACGAAATAACTGATATAGAAAAATATTTGCGACGACATTTAATTTTGCCCGCTGATGCCCAAAACGCTCCAGATCCGGACAAGTCGCTTAGCCTAAAACCGAATAATAATACTTTACAGTGCGAATTATTTAGTATATATGACGTGGATTTTCAACCAGCAGATTCGATAGGAAGACTATTGGGATTTTCGGGTAAACAAATTCTTCAAGCCAACAAATTGCACGTTTCTGATCAACCGGTCGAAATAATTAAAGTTTCAAGTGTGAGAATTGAATGTAATATTATTTCGGGCTCATATTACGATGATAAATCGGGTCATACGTTGCGTGAATTTTTTCTTTCAGTAGATCCCGGATTTGCAATAAATATTGAACCTAATAATATCTCATATTTATCAGTAAATACGAAAACCTTTGATTATATAACAATTAGACTTTTTGACCAAAACGGAGAGCTGGTTAACTTTAGGAACGAAAAAATCATTGTCCGTTTTGAATTAATTGAACGGTCTAAGATAAAATAATGGGGATAGTATTTGTCCAAGAAGAAGAGCATAAAACGCTGACAGAAGAGTCTGCAACAGCCAGTAAGAAAAAAATCATCAAACGGTTAACACTAAAAAGTATTAATTTGTTAAAAGCTCTCGGCTATCATGTCAAAACTTAAAATATTTAACGATATTTCTTTTGATGAGACAACCGTAAAAGAGGAATATCACACATACTTGCCCAGGACGCAAAATTTTGAAAATAATGATGAAATAAGAATATTAATTCAAAATCAAGACATGTACACTTTACCATGTGAGAGTTGCATTTACCTCGAGGGAATAATAAAAAAACCGACACCTGAAGCAGGACAAACTTTGGACTTTAAATTAATAAATAATTCGTATTTGTTTTTATTTGAAGAAATTTGATACGAACTAAATGGGGTGGAGGTTGACAAAATTAGAGATCCTGGGATTTCATCAACGATGAAAGGTTACGTTTCCTTCGGGGAAAGAGAATCTAAAGTGTTAAATTTGGCCGGATGGTGTCCACATATGGAAAATCATTTTCAACAAAAAGACTCATTTTTTGCTTGCATTCCCTTAAAAATGATTATGGGGTTTGGTGAAGATTATAAAAAAATAATCATCAATGCGAAACAAGAATTGGTATTACTTCGTTCTAGGACGGACCTAAACGCTTACAAAGGATCTGAAAACTTTAAATTTCAAATAAACAAATTAGAATGGCGAATTTCCCACGTTATGATAAATGATGAGGTGAAACTTCAGATGCTTGAAAAAGTTAATATGGATGTTTCAATAAAAATTCCCTTCTGAAAGTGTCAGTTGTTGGAACTTCCGGGACTAAAAAATACCAAAAAAGAAATATGGAGTGTGAAAACTTCAACAAACATGGAAAAGCCCCGTTACGTCATCCTCGGTTTTCAAAATAATAAAAGGATACTGCCAATAAAAATATGTCTCAATTTGATCATGTGAATATCGAAAACATTAAAGTTTACCTAAATTCAGAGTGCTACCCGTATGATAACATGAAACAAAATATGGATTTGGATAATTATGCCCTAACGTACTACATGTACTCCCAATTTCAATCTAGTTACTATGCACGAGCAACAAATGAACCTCTTTTTAATTATAGCCAATTTAAAGGACATATGCTGTTTGTCTTTGATTGTTCTAAGCAAAAGGAAAGTTTAAAATCTTCGACTGTTGATCTAAAAATAGAGATGGAGACAACTGCATCATTTAATGAAAATATAAGAGCATATTGCCTCATTTTGAGTGATGCAGTAGTTGAGTACACACCTCTTTCCGGAATTGTGCGAATTATACACTAAAATAGCTAAACCTAATTTAATCACAGTTGACATTCAAGGCTTTAAAATAAATGGTAAATTTGTTCCTAAAGAAATGTCAGTTTCCAAAAATGGTGTGGATGTCGACACTTTTCTTTTTAAACCGGAAAAACCATATTTTGCTTTAAACAAAGAAGATAGGAAACTGGTTACCTGGCTCGAAAATAATCATCATTGGCTAAAATATAGCACAGGATTTATTAAAACTAAAGAAATTAAAAATATATTGGATGGTTACACCAATAGTTTTCAAGATATTTTTTATGTAAAAGGCCACCAAAAGAAGAATTTTTTAATGAGATTTACCCGAAACAGTATAATAAATTTAGAAGAGGAAAAAATTTGTGAAGTTTTAGTTGATAGTAAACATAATTGTGTAAATCATTTAAAATATATTTGTATATGTAAATCAAATGTTACAAAACTATGCAACTGTTTACATATTTATAATAAATAAAACATCTACTTATAAGTATATAATAGTTTTTTGTTTAATTGAAAATTACCTGTTTTTTTTGCAAATATTTAATATGAAACACACAGTGTGTCAGTAAGTGCTGATCTTCAATAATGTGCAAAATGCAATTTTGCAATTTAACATTTTAATAAAATGTTCATACCAACAATATTGCTGATCATTTCAATATTGCGTTGAGCGAAGAACAAAGTGCTTTTTAACAATTTTTAAAGTTCGCTGTCCTTAAAAGTAGTACGTGTGTTTTATTTATAAATTAATTGCTATATTGGGGTAAGTTAATTTAAATAAAAACAATTAAAATATTTTTTTTAAACCTAATTATATTTATAGATTAAAACAAAATAAATTGCAATACTTGCAAAAAAGCATTTTCTTCAAAAAGCAATTTACAAAGGCACGAGAATAGATGTGGAAATCTATGCGAATTGCTTGTAAAATTTGCAATAAAGATTTTTGCAGGGATGATGCGTTGAAACGACAAATAAAATCTGTCCATGTCGAATAGATTAAAAGAAAAAATTCGAATGCAGCAGATAATTCCAACAAAAAGTATTGCCAACATTGCGATGAGACAATAAATAACCCTACACTCTTTTCGGCTCATTTAAAATCGAGGAAACATCAAAGCAATCTTCCCCAATCAACGGAAAATGGTGTCATACGTATTAAGAGCAGTTTTAAGAAACGTATTGCTACTTATAAAATAAACGCACCAAAAAAACCAATTGATATTGATTTTGTTACATTTTTAGATCATATAAAAAATAAAGTATATAATTGCATTAAAGAGTCAGTTCAAAATACCAGCATTAAGGTAAATTTGGAATTGTTTGGGTATTTTATTAAACCTAATGGCAAAGATGAAAATATCCAAACTGAATTGAAATCTTTTAACACAAAATTCACTATTGTAACAAAATCAAGTGATATTGGGAATTTATATAAAAACTGGTGCAAAGTACTCCAAACGAAAAGCGAAGAATTTCAAGTAAGAATTTATTAAACATAATGGTTTATAAGTATTTTATTCATTTATATATTTTAGGAAAAAGATAGTGGATGGGCTTTTTATGCGGTGTCACATTTGGAAATTAACATCAATAAATATACACCATTAAAAGGATCTTCATATATGAAATTGCCATCTGATATTGATAATAAAAAGGCATGCATCAATATTCATAATGCTGATGATGCATGTTTGGCTTGGTGTATCGTTGCGGCTCTTTATCCATCTCAACACTACGTAAGTAGGACAACGAGTTACCCAAAATATGAAGATGTTCTAAATTTGAATGGTGTTACTTTTCCTGTTAAATTGGACGATGTTAAAAAAATTTAAGTTTTAAATGATATTAGTATAAATATAATAAGGTCTCAAGTTATTAAGAAAGAACTAAAAAACCACTACAGGGAACTGAATAGAGTCAACGTGGAACTGAAAATATTACATGATGCTATGATTGATGAAATTGAAGACGAGGAAGACAATGATATTAAGACAGATAAAATCAAGAATCTAGACGAGCTTTTCAACGAAATGGAATATTGTGTTTTAGAAGCCACCGTAAATAAAAGGAAAACTATCAATGGAAAACTACACTGGCTAAGAAGTAAGAAATTGAGACAACGAAATGAAGAAAGAAGACGATCAATGCAGCTACCTCCTCATGTATTCCATGAGAATGTTAAGAATCTTTCCAACGTTCGTTTCTCTGACAAAGAACTTAAGGTACTGGAAAAGGGACTGAAACATAGTGTCAACCTCAAGAAAAAGGTAGATTTAGAGATTTTAACCATTGATATCGACAGAATTTTAGTCTCAAAAGCTCTAAACCAAGAATGTAAAACCTTGATTAGAGCTGATGTTACCGCAGCCCTAAACAATGTTCGTGTTGGAGGTGTACCTGACCCAGATTACGATACCATTTTAGAGATTAAAGAAAAAATTAAAGATGAGGAACTAGTTATCTCAAAAGCTGATAAAGGTGGTTGCATCGTTGTTCTTCACAGAAGAGATTACAAGGAAAAGGTACTCGATTTTATCTCTGAAAACAACTTTACAAAACTAAATAAAAAACCCCACAAACTCATTTATTCTTAAACTTAAGAAATCACTTAAGGACAACTACAAGAATATCAAGGTTTTCGCAGAGAAAAAACAACTTATTCCTAGCAATCCCAACACACCAAGACTATATGGGTTGCCTAAAATTCACAAGCCAAATTGCCCGATTAGACCCGTAGTTTCCTTCATCAATACCCCGACTTATGATTTAGCAGTTTTCCTCAACGATCTTCTCAAAACTCTTATAGTTTTCAAACCAACTTATTCGATTAAAAATTCTATAGAGTTCTGTGGGAATTTGCAAGAAGTCAATTCGAACGAAGAATTAATCATGGTATCGTTTGATGTCAAGAATCTGTTTACAACCATACCTAAAACAGAAACCATTAATTTAGTTTCAGAACTTTTGAGGGTCAACAAAGTTATCACAGACCTACAAGAGAGCATTATCGAATTACTAACAATTGTTCTTGAACAAAATTTCTTCGTTTTTTACGACATCTTTTATAGACAAGAAGAAGGGCTAGCCATGGGCAACCCCCTTTCACCATTTTTGAGTGAAGTCTTCATGAACGATTTGGAAACCAAACTTTTCCAATCAAATAATGGACTGCTGAAACATGTAAAATTCTGGAAGCGCTATGTGGACGATATTTTTGCGCTTTGGGCAGGAACTCGGAATGAATTAGACCATTTTCTAGTTTTATTAAATTCTCAGCATAATAACATTTCATTCACAGTTGAAATGGAAGAGAATAATCGCCTAAACTTCTTAGACATAACTGTTTCAAATGATAATAATAATTTTACATTTGATGTATACAGAAAACCAACACAAACTGCGAATATCATCAACGCCACATCTTTTCACCATTTTTCTCAGAAAACAGCCAGTTTTAATTGTTTCATCTACAGAGCGATTAAACTTCCACTGACGAGAGAGTCTAGAGAGAAAGAAATTAACATTATTAAATACCTTGCACTTCGAAATGGTTTTCCGGTAGCTCTAATAGATAAGATTCATAAGAAGATCACTTACAAAATGAGAAGGAACCTGGCATTTCAATCACCCTCAGACACAAACGAAAAACTATATTTTAGCATTCCTTATCTCGGACCTATTTCTTCAAAAGTGGCAAGTATTGTGAATAAACACTGCAAGTCCATCAGCTTGGCTTTTCGTAGCAGCTACAAATTACAGTCCTTTTTGGTTCAAAACAAAGACAAGATGAACCTCCTGGACAAGAGTGGTGTATATTCACTGAAATGTGATAATTGTGAACACTTCTATATTGGACAAACATGTAGAAAACTTAGTATCAGGATAGACGAACACATAAAAAACAGGAACGACGTTTCACATTTTGGGGATCATCTATCAAGGTTCAATCATACCTTCACACCTAATAAGGCCACAATAATACACTTACACCAATGGAGAGGATTTAAAATGGATATGCTGGAATACTTAGAAATTAAAAGGAAGGTTAGAGACGAGGATAAAAAGAAATTTCTACTTAATCAACAAACGAATATAAATAAAGATTTTGTACCACTAATCAACAATATTTGTTGGGCATACAAGCCGTAACATGTAATTTATTTATTTATTTTTGTTTAAAATGTTTACAAATCAAAATATTTTTGTTTAAAATGTTTACAAATTGTAATTTTAATTGTTTGCATTTTCAAGTAATTTTTAATGCTAAGTTGCGCTAAGTTGCGCCTTGTTTTCCTCAACTCAACTGTCTCATCTGTATGTTGTCACTCTTTCTTCATAAATTCTATGTTTATACTCTATGCGCACTATTGTCACTTGTCATTTCACTGTTTTCATTGTCAGCTGTCACTGCTCAGGTATCGATAAAAATTTATTAAATGTGTTCGATTAAAAATCCAAAAAGATCTTCAACCTGTCCGATTGATTAATCAATCTCGTTACAAATCTCACTATAGGTATTTATTTGAAATAATTCTTAAACAATGTTTTTTCATTTTGGCTTTCTCACGACCTTTTTAGGTTACACGTTTCCAATAACACAAGAACGTACATTAATCATTATTAATTGCGCTGTGCTGGTTGATAATAATATTGATACTTACATTAAATGATTTATTATAATAAAGACCTCTGTAAGGTTGAGTTGGGAGTGTTTTTTCACTAGATGCTTTCTTTATGTTTAAATTTTATACTTAGACAAGTAAGTTTATCTGTAAATTAATTATATAAAGTACAATACGTTTTAATTTGTAGTAGTCCTGAAGATGGCCGTAGGCCGAAACTAGTAGACTAGATACTTTGTTGTTTTTATGCAATAATAAATGGCACTGAAGTAGATGAGTTGTGTTTATTGTTTATTGATTAGTATAAATATTTATGGTTTAGAGTTTAGTAAAAAAATTAAATAAAAACTTAGTAGTAGGTCCAATTCATCTTACACAAAATAAAAAAAAAAATAAACATATTAATTTGTTATACATTGAAGAAGGCGCAAAAAGTCATTACATTTTAATCAAAAACCTATCCAGATTAATTTCTTCACAAGTATCATCCTATGAACATAAGACATTTTTGTGTGATGCCTGTTTAACCTTTTTTTCATCTCAGTTACGCTTAGATCAGCATTGTTTAAATGATTGTAGCCATGTTTACACAATTCTTCCGTCAGAAGATTTAAAATTACAAAAAATGGCGATTTAATTCCTGGCAATATATTAAAATTTCAAAATTATCAAAATAAAATGAAAGTACCTTTATGCATTTATGCGGATTTTGAGTCTCTAATCCAACCAATTTCAACATGTCACCCTGATCCATCTAGCACAAGTTACTCCGAAAATACTCACAATTCATGTACCCTACAGTTTTGCTTATTATATTCTATGTTCATATAATAATTCCTTTAATAAATTTAAAACATATACGGGCTTAGATTGTCAACAAGTTTTTATAAAATCCATAGAAAACGAAACGCAGATAATATATGAAAATCATCTTAAACCGATAGTTAAAATGAATAATTTAGATTCTTTAGATAAATTAGTATTTTATGCAACAGATGACTGTCATATATGTGGTAAAATTCTGGATGATGATAGTGTAGCTGATCACTGTCATCTCACAGGTCGATTTATTGGACCCGCTCATAAAAGGTGCAATTAAAATTACAATGTACCGAATTTTATACCTGTTTTTTTTTTCATAATTTGGGAGGATGTGATAGTCATCTCTTCATAAAAGCATTATGTGAACATGCAAATAGTAACCTCAATAAGACTAATGACGAAATGGACCCTACTTGTAGCAATGATGATTACGAATACGATGAAGAGGATGACGAAAATTATAAAGATTTTCCAAAGATTGATTGCATTGCACAAACCAAAGAAAAAAATATTTCTTTTTCGAAAAAAATTAAAGTTGATATGTATTTGGATAAAGATGAAAAAATGAAAAATGTACACATTAGATTTGGATTATTAGATTCATTTAAATTTATGAATTATAGTTTGGATAAATTGGCAAAAAATTTGACAGCTGAAAAATTTTATCATTTAAAAACACATTTTAATGCTTTGGAAAAATTTAAATTGGTTACTAAAAAAGGAGTATTTCCGTATAGTTATTTAGATTCAATGGAAAAATTATTAGATGAAAAATTACCTAAAAAAAAATCATTTTTTTAATTCATTAACTAATTCAAACATATCAGAACATGACTACCGGCATGCAATTAATGTTTGGACATCTTTTTCGTGTAAAAACTTAGAAGACTATTCAAACATATATCTTAAGACTGACGTATTACTTTTGGCTGACATATTTGAAAATTTTAGATTAATTTGTATGATTCCATATGACTTAGATCCAGCTCATTATTATACTGCTCCTGGGCTTAGTTGGGATGCTATGCTTCAATATAGTGATGTAGAATTGGAATTAATAACTGATTTAGACATGTATCAAATGATAAAGAAATGATAAGAGGGGGTATTTGCCAGTGCAGCCTACGTCATGCGAAGGCGAATAATAAATACATGTCTAAATTTGATCCTCAAAAAACATCATCATATTTAGCATACATTGACGTTAGCAATTTATACGGGTGGGCAATGTCTCAATACTTACCTATTGGGGGCTTTAAATGGGTATCTGGAGATGAGATTGACGTTTTAGATATTTAAAATATTTCTGATGATTCGCCAATTGGATACTTTTTCGAAGTCGATACTGAGTACCCAAGAGAATTGCATAATAAACACTGTGAGCTGCCATTTTTGGCTGAAAATATTTCGCCTCCAAATTCTAAATTTAACACCAAAAAGCTTATTGTAAATTTATATGATCAAGAAAAGTATGTAATTCATTAGAGAAATTTAAAACAAGCTTTATTTCATGGCCTAAAAACTAAAAAAATACATAGGGTTTTATGTTTTAAACAAAATAATTGGTTAAAGAAATATATTGATTTGAATACCAGCTTAAGACAAAATTCTAAAAATGACTTTGATAAAGATTTTTATAAATTAATGAATAACAGCATATTTTGGAAAACTCTAGAGAATGTTGATAAAAGAAGAGATATTCAATTGGTAAATCATTGGAAAGATATTGGAGAGCGTAAAGGAGCCAAAGTTAATTTTAAAAGTGCAACCATATTTTCAGAAAACTTTGCTGCCATACATTTAGAAAAACTTAAAGTAATTTATATTAAACCCATTTATGTGAGATTTTCGGTGTTAGAAACTTCAAAATTTTTAATGTATAATTTTTATTATAATTTCATTAAAATAAAGTATGAAACTAGAGTTAAGCTTTGTTATATGGATACAGACAGCTTTATTTTATATATTAAGACAGAAAATTTTTATATGGACATAAAGCATAACAATAAGCTGTTTCATACTTCAAATTTTGATTTAAGTAATCCCTACGAAATACCACTAATTAATAAAGCAGTATTGGGTTTAATGAAGGATGAAAATTGTGGGAAGATAATGTTTGAATTTGTTGGATTACGTCCCAAAATGTATGCATTTGATGTAGTAGGTGAGTGGACTAAAAAAGTGAAAGGTATAAAAACGTCTGTTGTTAAAAATGAAATAACAGAAAATGATTGTAAAAATACACTATTTGATCCTCAAAATATTAAAATTTATAAGAAACAAAATTTATTCAAATCCATTTATCACACAATTTTTTCCCAAACCCAAAATAAGGTAGCATTATCATGTAATGATGATAAGCGTTATATTTGTCAAGACAGAGTAAATACTCTTGCTTGGGGGCATTACGATATACCAAATAATGATGCAGATTCTTCAAAGTATACTTAATTGAAATGCTATTTTTTTATTTTTATACATGTATATTTATTTTATTAGTTTTAGTTTTAGAATAATTTTAAAATATTTATTTTATTTAATATAATGTATCATACTAAATTTTGTTTATTTTGTATTTTGTAAATATTTTGTAAGTATGTATATTTAAAATAAAGGTAAATTTACACACACACATTATGAGTTTAATCACCCCACATACCAATGTCCCAGGTAAAATACGATATGTATTACATATCTAACTAAAGAAATGATAACTGCTTGGTGGTCACAACCGCTAAGTCGTTGGAATTAAAAAAACGCAAAACAAAGACTGTGGCTTCGATTCACGGTGGCGAGTGTTTTTTTAAGCTTTGGCGCTTTGCCGCAAACTTCAGATGGCGCCACTAGAATCAGTAACTTAAGCTACCGATTCGCAAATGGCAGCACTTACTTAAGCAGGTAACCAATCAGCGTACTTGGGGTGGGCCAATAATTAGGAAAATGGCCGCCGTCCAATAAAATTAGAGTGGGGCAACTGGAGGACCAATAGGAGCTCAAGGAGGAGGAGCTTAGGTGGGGCAGGAACAATCAGAGGTTAGGAAGGAGGGGAGAATCGACCAATCAGAGCTCAGGTGGAAGGGATTTAGGTGGTGGGCGTCACACTCCTTATGGGGACTTTACATGGGAGGCAGGGCTTCCAAATTGTGGATTGTGGATGATCCAGAACCGGTAAATATCCACTACTCGCGTAGGTGATCAATTAAGCTTTGGCTGGAAAGAGGAGTCACCGTTTAAGGACCTTATCATAAAACAGCTTCCACACAATGAATCCTTAGTAGCGACGGAAGACGCGGTGGTACAACCAGGGGCCATAAATCTAGTGTACGCTCGTGTTGATGACAGCGCGGAATATCCTTACCTCGTGTGCAACACCAATAAGGATCCAATACAAATTACGAAGGACACAAAATTAGGCCATATTCGATATAATGGGTGTAATAATGACACGTCAAGGTGCGAACAGCGTGAAAACATTATGTGGTGGACGCACAAATTCAACTGGCTACACCAGAACCAATTACGGAGGAAATGCTCCGGGTGAGTGAGGACATTACGAACGAAAATCGAGAGAAATTATTGGAATTATGTAATCGTTTTTGGGAATGTTTCGCGCTAAAAATGGATGAATTATGTTGTACAAATAAAATCGTGATGAATATCTGCGACTCCGGACAACCATTATACATAACTTTTGTGATTCTTTATACAATTATTACATTGACAGCTACTGCTCTAAAAGAATACAGCTTGTCTAGAACGCATGTGTAAGACTAATCTTTGGAATTAGAAAATTTAATAAAATTTTCCACAAAGTAAGGGAATTAAATTGGTTCACAATGAAAAATCGCCGAATGTTACACTCGGGGTGCTTCTTTTATAAGGTTATATCTTTTAAGTGCCCCCCCCCCCCCCCTACCTTTACGAACGGATCAAATTTCGCTCTGATGTTCACAACATCAAAGTTCGAGGTAAAGATATGCTCTCGCTACCAAAACATCGTTCTCAGATATTTAAAAGAAGTTTCTCGTACAATATTGCACTTTTCTATAACACTTACAATTTTTCACATAATTCATTGTACTCTTTCAAGATATGCTTGAGAACTCAGTTGCTTCTGGCTCAAAACTAGCTTAGGGATCTGCGCTTGTACCGTTAATCATCAAACACAAGAATTATCGATACTCCTGATATATTTCGAAAATATTTCTTTTCATTTAATTATTTCTTTTCACATGTATGTAAATTATGTTAATTTACGTTAGTCTTTATGTTCAACTTAATTATTGTTATGTTTATAACTTTTTTGTAAATCTTTTTTTATAATAAGCAGTAGTTTGGGACTTGAGGAAGAACAGCATTACTTTGGTAAACTTGCTGATCATATTCCCTTTGGTTTTTTTGATAAATGTATAACTATTGTACTTTATGGAACCAATAAATGTTTTTTTAGAACAGGCAGGACTTCACTTCATTCTTCAGGCCAAACCGTCATCCATGTCATAAAGTCACATCTGTATTGAGCTTTCATCAGTACGCCACTCCTTGTATTTGAGGTAAGTAGCTACGCTCTAATGGTGGTATGCGCTCTTAATGTGTACAAAGATCCTAAAATTATTTATTTTTGCATGTTTGCTGCTAGATGTTTTTCCATGCCAGAGCAATGTGGTACTTTTTTAAGTTCCGTGAGGAATTTTGGATGGATGCTTCCCATTGCTCCGATTATAAGGACAGATAATACAATTTTCAGTTCCGGTTAACTAGAATATAACTCAAATATTAGGTCAGTGTACTTTCCTTCTTTTTCCTTAGTTTTTTGTTCGATGTTTGTATCCGCTGGTGAGAATGCTGTTAGAATGTGCATTATAGTTTCTTCATTTTTATGGTACGCTCTACATTTAGTATTTTCGAGGTTTATTTTCAATACGTAGGGTTGGTAGTGCCTAGTTGTTACTACACCGTCTTGGCATGCGATTATATTCCCTTCTGTTTCAGCTTTTAACGTTGGAGATTTTAAAAAACTCAATGTTAAAGCCTTGGACAAACTTGATTTGTCTATTTCCCTGAAGAATACTCCATGCAATGGTTTTTGTTGATGGATGGTTGTAAGTTCGTTAATGTAAAATGATTTGAGGCATTTTTTGACTTCTGCCTGTGTGGCCTGGGAAAGTTTACTGGGTATGTTTATTTGGTTGATTTTTTTTGTTTATTTTTAATTTTTTTTCAGGATAAACGCACCGTTGGGTGCTAAATACTTTATTACACTTCCGTCCACTAGTATGATGTCATCAGTTTGTTGTCCTCCAATTTGTCATAAGTTCCTTTATGCATGTTCTTATACTCTCTGGTATTTTGAGATATTGTAACAATAGAAGCAGTAGTTCGTGTGATGTTGTATCGTACGCTTTCCGGTAGTCTACCCATGCCATCGAAAGATTCCTTTTAAATTGTCTGGTATCCTCGCAAACACATCTGTCCATGAGTAGATTCTCCTTGCATCCGTTGAGTCCCCTTTTTGCTCCCCTTTGATCAGCTATTTCCTGCCAAATTGGATCGATTAAAACGGTGAGTTGTTCGTTTATAATGGAGGTGAATGTTTTATAGATTGTGTTGAGACATGTAATGGCGCGGTAATTTTGCGGCTGTGTAAGTCTCCCTTTTTTGGGATTATTATTGTTCGTATGGCACTCTTTTCAAAAAGATGTTCTCTGTGGTTTTTCCGCTTCGATGGTGGTGAACTCAAATTCGTCTAACCTGGTAGGTGCGGCAGCTAGTTGGAATGGCCGTGGTTCGAAAATATATATATATATATAGGGCGCCACGTCTTTCAATGCCTTCCAGTAGACTTATGCAAGGGAAAACACGAACCCAGATGAGATCAGTAGAGAAAAAACGACAAATATCCAGAATGGAAAAAGCCAACAAATTTATTACAAATTATTTACTTTACAGAGAAGAAATATATAAATTTCCTGAAAATGGTTTAATAAAATAATATTCAAAGTTAAATGTAAATGCAGATTGTTAAATGTATATGCAGATTCAATTTGCAAAAAAATAATAATTCAAAATTGAGTTCAATGGTAAACAAGTCGTAAACAATGTAAACTTTTGAAACCAAATGAAAAGATAACGTATATTAACTCCGAATTGTAAGCTTACTTATCGTTTACAACTAGCCTTTTCAGGTGGCACCGCTCTTATTAAGATATTGTAAAGAAAAATCATATAATCACTGAGAGTAAAATTTTAGAATCTAATAGTGAAAAGTTTTTTTTATTATCCCAATTAAGTTGGATTTGTGTAACAAGTAATGTTAAATTAATGATTTATTGAGTCTTTGCCCAAACTATGACTAACAAAAATTATAGTGATATTTTTTTTATCACAACTTGCTATCACCACTTTATGATTACTTAATAAACAACTTAAAAATTTAATAAAAAAAATTACATATATATAAATTAGGCCGAAGGCCCCAAACTGAACTAAACCTATAAGTAGTTTGATGAAATATTTTTAAAGAAATATTCTAACTTCAACTTCAACTTAAACGCAAAACAAATTAACGTAAGTGCGATATTTGCACCTAAAATAGTGAGAATTTCACTAAAGTAAAAACACAAATGGTTTTGTAATAAACTTGGGTTTCTTAATATCCTAACCCTAACCCTAACCTGTACTCCAGATCACTAAGCGACGAGTAGCAATTTCACCAGGGCCTCCAAAAATAACGAGATGTTCGTCCCAAAAACCAAAATCGTAAAAAAATCCCAAACTGAAGTGACGTAAAAACCAAAGATTGCATTCACTCGCTGAAGTGACGTAAGGATCAAAAATGGCATCAGCACGCTGAAGTGACGTAAGAATCAAAAATTGCTTCTTTCCTCTAAGAAAACCACGTTTTCGGTCGGCCCTTGCCGCTTTCCTATATATGGTCACAAATGGACCCAGGACCAAATTGCCCAAAGGAGGCCTATAAATGCGTCCAAAAAATTACAAAACTAAACGTAGGATATGCGAAATGGTTTACCTTAGATGTCGTGCGGACTCAAGAAAAATTACGCCGTGATAAATAATTGCTGGTGACGAATTACAACAAAATTTTCAAAATCCCTCATCGGAGAAAACTCCTTAACCTGATCAGAAACAAAACAGCCAAAATTACTCCAACACTCGATCACCAATATAATTAAATTTTCGCACTAAACTGCACGCTTACATGGCCGAATTGGAAAAGAGGAAGAATCATCCTCTCGAGAACCGACCTTCTCGAAAACGGAAATACGTCACCCAAGTTTTGGTAGGGATAAAAGGTAGAAGACCAAAATCTAATATTCACAAAAAAACGACTCCTTAGTACGCTCCTGTATTCAAGAAAGTGACTATAGAACTCTTTAAGATCCCTCGTCTAGCTACTACATTTGTAATCGCTACCGAATGCCTACCGCATAATGGTGGGGATACCAGTTAGGGCTGGCTCGCTAGCCTCACACCGTGCAAGTGACGATCGACGTACCAGCTGCTTCACAGGTTAACCTAAAATTAAAAAATAAACAAAACAAACCAAAACAAACGGCCAGAAAAGTGCTAATAAGTAATCCGTGTTACTGAAACGATAAAGAAGAAAAATAAAAACATAAGTATTCTGACTTAAACCAAACTTGAAGGTAGGTTATTAGCGAAAAAACTTTTCTGAAATTAATACCCAAAATTTTAGGAACAAATTCACCCGTTGAAGGGCTAATTCACAACTGCTGAACAACTTGGTAATCCTAATTCTAGGCCTCTGCACTCCTGCACTCCTCAACGCATAAGTATTGTATCTTCTGATGTAAAAAATTGAATGAATTTTAGCTGGCTACATTCGTTCTTCACAAAACCATTGCGGGATGTTTAGTTCCTGACATAGAAACTTTTTAAATATTCGGAGCAAGTACGGTCTGATCGTTTTCAGTTGTTTCCAGAAATAGTTCTTTGATCTTTTAATTATTTCGTCTAGCATCTCCTTTGTTATTGGTGGAGTTTCTGGGACGTCACCGAGTTTCTGACATTTTTCTTTAAAATATGTTAGTGTAGGATTGTTGACTTGATATTAGCTTCTTCGCTGTACATTTCTTTCCAAAAGGTTTCGACATGGTCACTACCTGGTGGTATGTAGTTAAGGTCTTGCTGTGTTTCAAATACTCTTCCAGGGTTGTCGTTAAAGGTCGAGTTTTGTTTAATAAAGTTTTCTCTCTTTTGGATTTTCCGTTTTGCAGCTATTAACGATCTCATACTATCTAGGTTCTTTTCTTTGTTAACTTTTTGTATTCTTAAGTTGATTGAATGGTATTTTGCTCGCAGTTTGTTACGTGCCCGTGTTAGTTTTGTTGTTAGTTTTCTGTTGTTTTTCGGGAATTCTATGATAGTGCTTATTTGTGATGTTTCTTTCCTAATAATCTGAACTTTCCTGTCTAGTTGCTCTATGCGTTTCTTAAGCTTTTTTATTCCCAACTCTTCTGTTTTTCTCGTGCCGAACATGCATACTATTGTGTACACCGCGCAGTTGATTTCCCATAGGTCACTTTGTTTATAAACCGTTTAATAAGGTCATTCGCTTTCTCTATTAGTTCATTTTTTAGGAGTTTCATCTTTCTCTCATAGATATTAGTGTGTTTGATCTCCTCGAATTTAACCCTAAATTTTTCTACCTCTTCTGCCAGTCTGTCTACATCTTCATTATCTCTGTTTGGGAGCACATTGTTCTGTTTCTGATGAACTACATAGGCAACCTGATCCCTTAGGTGTTGTTCGGAATATGTTGACTCTGGATATAGCCTTTTCCATTCCTTATGAAGTCTCTTCATATATCCACGTTCTTCAGGCTTACTCTCCTCATAAGCCTTTATAAGGTTGTTTCGTAATTCTTCTGTCCGTTTCGTTTTTCCTGTTATTTCTCTAGGTTTATCATTAGTGTTATTCGGTATTTCTTTTGTGAGTTGGCTTTTAAATAATTTTGCATTATCGCGAAAGTTTTCTTGGCTAAATTGATATTCTGGGTGGAGGTTGAGCCAGTTTTCTTGTAGTTGCTTCATATAACCTCTTCGCGTAGGGCTAGATTATTCTAGTGCTTGAATTTGGTCATGTTTAAGATCTTCGGTCCATTTAAATGTGGGTTGATTAGGGTTTGTGCCGCTTCCAACATCATTACGAAATTCCTCCCAGGCTGGAGTTTCATTGTTGGCGGCTCTCGTTTGAGGAACAACGTGTAGAAATGTGTAGGTTATAACCATCACACGCCCGGCTAACTTCCCGTTACACGGTTACCGGCAACGATACGTGCACCGTTAGGTGTTAGTACGATTTGCACTATGAGCTTGAGCTCCGTTGCTCGGGGAAGTGGTGTCGCGACTCACCAACGGCCACAGGTGGAATGGACCGCCCTGCTTATTATTATTTCTTTATTTTAACAGGTTTTCCTGGTGGTCCCATATTTACAGGTGCAAGCACAAGTTAACCCTTAAATGCATCGTGTTGCCGTTTGGCAACACATATTTTCTGGCTCTATATTTACTGCAGGAACATTTGGATGCTTTTTAGGCATTGTAGTCAAAAGGGAACAAACCGCCTAAATGTATTTGTTTACAGTGAGCGCCATTCATGCGACGCAGATTTATTTAACCGCAAATAATTCGCGTTTATTGGGTTCCGTGCAAATGTGCTCAAAGTTTGAAAATAAAAATACTAATTGGTGCTGTTTTCATTACAATTCGTGCATCGAAAATTATTACCATCACACACCAAGGTATGTATATCAATTATGTACCATAATACAATCCGTATTATTGTTTTCATTGTATCTAGAAGAATATCATTCTTTGTTGCCGATTGACTACATTGCGCATTTACGATTCTTTTATAGTAATTATCAGTACTTTTTTTCCAACAGGTGCTTAGTGTTTTATTTATAAGTTATTGCTCAAATATTATATTATATTTTCAGGATGGATAAAAAACCTTTATCCGATCGAGCGCTAGAGATTTTCTGGGGAAATTTTACTGGCTTTGAGAGTGAAGACGAGAACGAGATATTCGACGATGACAGTTTGAACGACCCTCCTTTTGTACCTGCTTCAGATGACGATAAACCGCTAAACGATATTTCGGCCCCTGCATCAAAAAATACAACGAAAAGCGAGACAAAAAGTAAGCAAATAGCATCTACTCTAATATTTCTTTTCTGAAGAGTTGATAAATATTATTGTCTATCAATCAAATTTATATTGTGTTCAAACACAGCCCGACAGGCCCTTGGATGTCACTGTTTCTGACATTTATATAGGAATCTTTCTGTTTAATGTTATTAATATTGACTCAATAAAAGTTATTATTCGTTTAGTTGCTTGAATTTATTTATTTATGCAGTACTATTATACTATTGAAATACTTTTTAAAATTGCCCGAACTTTTATCGCACCCTGTAATTCTGAACAAAATATTTTCTATAAACATATTTTTTTTGACTCGTTAAGAAGTTACAGTATTTAAAAAATAATGATAATTTAGTACTTAATAGGATACTGGTCAATATTTTATGATTTGATCACTTAAGATCAAACCCAAATGAGGAATGCGTGTCTCAATATTTAAATTATGATTTTTTTCTTCATTTTCGGATAAGCAGAGACAGTTTTTTTCGATTATTGGAAATTATAGGAAGTAATAAAAAAGAATATGCTAAAATTAACTACGGAGGACGAACCAAAGTGTCCTTATGAAAAATGCTACACGTCAATGTATGGTACTTAGCCAAAGGAGAAACATTTATTTTCATCGCAGACAGATTTAATGTAACTACTTCCACAGTCAGCAAATTACCATCCATTGGAATAAATGCGATTATAAAATTGACTAATCAGTTTATTTTCTGGCCAACATCCCAGGAATGTAACCAAATTTCAAAATGATTTTTGGAAAAAAATCCAGGTAAGAAATATTTACAAATTAGTGAGTACCTATTATAATTATTTTTACTTTTCGAATCGATTCATTTTCCGAAAGCTATTAGTCTTTATATTAATTATTTTTACTTATATACACCCTATTATAAGCTTTCTTTGTTTTTATAGATGTTATTGGAGCAGTATATGGGTTCCCATAAAAGTAACTCCAGACCAACAGGAAAGTTATCTAAACCGAAAATTTTATTATTCGATTAATCTACAAGAAATTTGTACCCCTGATAAAGTTTTCAATAATATATTTGCAGGCTCTCCTGGATCTGCTCATGGTGCAAAGGTGAGGAAAGTTTAACTTACATTATAATCATGTACTTAATTTTTTTCTTATTTTCTTACTTCCTTAAACACTCTTTTATATACAGGGTGGGCCAACGAAAACGAAACAGACGAGTTTTGAAATAGTTAATAAAAAAATTTGAAAAAATGCTCGGACAGGTCAACTTTAGTTTCGAGGGGGACATATTTTGCAATAGAGCTGATTCAAAAATCCATTCATCCCTGCGCCCTATGGACACAACCCCTTAAATTTTAATAGGGATGGTGGGGTAAGTAATACCTCGTTGGAAAGATCTTTTTACCCAGAGTAACATACAAAAAAAAGTTAAATCGATCGATTCGTTTTAAAGATACTCAAAATTTAGCAAGTGGAGATTTCATGCCTTTTAAAATTGTGCCATGAACACCACACCTTCAATTTTAAGTGTTTTGATAAGGTAAGTAATACCGTTTCGAGAGGGACATACTTTGCAATAGAGTTGATTCAAAAATCCATTCATCCCTCGCCCTTTGGTCACAACCCCTAAAATTTTAACAGGGATGGTAGAGTAAGTAATACCTCGTTGGAAAGATCTTTTTACCCAGAGTAACATACAAAAAAAAAGTTAAATCGATCGATTCGTTTTAAAGATATTCAAAATTTAGCAAGTAGAGTTTTCATACCTTTTAAAATTGTGCTATGAACACCACGCCTTCAATTTTAAGTCTTTTGATAGGGTAAGTAATACCTCCTTGGAAAGTTCTTTTTACCACAAGTAACATACAAAAAAACAAAAGTGAAATCGATTGGTTTGTTTTAAAGAATTCAAAATAAAACAGTATTGCACATTATTTTTTATTTAACCAAACTAAACTTGATGTAGTGAGATGGGAAAGGTAAAGTCTTCAAATTTTAGCCAAAAAAAATTCAAAAGAAAGTTGTTACTATCTTTATTAAAAACTTCAATAGTCCTTATGCATTTCGCAAACAAAGTTGCATCATCAGAGGAACTCTATTCAAGTCAACACTTTAAAAAGCTAAAAATATTTAAAAATTAACAATCTTTAACTTAAAAATTAAGCGTCAACTTACATGAACAAAACGCTGGGAAAAACGTGGTTAAAAAAGAACAATCCGTAAGGATACACTATCATCTTCTCCTTTTAAAATTTGAAAGTAAAAATCCAAGTTTAGCAAAAAATGTAGAAAAATAAAATATATAACTTGACGACTCTATAGGTTAATTAACAAATAACTTTTTGGTTTTTTAATAATTTTGCTACATGTGACGGATGTTATTCAAGATATTTCATCCAGTGTAATAAATTTTTTGGTTGTACCAACTTTGGATAATGCAGACTTCTTCCAGTAACATAATGTGTCTGTTACCGAAGGTTCTTCTGCTCTTCTATGAAGCCAGAATACTAGAGCAATGGCATGCTTGCAACCTCCAGATGAAGCAACACATCCATTACATTCCGCTAATAGCACTGACTCTTCTTCTTCATCAACTTCGACAGTAACAGGATATCCCTTCTTTGATACTCTGTGTTCTGGTGTAACCACAGCTTTAACTATGCACCTAGGATGTTGCCTTTTAATTTGGACGTATCCTACTGCGGAATCTCCATAAGAAGCTTTAGCAGATCTATAAAATAAATGCAAAAACAATAAATATTTCATACTACAAAAAAATTTACTTTAAAATAAAATCAAAATACTTATACTTACTTTGTTGCTTTTTGCCCCTTTGATTCCACACTGGTATAGTTTTGATTATTATGATAATAACTTAAAATCATGTCACTACTAACTTTGGGTAGGTTATTTGAACTTCCTTTTTCAAAACCTGCTTCCATTTTTAACAAATAAAAGAAAAGCACAGATAAAAATTCTAAACACAAGCGTTGCACAAGTACCTAGTTGTTCAAGGAAATGAAGGAAATAAGCTTGACATTTGCAATCTATCATTACCGATCACAGACTCTGGAGCTGGTAGAGTTAACATAAACGACTTCACACGAGGACACCCGACGGGAACACCAGCACACGTTGCCGCTATTTTGAACATAATTTCTAAATAAATTAATTTAAATTTTTTTGGTGCCTTAATTAAAAAACAAACCTGCCCATTAAATTAGGCTTTTAAAGAGCTATCCATAGTATAAAATTCATTGAAAAATATTTTACTGTGGAAAGGCCCATTGAAGCCGTGGTGTTCATAGCACAATTTAAAAGGCATGAAAACTCTACATGTTAAATTTTGAATATCTTCAAAACGGATTTAACTTTTTCTTGGCATGTTACTCTGGGTAAAAAGATCTTTCTAACGAGGTATTACTTACCCCACCATCCCTATTAAATTTTTAGGGGTTGTGTCCAATGGGCGAGGGATGAATGGATTTTTGAATCAGGTCTATTGCAAAATATGCCCCCCTCGAAACGATATTACTTACCCTATCAAAACACTTAAAATTGAAGGCGTGGTGTTCATAGCACAATTTTAAAAGACATGAAATCTCTACTTGCTAAATTTTGAATATCTTTAAAACGAATCGATCGATTTAACTTTTTTTTTTGTATGTTACTCTGAGTAAAAAGATCTTTCTAACAAGGTATTACTTACCCCACCATTAAAATTTTAGGGGTTGTGTCCAAAGGGCGAGGGATGAATGGATTTTTGAATCAACTCTATTGCAAAATATGTCCCCCTCGAAACCAAAGTTGACCTGTCCGAGCGTTTTTTCAAATTTTTTTATTAACTATTTTAAAACTCGTCTGTTTCGTTTTCGTTGGCCCACCCTGTATAATAATATAAGCAAATATGGCCGAAACAAATATTTTTATGATAAGTATCATATCATTTTTAGCATGACATTAAATTTTTCACACACAATTCTATTGAGTAAAAATTTTATATTAAATAAATATTATTTTAATAATTTTCAATATAAAATCTAACCAGAGATTATGGTAGTTGAACTAATTTCTGGTCCAATAAGTCTTAAAACTGCCTCGAAAGTATTTGGTGTCATCCTTATAAAATTTAAAACAGAGGAGAAGGTGGTAACATTGAACCTGCAGGTAATATGGAACCCCTCAGCTTCGCCAATAAAACGTGCTGCAGCCTAGCGGTGAAATGCTCTAATACGTCTTAATACACCACTAGGATAATTGTTTCAGTGCCATGAGGTTATTTGTGTGTTTTTAAAACATTTTTAAGGTAAGAAAAGTTTGTTTCCCAACAATGTAGTGATTTAATTATTTTCGTGATTGTTTGTGATTATACCAATATTTACCTAAAAATATCAGCAATAATTAGGTGATGTCAAGTTCTATTCACTAGTAGCAATTAATGGCGATGCTTTTAATATGGAACTTGGCTGTGCTGGTAATATGGAACAGGGTTCCATATGGCAAACTTCAAACATTTTGTATTTTATTATTTTTACAGGTGCCAAGAACAAATTTATCAAAAAACCAAAAGCCACAAGGAAAAACGTGGGATAAAGAAAATATGAAAGATGCCATTAAGAAAGTTAGAGAAAAAATCATACTGTATAAGTAAGCAAATTTTTTAAAAAATATATTAACGCAATCAAAAAATACTGCGCTGTCCCAAGACTTTTGGCGGACCCTGTATAATATACTAATAAGTAACAGCCCAGTCTCTAAGGAGCACTTTCCTCCAATAGGTTTTTTACAAAATCCTTTTCTAAAATATTAATTCCAATCAACAGCGATGGAAAATTAAATGACGAATGGCATAGAATCTCATCAAACATCAGTTAGTGATGCAGCTTCGCCGTCAGTTAATGGATTTTTTTTTGGACTCCACGGCATGTGATTCTTATGATGGTACCAGCACTGCTTACCAAGTAGTTTTGGAATTATGCCGAACTGAATCGAGTTATGTAGACAGTCTACAAACAATCATTGGGGTAAGTTTTTGATTACCACAAGCTTCATTTATTACTTTATTTTACGATCGAGAGCGTCCAGCTCAATTCTTGTCCATCGTATGACGCCAAAGCTGTAAGTTACTGACGGTATAGCGTACGTTATCATTGCTTTAGTAATGTTTGCAGCAGATAATTTAGCTTTTAGAATTTGATTCGTTCTTTGGATTTCTTTTAGTTTTTCTTTTACTTTGCGATGGTCAGTACCGTGGTATTGTTCAAATCCCAGGTATTTGTAGGTATCGTGTTTTGTCATACCCTGGATGGACATCGAACCCTTTTGGGTGTTAAACTCAACTACATATATTTCTTCCCACTTTCCTTTCTTCATTGTATTTACGCGACATTTATTTAGTCCAAAGGTCATTCCAATATCATCACTAAAAGTAGAAACTCTCTTGATGGCTTTTGTCATATCTTCCCTATTCTCTGTGAATATATTAAGGTCATCCATTTAGAAAAGATACTAATTTTTGACCATTTTCAGGAAATTTAAAATATTCTATTGAGAGTATTTGACAGAGGATTTAGGGCCATGCAAAACCAGAAAGCGCTTAGGGAATCTCATTGGAATATGCCTTGTTTTATGTCAATTTTTCCAATATCTAGGTACTTGGAATTTGGATCTTTGATGATCAGCTCTGTTCTCCATTGATTCCTGAGACATTTAAGCCAACTGTGAGGGATGCTATCGAATGCCTTTTGGTAGTCGATATATGTGAAATATAGATTTTTATTTTCCTTTATTATTATTATTATTTTTAACTTTTAAGATCCGTATTTGTTTAGTTTTTATCTCCTTCGGAAGACCTACAAGTTAAAAATGAACCAGAGTTAGAACCGATGATAGCTGAAATTCATTTAAGAGTGTACCGAAAAGTTAAAAGAAAACATTCTGATGAAGATGAAAATGTACAAGAAGTACTAGATTTTTTCGATAAAAACTATGTACCTGATAATATTCCTCCTAATAATCCTACAAATACATCATTTACAAATAAGATTGACTTTAATCAATGTCCTTTAGAAGCAGAAATAAATCTAAGCCCTAGAAAAAAGCGGTTAATGGGACGATTAAATAAATCAAATATTATCATAAATAGACAACGAGCAATTATAAACAGACTCAAAACGAAGTGTAATAAGTTTTCAATCCAAACAATTCTAGAAAATCTTCTACATCTTCCACGCGGGTTTTCCGGGCCGCGCACCCCCTTCTCGCCCGGGCCCCGACCAAAAAAAAATGACAACCATTAAAACATTTACCAAAGTGCAATGTTTCCATAGACAAAATCAGAAAAACAATTGGCGATATCATTATATTATAAATCACCAGGAACTTATAAATTTTTATATAATAATCTTAAATTTATTCTACAAAAACTAACAACAATTAAAAAGTGGTTGGGTGTATTTAATTTATCCACAGATGTCAACATCAAATTAATAACTAAATTAAAATTGAAAGTGGATAATATGAAAATTGAAGAAAGAGAGATTATTCTAACGTGTGACGAAATTGTTTTAAAGGATGTCAAATGTGCAGGTAAACATGCTACAGCTGACTGCCAGAAAACAGCAGATGATAAACCAAAGTGCTCAAACTGTGGTGAAGATCATCCTGCCAGCTATAGAGGATGTGTCGTGGCAAAAGAACTACAAAAAAGAAGAAATATAGAGCTAAAATTAAAAAATCCTGAACCACCTGCAAGAAGAGAATTTGTGGCGCGAAACACAGCCCCAAGTGTATCCTACGCTCAAGTAGCACAGAACGATAGAATTCAAACTAATACAAATCCAACAGAGCAACAAACGCTAATGCAAATGATGCAAAGTCTAATATCAAAGTTTGAGGCCTAGGAAGAAAAATTAAACAAACTTTCAGAAAGACTAGCTAAATTTGAAGCTAGAGAAAGAACAACTAGTACTCACTAATGACCAGAAACGATATAAAAATAGCCACATGGAATGCAAATGGCATTCTAAATAGAAAATACGAATTAGAGGTATTTCTACAACAACACGAAATAGACATTTGTCTTGTTTCTGAAACACATCTCACGCGCCAAACACAAGTAAAAATTAAAGGATATAAAACATACACCACAAACCATCCTCAAAACTATCCTAGAGGAGGTAGTGCAATTATAATTAAGGACAATCTAAAACACCATGAAGGAGAGAGCATACAAAGTGAGCAATTCCAACTTACAACAGTAGGAATTGAATCAACAAATCAAAAATTGACAGTGGGTGCTATCTACTGTCCGCCGAAGCATAATCTAAAGAAATCGGACTACAAAGCAGTTCTACGACATCTTGGTAATACATATATAGTAGGTGGAGACTATAATGCCAAACATTTAGACTGGGGTAGCAGAATTACCACAACAAAGGGCAAAGAACTTAGACAAACAATAAGAGACGAAGGTTGCAACATCCATTCCACTGGCAAACCAACATATTGGCCTACAGATCCGGACAAACTACCCGACCTCCTTGACTTCTTCATCTCAAGAAAGGTATCACCTAACTTCATAGATATCGAGGAAAGCCTCGACCTAAGTTCTGATCATACTCCAGTTATACTAACTCTAAGCAAAACTATAATAAAAAAGAAAAACAAACCTATGTTAACGAATAAAACAACAGATTGGGAATGTTTTAGATCAAAATTAGAAAGCTCCATTAACCTGCAAATACAACTAAAAACTAAACAACGACTAGAAGAAGAGGTGGAAAATTTTACAAGACTTATACAAACAGCGGCATGGAATAGCACCAAAGAAATCACCTACAAAACAATTGGAAATAACTATCCAATTGAAATTAGAAATCTAGTTAAAGAAAAAAGAAAAGCCAGGGGAAGATGGCACCAGACTAGAGATCCAGCAGATAAAACTGTGTTAAACAACAAAACACAACAGTTAAAACGAGAAATTAAAAAAATTAAAAACGAATCATTCAGTCGCCACCTAAGAAGCTTAGCTGCTGATAAAAGTACTGATTATTCAATTTGGACAGCAACAAAAAGTATAACGAGACCGATCACCCATATACCACCTCTAAAAATGCTAAACGGCAGATGGGCAAAAAGCAACGAAGAGAAGGCGCAATTATTTGCCAATCATCTTGAAGAAACATTCAAACCCAATGATATGCAATCAAATCTAACACCACAACAAACCTTTAATGATGAAAAGGAAAACATCCCACTAGTCACCCCCAAAGAAGTAGCCAACGAGATAAAATGTAACCTAAATCCAAAGAAAGCCCCAGGTTTTGACCTAATAACTGGGGAAATATTAAAACAGCTTCCCAAAAAAGGAATAGTAATGCTAACTTACATAATAAATGCAGCCTACAGATTGAAACATGTACCCATGTGTTGGAAAGTGGCAGAAGTAATAATATAACCCAAACCAGGGAAACCCCCAAACGAGGTAAAATCCTACAGACCAATTTCATTACTACCTACAATTTCAAAGTTATTTGAAAAACTACTCCTCAAAAGAGTAAAGCCAATAATAGAAACAAAAGAACTGATTCCTAAACACCAATTCGGTTTTCGAAGCAAGCACTCAACCATTGACCAGGTGCACAGAATTACAAACATAACAGAAAAAGCTTTAGAAGAAGAACAAGTGTGCACAGCAATATTCCTTGACGTCGCACAAGCGTTTGATAAGGTCTGGCATGAGGGCTTATTACATAAGTTACAAAAAATTCTTCCGATACAGTACTGCGAGCTAATACAATCATACATCTCCAATAGGGTATTTAGAATTAAAATGGAAGAAGAGTATTCCGAACTCAAAGAAATAAAAGCGGGGGTGCCACAAGGGAGCGTACTAGGCCCGTTGTTGTACTTATTATACACGAGCGACATACCAGAATCGAAAGATACTAAGATTGCCACATTTGCTGATGATACTGGAATCCTGGCAGTAGGGGAAGACGATACTATTTCAACAGAAAAAGTTCAGCAAGCCTGTAACAAAGTATTAAAATGGACTGAAAACTGGAAGATAAAGTTAAATGAAGTAAAATCAACTCATATAAATTTCACCAACAAAAAAGTAAACAGGTTACCACCAGTCACAATTAATGGTAATATTATCCCTTATGAAAATAATGCCAAATATCTAGGTATGACCCTAGACACGAAACTACGCTGGAAGGTGCATGTAAAAAGAAAGAGAGAAGAATTAAATATAAAATATAGAAAAATGTACTGGCTCCTGGGTAGAAACTCGGAGCTGTCCATTGGCAATAAAGTGTTGATCTATAACCAAACCTTAAAACCAATATGGCTTTATGGCATACAATTGTGGGGGTGTGCTAAAGAATGCCATATTAAACAAATACAAACGTTCCAAAATAAAGTTCTTCGTAACATGGTGAATGCGCCATGGTATGTACGGAACAGTGATATTCACCGTGATCTCAACGTTCCTGATGTGGCCAGCGAAATCAAGCGATTTGCTGGCAAACATGAATCCAGACTCCTAGACCACATAAACCCTGAGGCTAGCCAACTTCTGGACAACAGAGGAATAATTAGAAGACTTAAAAGAAAGAAACCTTTGGAAATAGTGTAAAGTGTGAGAGTTAAATTCGAAGTGCGGGATAAATGTAGCGCAATAACCAAAACAGAACAATCTATTGGACGCCATTGGGTGAACAATTAGCTTTAAGTTTTTTTAAGTAGTAGTTAGGATAGAAAAAATTTAATGGTTGGTCATGCTTGACCAGTATTAATATATATTATTGTATCACGTTGAAAGATATAATAAAAGGAGGAAAAAAAAAAAAAAAAAAATCTACACCCCTAGCCGAATATCCCTACTCGCTGACACGATAAAATCTCATCTCGGTTACAAGTGATCGAAAAATTTCGAGTAAAGAATCAAAATTCATTATTTTTAATGTTTAAAGAGAATCTGCAAAAAAAATTTGAAAAAAGTTGCATCTACACCCCTAGCCGAATATCCCTACTCGTTGGAACATGTACGTGGAGTAGCAGTAAGTGAAAGAACCGTCAGAAGAAGGTTACAGGAACATGGATTACATGCTAGAAGACCCGCAAATGGCCCACAATTGACCAGGGAACATCGGGTAGAACGTCTACGCTTTGGTCGTGAACACCAATACTGGGGTGATCCGGAATGGAGCAAAATCCTTTACACGGATGAGTCAAGGTTTTGTCTCAGATCTCCGGATGGACGTCAACGAGTATGGCGAAGAACTGGCGAAAGGTTTGCCCAGTGCAATATTGTACCAAGATTGAATTTTGGTGGTGGCTCGATCATGGTGTGGGGCGGTATTAACATGAACGCTTGTACAGACATGGTAATTGTAAATAGAGGAGCAATGACTGCAGACAGATACATTACTGATATTCTGGATCCACATGTTGTACCTTTTGCTCCGTTTGTTGGCAATAATTTCATGCTTATGCATGATAATGCTCGTCCTCATGTTGCTCGCGTCGTCAACGAGTAGTTGAATGAAGTCCAAATCAATCGTATGATTTGGCCTGCCAGAAGTCCCGATCTTAATCCGATCGAACATGTTTGTTACATGATTGGAAGACGAATTCGTGCTCGAATTCCCGCTCCTGACACCCTACGAGAAATAACTGCAGCAGTTTTGCAAGAATGGGAAGAAATTCCTCTTGATACTATTCAAACGCTTATTGAGAGCATGCCAAGAAGAATTGAAGCCGTAATTAGAGCTCGAGGAAGCAACACACGATACTAATTTTGTTGTTGCTGTATCATTTTCTGAGACATTTTCGTTTTTTGTTTTGGAAGTAATTAAGAAATTTGCCATTATTTTCATTATTTTTAAAAATAAATGTTACCTTTGGTTATAATGCATTATTTTTGTTCTACGTACCCTCTTAAATAATTATATAAGTGAAAATAAAATATTATCAATACAAACAAAAAGTAATAAATGAGTAAAACCAAATAAATTGCATGGATCGAATTTTGTGCCGGTGAGTGTATTAAAAACTTCCCTTAAATTTTGGATGTGCTCTTGCAAGCTTGTGCTAAAAACAATAATATCGTCCATATAGACTAAACACTTATCGTTTTGAATTCCACGCAAGATATTATCCATTACCCTTTGGAAAGTGGCTGGAGCGTTTTTTAAGCCTAAAGGCATACGCCAAAATTCGTAATGTCCATTTTGAGTATTGAACGCAGTTTTCTGAGTATCACTTTCATCAATCTCAATTTGATGAAATCCAGATACAAGATCCAAAGTTGTAAAATAGTGACAGCGACCCAGCTTATCCAACAAATCGGTAATGTTAGGCAATGGATAACGATCCCCCACGGTTTTCTCGTTAAGTTTCCGATAATCAATAACAACGCGCCATTTGCGTTTCCCGGACGCGTCTAATTTTTTTGGTACCACCCAAATGGGTGAGGACCATGGACTATATGAAGGACGTATGATGTTTTGTTTTAGCATTTCTTGAATTTGATTATTTACTTCGTCCCGATGAACTTCAGGGTATCTATAAGTTTTTGTATAAACGGGAATTTCGTCCGTTGTAATTATTTTATGCTTTATTTGATTTGTAAAACTTAAATCATTTCCATTAACATGGAAAATGTCAGCGAATTTCTTTATTAATCGACTAATAACTTCTCGTTCTTCACTGTTCATGTGCTCTGAACGGATTTCTGAAAGGTCAAATTTATTTAAATTATTGGACATTAAATTAGAACTAGGATATTCCTCAGTAAAATCATCATATTCATTGATTGATTCTACGATAAGAGGTTTTAGTAACCTAACAGAAACATCTTTATCAGTTGGGTTAATTATTGTGCAATATGCTTGATTATTATGTACCGTCGTTAGGCACTCAGGAATTTCTAAACTATTTTCTTTAAGACATGGTATAATAATATCTCCATTTTTTATATTCTTAATATCTACAGCTATAACTTGTTCAGATCGAGCAGGTAGTAAAAAAATAAAATTTTAATTTATTTGCAAACTGCGTTTTAAACAATGATTTCAAAGGTATAACAGCACTATGATTTCCATTAGTGTTGCCATGTGCTCTGGCCACACTAAATGGATCGCCTCTAATACTTCCTTTAAAATTCTTAATTGCAATTGAAGGATTTACAAATGAACGGGAACTATAAGTATCTTAAGATTAAATATTGGTTCAATAATGTATGGTAAAGTACTAAAATTATTTATCAGGCTCATAAATTCTATTCTGGATCTAATTGAATCGTCGGAGGTTCTATTCCTAAAAAATTAGCTCCATTAGCTGGCATGTTTTCATCGATAGTGAATAGCTGATTTTGCTGTGGTCTAACTGTATTAGTTGTTCACCGCATTTGCATTATGAATCATAATATAAGAAATTTGCAAGTTTAACAATTTTTGTAATTTATTATAAAATTCAAATAGAGAAATTTTGTTTTAGATTTGTTATTTCAAAATTTAAGCTAAAGTGATCTCTTTTATCACCATAAGAAGTTAGAATTGCAGTTTTCAAATCATCCCACGAATTTATTATGTTTGACGAAATATTAACAGCTGCTTGACCTTTAATTTTTGCAAGTATACTTGACATTAAATACACCATTTGAAAATTTTCCGGTACTCGTGCATCATAAAAAGTGGTTACTAATTTTTCACATATTTCAATAAATCTAGCAACTAATTCGGATTGCCCGTAAAATTCGGGAATCATTTGTAGATATTCCGATTTAAAAGCCATATCGTCTTGTCGGGAAATAGGTGAACGTGAACGATCTCTACCACTAAGTGGATCACTAGTACTAGATTTAGGTTGAGAGTTAATATTTGAGTTTCCCGCTAATTCGGTCATCAAGAGAAAAAGCAAAACCTCATAAAACAATTTCTGTACTTACATAAGCATCCAAATCTCCAACGTCATACCAAAGTTTTTGAATCTCGAAGTGTCTCGATGTTTGGAGAGCTTTGAGTTCCGCCTTGGAATCTTCTTGGAGTACCAAAGTTTTGAATTTCGAAGTGTCTCGATGTTTGGAGAGCTTCGAGTTCCGCCTTGGAATCTTCTTGGAGTTTCAACCCCGTTAATCGTAAAAACGAAAAAACCAACAATATTCTCTTGACGGTTTTCGGGGTATCCTACCGACTGCGCCAAATAATTAACTTCGAAGCACAATTGTTTTTTTTAAAAATGGTTTTTTATTTTTCTTGACAAAATTAGAGGTTACAAGTTAATGGTTGCTCTATAAATTTAACTCTGAACAATAATTATAATAATTAAAACTTATATAACTTTCCTAATCTACAGACTACAATAAAGGAATAGAAAATAAAGATAAATACTAAAAGGGCTGATTAAGCACACACATGCATGAGGCTGCGTAAGATCGGCGATGATCTCCATGTCGTGGGAATGGGGTTACCTACCGGTAACTTGTATTTAAACAAATTAATCTAAAATTTTCAAATATGTCAGCTAAAAGTAATACGTCAGTCTTAAGGTAAACGTTTGAATAGTCCCCCAAGTTTTTACATAAAAAAGACGTCCAAACATTAATTGCATGCTCATAATCTTCGTTAGATATGTTCGAATTTGTTAAAGAATTAAAAAAATATTTTTTATCGGGTAGCCTTTCGTATGATAATTTTTCTATCGAATCCATAAAATTGTTCTAAAATGCCAAAATAATTTTTTAAATGACAAAATTTTTCAGTTACCAAATTTTTTGCTAATTTATGTAGGCTGTAATTCATAAACTTAAATGAATCTAAAAATCTTAATCTAATGTGTACATTCTTCATTTTTTCATCTTTATCCAAATACATATCAACTTTAATTTTTTTCGAAAAAGAAATATATTTTTCTTTGGTTTGTGCAATGCAATCAATCTTTGGAAAATCTTTATAATTTTGGTCATCACTTCGTCAGCAATACGTTTCTTAAAACTGCTCTTAATACGTATGACACCATTTTCCGTTGATTGGGGAAGATTGCTTTGATGTTTCCTCGATTTTAAATGAGCCGAAAAGAGTGTAGGGTTATTTATTGTCTCATCGCAATGTTGGCAATACTTTTTGTTGGAATTATCTGCTGCATTCGAATTTTTTCTTTTAAGAGTTGGTTTAGGTGTTGAAATAAAAGTGTGGTGTACTCCAACGCCGAATTAAAAATTTGGCCACAATCCGAACACAGAATCGATTCGACATGGACAGATCTTATATGTCGTTTCAACGCATCTTCCCTGGAAAAATCTTTATTGCAAATTTTACAAGTAATTCGCATAGATTTTCCACAACTATTCTCGTGCCTTTGTAAATTGCTTTTTTGCAAGTAATGCAATTCATTTTGTTTTAATCTATAAATATAATTAGGTTCAAAAAATGTATTTTAATTGTTTTTATTTAAATTAACTTACCTACCAACATAGCAATTAATTTATAAATAAAACACACGTACTACTTTTAAGGACAGCGAACTTTAAAAATTGTTAAAAAGCACTTTGTTCTTCGCTCAACGCAATATTGAAATGATCAGCAATATTGTTAGTTTGAACATTTTATTAAAATGTTAAATTGCAAAATTGCATTTTACACATTATTAAAGATCAGCATTTACTGACATACTGTGTGTTTCATATTAAATATTTGCAAAAAAAACAGGTAATTTTCAATTAAACAAAAAACTATTATATACTTATAAATAGATGTTTTATTTATTATAAATATGTAAACAGTTGCATAGTTTTGTAACATTTGATTTACTACATATACAAATATATTTTAAATGATTTACACAATTATGTTTACTATCAACTAAAACTTCACAAATTTTTTCCTCTTCTAAATTTATTATACTGTTTCGGGTAAATCTCATTAAAAAATTCATCTTTTGGTGGCCTTTTACATAAAAAATATCTTGAAAACTATCTGTGTAACTATCCAATATATTTTTAATTTCTTTAGTTTTAATAAATCCTGTGCTATATTTTAGACAATGATGATTATTTTCGAGCCAGGTAACCAGTTTCCTATCTTCTTTGTTTAAAGCAAAATATGGTTATTCCGGTTTAAAAAGAAAAGTGTCGACATCCACACCATTTTTGGAAACTGACATTTCTTTAGGAACAAATTTACCATTTATTGTAAAGCCTTGAATGTCAACTATGATTGAATTAGGTTTAGCCATTTTAGTGTATAATTCGCACAATTCCGGAAAGAGGTGTGTACTCAACTACTGCATCACTTAAAATGAGGCAATTTGCTCTTATATTTTCATTAAATGATGCAGTTGTCTCCATCTCTATTTTTAGATCAACAGTCGAAGATTTTAAACTTTCCTTTTGCTTAGAACATTCAAAGACAAAAAGCATATGACCTTTGAATTGGCTATAATTAAAAAGAGGTTCATTTGTTGCTCGTGCATAGTAACTAGATTGAAATTGGGAGTACATGTAGTACGTTAGGGCATAATTATCCAAATCCATATTTTGTTTCATGTTATCATACTGGTAGCACTCTGAATTTAGGTAAACTTTAATGTTTTCGATATTCACATGATCAAATTGAGACATATTTTTATTGGAGGTATCCTTTTTATTATTTTGAAAACCGAGGATGACGTAACGGGGCTTTTCCATGTTTGTTGAAGTTTTCACACTCCGTATTTCTTTTTTGGTATTTTTTAGTCCCGGAAGTTCCAACAACTGCCACTTTCGGAAGGGAATTTTTATTGAAACATCCATATTAACTTTATCAGGCATCTGAAGTTTCACCTCATCGTTTATCATAACGTGGGGAATTCGCCATTCTAATTTATTTATTTGAAATTTAAAGTTTTCAGATACTTTGTAAGCGTTTAAGTCCGTCCTAGAACGAAGTAATACCAATTCTTGTTTCGCATTGATGATTATTTTTTTATAATCCTCACCAAACCCCATAATCATTTTTAAGGGAATGCAAGCAAAAAATGAGTCTTTTTGTTGAAAATGATTTTCCATATGTGGACACCATCCGGCCAAATTTAACACTTTAGATTCTCTTTCCCCGAAAGAAACGTAACCTTTCATCGTTGATGTAATCCCAGGATCTCTAATTTTGTCAACCTCCACCCCATTTAGTTCGTATCTAATTTTTTCAAATAAAAACAAATACGAATTATTTATTAATTTAAAGTCCAAAGTTTGTCCTGCTTCAGGTGTCGGTTTTTTTATTATTCCCTCGAGGTAAATGTAACTCTCACATGGTAAAGTGTACAAGTCTTGATTTTGAATTAATATTCTTATTTCATCATTATTTTCAAAATTTTGCGTCCTGGGAAAGTATGTGTGATATTCCTCTTTTCCGATTGTCTCATCAAAAGAAATATCGTTAAATATTTTAAGTTTTGACATGATAGCCGAGAGCTTTTAACAAATTAATACTTTTTAGTGTTAACCGTTTGATGATTTTTTTCTTACTGGCTGTTGCAGACTCTTCTGTCAGCGTTTTATGCTCTTCTTCTTGGACAAATACTATCCCCATTAGTTTATCTTAGAGCGTTCCATTAATTCAAGACGAACAATGATTTTTTCGTTCCTAAAGTTAACCAGCTCTCCGTTTTGGTCCAAAAGTCTAATTATTATATTATCAATGGTTTTCGTATTTACTGATAAATATGAGATATTATTAGGTTCAATATTTATGGCAAATCCGGGATCTACTGAAGGAAAAAAATTCACGCAACGTATGACCCGATTTATCATCGTAAAATGAGCCCGAAATAATATTACATTCAATTCTCACACTTGAAACTTTAATTATTTCGACCGGTTGATCAGAAACGTGCAATTTGTTGGCTTGAAGAATTTGTTTACCCGAAAATCCCTATCGAATCTGGTGGTTGAAAATCCACGTCATATGTGCTAAATAATTCGCACTGTAAAGTATTATTATTCGGTTTTATAACATGACTAAAAGGGCATTGATAAAAATACTATATTTATAATAATAATTCGATACATAAATGACCGCAATTATACGTATTAAATTTTTGATATCTATCGTGATTATACATTATTTCGCTACCCCCAAAATAATTTTGAATTTCTTTAGGTTGTGGTAAGTTACCAAAACTGTCAAAATATTTAACAATATTGCCTTGCTTTCTGTATGCTACCCTATGGGTTCCGGGTCCCGAGTAATTATCCAAATTCACAATTCCACTTTCTCTAAAAAATGGTTTATTCGGTAATTATTTATCTCGCATAAAAACACCCCTAAAGAATTTAATCTTATTTTGTTTGTTAAATTTCAAAATGTCCACATCACTAAGTGCTCTGCGGGGTAGCTGACTTAAAAGTTTTTTGAATTACGAAGACAAATTCCAAATCCCTTTCGATATGGCTTTAAGTAGAGTGCTGTTCCTTTTTTCCGCAAGGCTATGGCTTTCATTGTTTTATTATGACGTTCCGCTTCTTGAAGTTTTTTTGAGGCCGTTTTCGTATCCGATACTGCTTTAGCAATTGCAGCTGTACCTCCAGCCAAACTTCCCAATGCACTAAGTCCAGCGAAAATGGGGATAAGCGGCAAAACTCCTCCAGTTTTGGGTTTCGGAATAATGCGCGGAGTTTTTATCTTTTCTCTTCCACCCACATCGCGTACAGCAGCCCTAGCCGTGGCTAATACAATATTGGTCGCCTCCTTTAATAAGACTTGTGTTTGCTTACTTTTATTGTTTTTATGCTTGAGTCCTTTAATTGCATATTTTGCTTTTTATACAACAGTAAAAGAACGATTTTTGGCATTTTTGTTACATGATCTTATACCCATACCCAATTTTCGTTTTACTTTCATAGCCGATGCTACAGCCAAGGCACTCGCTTTTTCACCAAATTTTGAATTTTTTGGTTTAAATCTCTGCCATGCAGCCTTTTCTAGAACTTTATCTGCCTTATGACGCTCACCCAAATCCATGTTTTGAGAATAGGAAATATCGTGTTGTTTACAAGCCGCGTCCAAAGGATTTACGCCAAGGTCTTGTCGATTTAATCTTTCCTCCAATTTTGTACCAGGTCCGCAATACTGATACCCGGGAATATGCAACTCAATCGGTAATTTATTTATTAGCGTGTGATAAACTTAAAAGAGTATGTGGGTCAAGGATTAAATAAAGTGAAGAAGAAACTGGCAAAAAACTCGATTCGAGCAATAATATGTGGTCCGTCGAATTGTGGAAAAACGAATGTTATGCTTAGTTTAATCTTTGATCCAAATGGTTTAAAGTTTAAAAATATATACATGTTGTTGTAAAGTCAACATTTTTATAATATTATTTAAAATTAATTACATTTATTTAAATTTGCATTAAATTAAATTAAATACTTAAACTCGATTAAATTTGCTTTCAATTCAATTTTTACTTATTTCAGTTTTCATAAATTTTGCTAAGTCAATCAGTCAATAAACTTTTACATGTTGCAATTCCATCTATTCAGCAACCTCATTTTGAAATTGATGATGTTAATTTTTTGTAATGTCTTTGGCCGGATACTCAAAACGGCAGTTGTATTTTGTCATTCAAAGGAAGCACCAGTCTTCCATAATTTAAAGTGAATAAATCATTGACTGTGTTTGTAGCAAATTAAATTGTTTTATTTGTTAACCTCATCTGCACTAGTCTACCCTGGTTAACTTAATTGTTACCGAAACGCGACATAATTTTGGTGTCAGGTGTGGGGTGTATTTGTTGTACCAAGCCGCAGTAATAGTGGTGTACATCATCGTCGCAAGACTAGTGTCCAAAGATAAAGGGAGACCCACAGGACCACCAGGTTAACCAAAATCAAACATCTTCAACATTTGCTGCACTACGTTCCACAACTCAACGTAGCCCGAGCCCAGAGGGAGCACATCATCAACAGTCAATCCATCCAAAGTCATCAGCCATCTTCAATCAAAAGTAAGTCAGAAACTTATTATTTTATGGCACCAACCACACGAGGAGGTGCTAACCACGAAAACGTTACTGCTCCACTTGAAGAAGAAGAAGGCGATAACCCTCAACAGGAACAACTACAGAATATTGAACCAACCATGCCTAAGTTAAATATTGACACTGCCTTAAAAATCATCCCGGATTTTAAAGGCGACAGATCGGAGTTTCATAAATTTATTTCCTGTTGCGATATTGTCAATAATGATCTTTCACAACCTGCTGACTCTGCCATGTTAGTTAATATAATAAAATCAAAACTATCAGGCCCTGCTTATAATTTAATCAAACATAAACAATTCCCAAATTGGGAAGCGTTAAAGAAATTTTTGCAAGAACAGTATTTAGAATCACGGTCAATTGCTCAATTACAAATTGAATTAATTAAATCACGACAAAGTCAAAATGAAACTGTTAGACAATTTGGAAACAAAATAGAAAAATTATTATCAGATTTGAATGATGCTTGCATTGCCACAGAGGGTGAGGAAGCTGCCGAAATTATTAATAAAATCAATTCTAAATCTGCTTTTCAAGCTTTCGTTGAAGGTTTAATTTATCCTATAAAAATTGTTGTTAAAGCATCTAGATTCAAAACGCTAATGGAGGCAATTGAGGCCGCCGTTGAGGAAGAACGAACAATTGCGAATAATAGCAAATACAGCAATTTTTCAAATAAAAATCAAAAATTTTCTTCATCAATTACCTCAAAATTTTGCAACTTTTGTCATAAAAAGGGTCATCTTGAATCTGAATGCTATAATAAATCAAACAAAATTCATACAAATCTTCCAATAATTCCAAAACGCGAAATAAAACCCGAAGTTTTTGTTGCTAATTTAATTTGTGCATATTGCAAAAAAGAAGGTCACCATATTAAAAATTGTTTTAAAAAGAAGCGTGCCGATGAATTTAAACGCAACCTTGCAACTACAGCAAATTCTTCAAATACGGGAAACGACAATGCCGCGGGCCCGTCACGAAACTACGAGGCTCGCGTATCCCAGTCATAAGCGCATCAAATACTCATGTCTTTAATAACACTTTATTTCAGCCAAACTTGCAAAATAACTCTAAATCTTTTACAAAAAAATCTCCTTCACTTAATTGTAACGATTCTGATCATGACAATGATAATCTTCTTTTAAACAATCCTACCAACAATCTTGACATTCAATCTTCCAAAATGGACTCTAGTCCTTCAAATAATGAAAATCCTCCTATTCCTATTTTTAATATCATAATGAATGCGTCTACAATTTTCGATTGTGTAAATATTCCTTTATCTTTAACAAAAAAACCTAACGCATTATTTCTTGTTGACACAGGGAGTCAAATTTCAATTTTAAAAAAATCTTTAGTCCTAGATGATACGATCTGCGACACAAATCTTAAATCCAATTTAAAGGGTATATCTGATCATTTAATTCCTACTTATGGTGTTTGTTATGGAGAAATTAAATTAAATAATTTTGTAACAACCCATCCTTTCCACTTAGTGAGCGATGATTTTCCAGTAGTTTACGATGGAATTCTTGGTAAGGATTTTTTCTTACGATACAAGGTTCAAATCGACTATGAAAATAATACACTCTCATTTAAGTACAATGACGGAATTACGTCTTTACCCTTAACATCTTCTAATAATCATATTACATTAGCTCCTAGAAGCGAATCATACCACCACGTAAAAACTAACCTTTCCCAACCATTACTTTGTTTATCTCAAGAAATCCAACCCGGAGTCTACGTCAGCAATTGCATCGTAGAGCCTTTAAACGGCCACTGCACTGTTTCTTTAATAAACACAAATGAAAATCAAGTAACATTATATAATCCTAATTTACAATTTGAAAATATGTCTTGCTTTGACATCCTAAACATTACTGAAAATCCTACTTCATTAACTCGTTTTGAAAAATTAGAAATGTCCTTAAGAACCGAACACATGTTACCTGAACAGAAAGATGCCATCTTACAAATATGCAAATCCTACAATGATCTTTTCTTTCTCGAGGGTGACGTACTTAGTTACACATCTGCTGCTACACATAAGATACGAACATTGGACGATGTACCAACAAATACTCGTCCGTATCGACTTCCTTTTCATCAAGCATCCGAAGTTAATAAACAAGTTGACAAAATGCTTACAGAAAATATCATTTCTCCAAGTGAATCGCCATATAATTCTCCTCTTCTGGTTGTTCCCAAGAAACCCGACATACATGGTAACAAACGTTGGCGTGTTGTCGTGGATTTTAGAAAACTCAATGATAAATCTGTCGGCGATGCACATCCTCTTCCTAACATAACTGAAATTTTGGATCAACTTGGACACTCGAAATTTTTCAGTTCTCTTGATCTTGCTTCTGGTTATCATCAAGTTCCAATGGATCCCTCAGATAAACACAAAACTGCTTTTAGTACATCTCAAGGTCATTTTGAATATGAGAGAATGCCGTTTGGGCTCAAGGGGGCTCCAGCCACTTTCCAAAGAATGATGAACTCAGTTTTAACGGGGTTAAATGGGATCAAATGCTTTGTTTATCTCGATGATATTATTGTTTACGGATCAACTTTGGACGAACATAATTCCAAACTTATTGACATTTTTGAGCGTCTAAGAAAGTATAACCTAAAGCTGCAACCCGAAAAATGTGAATTCTTAAGACCTGAATTGACATATTTAGGACATAAAATAACTGATACAGGAATTTTTCCCGATCCTGAGAAAATAATTGCAATCAATAAATTTTCCATTCCTAAATCAGGTAAAGAGATTAAATCATTTCTTGGATTAGCAGGATATTATCGAAGATATATCAAGGATTTTGCCAAAATATCTCAACCTTTAACTGCATTATTAAAGAAGGATGCACTATTTATTTTTTCAGCTGAATGCATTATTTCATTCGAAAAGCTAAAACATTTGCTAAGTCATCCACCACTCTTACAGTATCCTGATTTCTCTAAAGAATTTATTTTAACTTGTGATGCTTCCAATTTTGCTATTGGTAGTATTCTAAGTCAAGGTTGTATTGGTGAAGATCTTCCAATTTCCTTCGCATCTAGAACTCTTAATAAGGCGGAAATCAATTACAGTACGATAGAGAAAGAGTTATTAGCCATTTGTTGGAGTGTTAAGCATTTTCGTCCCTATCTATATGGCAGAACTTTTACTATAGTAACTGACCATAAACCCCTTATTTGGTTATTTTCTGTTAAGGATCCAGGTAGTCGTCTTATGAAATTTCGCCTCAAACTTGAGGAATATGACTATAAAATTGTCCACAAATCTGGCAAACTTAACACAAATGCCGACGCCCTTAGCAGAATGTTTCCAATCCAAGACATACCATCTCTGGATTACCCATCCTTCCTAAATGCCCTAGAAACTAAGAAAATTTTCAACAACAACGTAACCGAATCTAATCAAAACATAATAGCTTCACCTTCAGATATCCCCAGATTATATTTAATTGACGAAAATCTCCTATTTCTAAAGGACCAATTAGATACTTCATTGTTAAACTTACTAAGTGGTAATACACTGTTACCTTTTAAGTCAATCAAAATAATTCACAACAAATTAACGTACATTTTCATTGTGCTTAATGAAATCAACAAATCGATCACAGAAGAAAATATATTTAACAGCCTTATAAAAGTACGTGAATTTTGTGAAAAATCTGACATTTTTCAAATAAGTATTCCAAATTTCACCAAGTCAAACCCTTTTAAAAATTTTAAAATTTCAAAAATACGACTAATGCTAATGTACATATTTCATAATACAAAAATTAAATTAAAACTTTACCATGATGAAGTCATTGAAATCAGCTCAGAAGATGAAATTCAGAATATTCTAAGGGAATTTCATGATACACCCTTAGGAGGACATTTGGGTATAAATAAAACATTCAACAAAATTAGACAAAAATATTCATGGCCAAACATGTTCAAATCAATCAAGACATATATTAAAGCCTGCAACTTATGTCAAGTAAATAAATCCAGCAAACATACTAAAATGCCTCTTACTATCACAACTACTGCCTCTCGACCTTTTGAAAAGGTATTTCTTGACATAGTAGGACCATTACCAGTTACTGATTCTCATAATAAGTACATATTGACATTTGAAGACGATCTAACAAAATTTGGCGAAGCTATCGCCTTGCCAAATCAAGAAGCTTCCACGGTCGCCGAAAAATTTGTGCAACATATTATATGCAAATTTGGTACTCCTAAAAATCTCCTTACCGACCAAGGCACAAATTTTCTAAGTGATCTTTTTAAACAGACTTGTAAGATTCTTGGAATCACAAAATTACAAACTTGTGCTTTTAGGCCACAGTCCAATGGAAGTTTAGAACGATCGCATAGAAACATATCCGAGTATTTACGAAACTTTTCTCAAAAGGACCAAAATAATTGGGATCTTTGGTTACCCTATTCCATGTTTACCTATAACACTTCGATTCATTCTTCCACAAAGTTCACTCCATTTGAACTACTCTTTGGCAGAACAGCTGAGCTTCCAACAGCCCTAAAAGGGCCTCCAGAAATATGCTACAATTATGAAGATTATAATAATGAATTAAAGGCAAGATTACAACATTGTCATGAAATAGCAAAACAAAATATTTTAGAGAGTAAACAAAAATCCAAAATTAATTTTGATAAATCTGTAAATCCATTAAGCCTTGCGATAGGTGATAAAGTATTATTAAAGAACGAAATGAAAACTCGAGGCCAAAAATTACAACCATTATTTAACGGACCCTATGAAGTTGTCCAGTTGAATAGTGAAACTAATGTCACCATTCTTATTGGCAAAAAGAGAGTAAAGGTTCATATAAATAGACTAAAATTATTTAATTAAAACAAAACAAATATTTCTTTCAATCATCGTAACTTTTCCACTGTTTCAGAGACAACAAATATGTTGACCTTGCTAACGCTTTTGTTCATAAATGGAATTACCCATGGTACTGCCCAAAATTTCGATATTACACCCATTGCTAATGGAGCAGGATTGTATTATGAATTCATAAGCCCACTACAAATATCGAACAACCACTGGAACCTTCTTACGCACATAAATTTGACAACGTATCATAACCTACATTCATCAATTTTAAGAAGTGCCTCCGATACCAAAAATATTTGCACCCAACTTCATCAAAAGTTCGAAAAGGCGTGTTCGTTAAAAACCGATCTAATTAAATTACGTTTGAATAAAATAAATCAAGATAATCTACTCTTAAAGTCCTTATCTAATGCAAATGTAGTACGACAGAAAAGAGGAATTTTAAACATTGTTGGTCGTGTAAGTAAAACACTTTTTGGAACTTTGGATGATGAAGACGCGGAATATTATGATCAAAACTTAAAGATGTTAAGAAGCAATCAAGATCATTTTATCAATTTAGCTAACGAACAAGTAAGCATATTTGAAAACACCTTACAAGAAATGAACGCAACATTCATAAATGATTATAATTGCTATAAATCTATGGAAACTAAACTTAACAATATTTCTGTTTATATAAATGACATTATTAAATCCATTAATAACAATACAATCGATATTGGTTTTTTTTCTAAATTTAGAAGATAACTTTTTAACTTTTGATTCATTAATAAATGAATTTTCGATATATCAAGGTAACCTAATCGAAATTTTAACTAACGCGTTACATGGAATTGTACACCCTTATATTATTAACCCAAGCAGTTTAATGGATCAGTTATTGACAATACAGCAGTATTTACCAAAAGACTTAAGTTTTCCGTGCCGGTTAACTAGTGAATACGCCAACGATCTGTTTAAAGTGATTACAGTGAGCGCTTATTTTTATAGTGATAGACTTAATTTTCAAATAAATGTACCTTTAGTTAGTATATCTAGTTATAGTTTGTATAAGATTTACAGTTTACCAACAAAATTAGAAAATTCAATTTTTAGTTTTATAGTACCAGATACTACCTACATAGCCATCGACAGCAGCCAACACTATCATTTTGCTTTAACAAACGAGGATATTTTTAAGTGTATGTCAGTAAATCATAAATACCTTTGTGAAAACAGAAAACCTATCTATTTTACACAGTATTCCTCTAGTTGTGTAGCTGTAATGTTTATTAATGGCAAAATAATTCCAAATTTTTGTGATAAACGCTTAATAAAATTATCGAATCCTGTTTTTATTAAACTTAATTCTGTCAATACTTGGTTATTTGCTTGTCCAAATCAAAAATTACTAAATTTAGTTTGTAAAAATGTTCAATCAAACTTTGTTTTAAATGATACTGGCCTTTTAAAGTTGTCTCCTGGATGTAAAGCTAGTTCTAAATTTATAAGTCTAGAAACCAATAACCGAAATATTGGGAACACTTCCATTTTCATGGATTTTATTCCCCCAATAGAACTTTTAAAAGATATTCTAAAATCAAATGTAAGCTTACAGTTATTACCAGAATTGACAGCTGATAATGAACATTATGAAATTTCTACTTCATTTAAAGATTTTAGTTATAAAGTAGCTTCATTAAAGGCCTTGCAAAATAAAATGAACAACTTACAATCGGACAACAATTTCAAATCACTTCATTATTATATAATTTATTTTATTCTGTTAGTACTTGTTATTTTATGTATCGTAATGTATAGAATTAGAAATAAAAATAAAAAATGTACAACCAAACAATCTAATGTAGAAATGGAAATGCAACAGTTTTCTCCTGATCCAAATTTAAAAACTTCAGAAATTTCTAACCCCAGTTATAAATTTCATTCTTAGGGGGAAGGTGTTGTAAAGTCAACATTTTTATAATATTATTTAAAATTAATTACATTTATTTAAATTTGCATTAAATTAAATTAAATACTTAAACTCGATTAAATTTGCTTTCAATTCAATTTTTACTTATTTCAGTTTTCATAAATTTTGCTAAGTCAATCAGTCAATAAACTTTTACATGTTGCAATTCCATCTATTCAGCAACCTCATTTTGAAATTGATGATGTTAATTTTTTGTAATGTCTTTGGCCGGATACTCAAAACGGCAGTTGTATTTTGTCATTCAAAGGAAGCACCAGTCTTCCATAATTTAAAGTGAATAAATCATTGACTGTGTTTGTAGCAAATTAAATTGTTTTATTTGTTAACCTCATCTGCACTAGTCTACCCTGGTTAACTTAATTGTTACCGAAACGCGACAATGTTTTCCAAGTAATTTTACCAGCCCAAATACCAGTTACTTAAAGAGGTTATGTGCTCCTTGCCCGAAATTGGATTTTTTCATTATTCGGAGAATACCGAAATTATTAACATAAATGATGCCAAAGAAAATTCGATTTTTATTTTTGATGATGTGGCCTGTGAAAATCAACAGAAGATGATTTTTTTTCTGTGGGTCGTCATAAAAGTCTCGATTCGTTTTATTTGTGCCAAACTTACACCCGCATACCTAAGCATCTTATCAGAGACAACGCAAATTTCATCATATTATTTAAGCAAGATGATTTGAATTTAAAGCATGTTTATAATGATCACGTGGGTGGTGATATGACATTTGAAAAATTTAAGGAATTATGCTCGCAAAGTTGGAACAAGAAGTTCGAATTTTTTGTAATTTATAAGGAGAGTGATGTTAACAAAGGAAGATATAGAAAATATTTAGACTGATTTTTTACAAAACTTGTTAGTAACAATTAATCCTTTATCGAAACAAGTCATACGTAGACCTGATAAAACCTGTTCAAGACCTGATAAAACTTGATAAAACTTGTTCAAAAGCTGATAAAACCTGTTCAAAGCTGATAAAAAGCTGATAAAACCCGTTAAAACCTGATAAAAAGCTGATAAAACCTGTTCAAACCCTGATAAAAAGCTGATAAAACCTGATAAAACCTGTTCAAAACTGTAACGAAGCGTCTTTTTGAACCAGGAAAATAGTTTACCGCCACGACGTTGCGCGCCTTTATTTTGTTTACATACGCGGGTCAAATTTATAAACAGCTGATCGCGCGACAACAGGCGCGTAAAAATGCTTGATTTATTTGGAAATAATAAATAAATACTGGAATTAAATTCAAATGGCCGTTTTATCAACGTTGTTAATGTTATGCTATCGTACCTGGCTACCGGTTAATGTCACCTGGGGATGCGCGAAATCCTGCACTGGTCAAAATATTTTTCAAAAGCATTTTGCATCCAGAACCACCAGTAGATACCGACAAAAATATTCCCGGGATTTTTCAAGCATTAGTTTAATTAATAAACTATAAAATTGTAATTTTATTTAAACTAATTAAATATTCAAAAGCGCGCACTAGTCCGGGCCGTTGGGCGCTCGAGATTTTGAGCGCTCGCGTCCCCACTTTACTGACGCGTAGTTTCGCGCGCAACTTAGCGCAATCCCCACCGCCAGACCGTAATAAAAATAGCGCGCAAGGCCAGAATTGCTAACTTCGTTCCGAGCCAGCTCTACTAGAAGTCTCCAGCCTACCAGCGATACCAAAGTGAGTACCTACTTTCTGCTTGTTGCTTTTATTCCTTGTTACCCGTTACCTAATACCCATTACCTGTTACCTGTCACCCGTAACCCTGTGCGTAGCGGAACCATCCCACTCGTCCGTTACGCATTCCCTACCTGTCTAAAGTCAAATACCCGTAACCCTGTGCGTAGCGGAACCATCCCACTCGTCCGTTACGCATTCCCTACCTGTCTAAAGTCAAATACCCGTAACCCTGTGCGTAGCGGAACCATCCTACTCGTCCGTTACGCATTCCCTACCTGTCTAAAGTCAAATACCCGTAACCCTGTGCGTAGCGGAACCATCCCACTCGTCCGTTATGCATTCCCTACCTGTCTAAAATAAAATACCCGTAACCCTGTGCGTAGCGGAACCATCCCACTCGTCCGTTACGCATTCCCTACCTGTTCACTTGTCTACCTGGTCACCTGTTTACCTGGATACCTGGTCACCTGTTTACCACCTGTCTACCCGTCTACCTGTTTTCCCGTTCTTGGTTACGGCACGCAGAGTTAGAGTAGAGATAAAGTACGTCACTTGACTAATAATTAACGTTCCATCATAACCGCACGCTTGTATTTTCCGACTGACCGATCTAGTAAAACGCTTCGTAGCGCGAAACCACTCGCTTCCGCTTAACCCGTACCTGCTTGTAACGATATTTTTATTGCATGGCTTGCTGAACAGAATTCACAGTTCCTGGACCGTTGTACCTGTTGCAGAATACAATAAAGTTACTAAACCGATATTGTTGTCTTTTCCTGAGCTCGGCTCAAAACACCCAAAAAAATTGAGTTTCAGGACGCCAGCAACACGACCCCTGGAATAGTACTTTTCATCACTGAACACCTGGGAGGCCGCTTCCACTACAGCCCAGCGGTCAGGAGTTTTTTTTTAAGCTACGCTCCTCTATACGTGTGGACCCCACGTCAAAAAGGTCCTGGCGCCCGAGTTAACCCCGTTTAGCAAACTAATAAGCAACCACGAGGAAAGAGCGTCACAAAACCTGATAACACCTGATAAAAAGCTGATAAACCTGTTCAAGACCTGTTAAAAAGCTGTTCTAGGTCGTACACCTATTTATTTTATTGATAATATCTTGCTAAAATGAATAAGAAAGGCGTTGAGGTTAAGAAAAGTTTAATTAAAATTCAAAACGTCATTAGGAGAAAGGTCCTTGCCTTAAAAATAGGACGATCTGATGCAGAAGAGCAACTGGCTAAATCTTATAAGCCAATCTTAGAGCCATTAAAAAGAATTTTACATCAATCAGATAAAATTACAGTTAAAGCTGAACCGAAGGAGGAACCAATAGAAGAAAAATTGGAAGCGAATAATGATGAATCATTAAGAAATTATAAACGAAAAGCTACTTCTAACAAATATAAAGCATCTGTTAAAACACTTAAATTGACAGATATTGAATATGAGGATGCGGTACATGATGATTTGGATGATTATGTATTTGAGGAGGAGAGACCATTCTATCAATCATATCTTGAAGATGTAACACCTGAAGTTTATAATCATTTTTGGAACAATTTGATGAACTTCCAAAGCACTACATTAATGGTTTAATGAAAGATACACAAGATGAATATGATACCACCTATGGCATTATATATAACCCACTTACGGAAAAATGGCAAATTGGAAAATCTAACATTGTGTTAAATGGTGCAGATTTGATTATTGAAAAGAAGATCTACAAAGGAACCCCAGGTCTTTATGAACTTTTATTTAAGAAAGATTCTGAGGGATTTAATAATAATGATAAAGAAGCATATAAGGAAATATTGGAAAAGAGATCTGCACTGAGAAGAAACGGTGATCCAAGTCAGCAAATTAAAGGTTCAAAGTCTTACAAATATCAAAATATAATAAGACCTTTATTTGTCGAACCAACTCTTCGAAACCGATTTCGGACTTACAACGGTCCTACAACGAGAGCGTCACGAAATAGAATTGGAACCGGCTTTTTGAAATTACCACAAAAACCATTGGAATATGTTTACTGGGATGACCCTAATGAGGTTGTAGATCGATTGTGTTTATTACATGCGTCAAGAGGGGTGGGCAATAATTCTCATGAAAACGAAATTATTAGAATTGAGGAAGAACTTAGAGAGGCAAATTTAATTTTATAATTCACATAAATAGGTGTGCTAAATCAAAAATATCCAGTTATCATTTATGATTGACATCATGAGCGTCGATAAATTTGGACAGAACCAACAGTTGTATAATGCTTAGGCTAGATGGCGCCATTGTAGAAAATTTTAAAAAATCTAAATTCTTTATTAATTTACTATATTTTTTAACTATGCTCGATTCAGAAAAGACTGACAACAAAGTGTCTCACGGAGAAACGAACTTGATTGGGAATTTAGACTACGTATAAATGGCGCTTTTTTGACATAAATTTCCATAAATTCATAATGTAATTGCAAATTAAAGCCTAAGATAACTTAAAATTTGTAATTCTTAGCAAGTAAGAAATACAATTATCCCTTTGAGAAATAGATTTAAAGGATTTATTTTCGATTCTTCTAAATATGTACAATCCCGGTCGTAATTACATTATAATTATCCTAATTCCTTGAATTTTTTCCTCGCAAGGACTTAGTAGGTATAAATTAGGCATATCCTTTTTACTAAGTCGATAATAGGGTTCACTTTCGTATTTGCTTTGCAAGGAATCAAACTATAAATTTTTTTTCTGAACTTAAAACAATGCGTTTATCATTTTTCCAAAAGTAAGTTCCTATAGTAGACTTCAGACGAAAAACAAAAATTCTATATGAAAAATAAAATCAATTTTGCCCAAAATTCAATTTTTACTAGCGAAAAGTACGCTTTTATTGTAGGATTATCCATCAGGTTTTAAATCAAATTTTATTTTGTACCTGTTTTTAATTATTAGGTATTATTATTGCTTTAGGATGGAATTTACAATTAAATCTTATAACTAATGACCTATTAGTTATAAGAATTAATTGTAAATTTAGTCATAAAAAGTCCATGGCAATTAAAAGGTAATTAACCAATAAGGCTCTACTATAGAAATATACAAACAAGTGATGGAATACCTAATAATTAAGTGATGTTAGGGTCATACCTATCTTTAACATAAATTAAGTTTAGATCAATTAAATATAAAAAAAAACAACTTTACCAAAACCGCTATTAGTTCAAAAAGTTCTGACCCTTCACTTTGACATAAATGTTAACTACATAAAAATTTTTAAGATTGTGTATGATTGTTTTTTATTTTGCTTTTAGTTTGTGTTGCCTACATTATGGATCTTGCATCGCAGCCCGCCGCCGCCGCCCGATCTTCAGTAGTTGTTTCCGAACAATACGGGGATTTGATGGAAATAAATTTAAGTTTGGCGCACTGCGTAGGTGAAAATTTAAAAATGGGGTTGTAACATTTTTCTTTTCAACATTTTTGGGTTGCGTCTCTTCATGATCAACGATTCCATTTCATGGATCATAATTTCAATAAGAGATGGAACGCTGTGCGTGATCTAATATTATTTTATTCCTTTTGTTGCTATTTTCAATTATTGTTCTCGATTTGATTTCGGGAGAGAGGTTTGCTTTCGAAGAGTGCAAATGTTGGCATGGTGCGCGTGAAAAGTGACTTAAGCCTTCATTGGATTTATGCTTAAGCAAATCGTTTTTTTTTACACGCCACAATTACCCAAAAAAACCCTAAATAGGATTTTGTTTTGTAATGGAGGTGTCACATTGAAATTGTAAGTTGTTTTCTTATTGACTTTTTATAGTTGAAACAACACGTTTTATTTTAGGGAGCCATTTTGTCGTTTGTGATTTCCGTTCGAATTTCCTATCACTTTACCACTTGTTTTGTGGATCGAGTAAAGGTTTGCTCGAATTCGATGTTAATTATCATACCACTGAGGTACAGTTTTTTATTTAAACCCCTAGAGCTGAGGATAAGTTTGTTTAAGGGTAATAATTTCAAGGAGTGCAATGTTGTTTTATTTTAGGGTTTTAAGTTTACCTTAATTTACACAAGGTTAATTTTACCTACTGGAACATTCTATATTTTAATTGAGGCCTAGTTTGGGATTTCATTATTAATTTACGTTTTCCGAATTCGAACTAAGTAGCATCAGCGTGGAGTTGAACTTGCGCCGCAGGGAATTATTTCAGCAGGATCAGCTGCTGGACATTACATCACAATAACAAAGGGCAGATTTATAATAATATTAAATTCCTTGCACGAAAATTATTTTATGCTCGGTAGAATTTTTAGTGTCTTAAACACAAAATTAAATTTATTTTTGTGGGATTCATTTAGCCGAAGTTTTAATTTAATTTTTCAAGCATTGGTCCATTTTGGACAGTACATGATTATTTATATGTCACTCTTCAGATTTGGGGAAATAGTTATAAAATTAAGCAGTCAATATTTACTTTGAATAATTATTTTATTAGAGCGTTTCTTGATCAGGGGTTGAGAATTTCAAGTTTTTTTTAATGAGTTATAGTAAAATTTTTATTGTTACTTTATCACTATTGTGTGTTTACTTTTGGTCGGCAAAATATTGTTTAATTTTAATTGCAGTATCTGCATTTTATATTCAAGTTTTTTTTTAAATTAATGTGTGACGATCATTTAATGATCTTCATCTATATTACTTTATACATCTTAGTCATCTGATCTCAAACTGTTTTTGATATATGAACTTTTATTTGTTAAAAGTAAGTCTTGGTACCAAGGTTCCCCTTATTTTTTCTATAAATTTTGATGTGTTTCTAAGCGGTTTGGTCTTATGATTGTGCTATAAACATTAGATATTAGGTTTTCAGTATTTGACCTAAAAGTTATAATTTGTTGGTAATAATAAATAAATTGGTATTTTATTTTGGGAACTTTATTGTCTATTTCTGGTAATGTCATTATCACCTTAACATACATAGATTCGATTCCCTTTTTTCATGACTGTGAGGGAATAAAAAACATAGATACTTTAATCAGTCAAGTGGCGCCCAACAAAGGTTCTCTATGTCACCCGGGACTGCTCACCTGACGAAAAGCTGCCAGAAGCTGTGTTGTTGACTTTTTCAGATTTTGGGAACAAAACTACGTCACAGAGTTTTGTTGCAGTAGGCGTAATATTATACTTTAATTTTAAAGGTTGTCTACCATTTTAACTAGTTAAACATATTTCACACTCATTTATATAATTTTGAATAATTCGTCTCATATTTATTCAATAATATTTCCGTTTTAATTCTGCTTCTGTTTCATCAAGACCTCTATGGTTTGTCATACCTTCATGATAACTTTTAATAAGTGTATTGAAATCAACGTGGAAAGCGTGACAGAAATTACCTCACCACTCATGAATAAGGCTTGTAAGCACTGTGTTGCACTTAAATTTCCTACTGAAACATATTTAGCCTGTTGCAAAAAAGGCGACATAAACCTTCCTAAAATACATGAAAATTATCCACTTTTTATTAAAGATCTGCTTTTAGAGGAACATCCTTTATCTAAGGATTTTTAAAAATGCCAGAGGTCACAATAATCAACTGGCAATGGCGAATACACAAGCAAACACCAATCATGTTCCCGGGGTTTACAATCCTTGTGTTGCCATCGAATGAACCATGTATCAAACGGTCCACCAAATAGACATGCAACGTGCTCTCACGGCTACCATCTATTACCTGGACTTTGATAACATGAAGGAAACCATGGATCCTAAAGCGACCGTTGAGTATTCAGGTCTTATCGATTATGTTTAAAGAAAAAATGTTGAATTGGCCGCCAGAAATGGAGAGGCCATTCCAATACCGGGTAAATTAACCGTCTTACCAAGTACTTTTGTAGGTGGCAGAAGGTACAAGCACGATAAATACCATGATGCAATCGTCAGTAAATTTGGCAGACCCACTTACTTCATAACGTTCACCACGAATGCTCAGTGGAAAGAAATTCAGGAATTTGTCCGGCATTTTAACAAAACAGTTCAGGACAGATCGGACATTACAGCGAGTGATCTACGTAAAATTCCAAAATCTGTTGGAATATTTGCTGAGTGGCAAAAGTCATTTGGGGAAGTGGTTGCTTTCGAATTTCAAAAGAGGGTTGCCCCACGCGCACATATTGCTCACCGTGGACAAGTTTTCAAAACCGAACAGCAGAGATGACATTGACAACGAGGCAACGCCGCACAGTGGGGCAGATGTCTACAAAACCTGGCAATAAGTAAAAAAATGAAAATAGGCGAATATTAAAATTTCGTGTATTTCTTATATCTATATATCCTTTTCTGACATTTCTTAGCATATCGCCTCAATCTGACTTATCACCTTCCTCCTAGAGCCTGCTGAAATTGGCGAGTTTCGGCATAACTTAATGTATTTTTCGCGAGTGATTTTAAAGACAGTTTAATGTCTATTATTTCTCTGACAGTGACAAATCTTGAAATATTTAACCATGTATTCTTTAAGTTCTGGTATATAGTGATATTTTATCAATGATAAACATTATTTAATTGCATCTAATTTAAAAAAAAAGGGAATAATAAATGTCCGTATAATTATTTTATTAATATGTTTTTAATGAAACATTTGTCTTTTTAGGTACGATTATTGTTCTATTCTATCAATGAATTGATACTAATTATAAAACTGCTTATTTTGGGTGCTACTTTTTGCAACTTTGTTCTGTACACTATATCTTTTCAGAAAAGAATATGAAAAAAAAACATCAGGGTCATCTGGCATTAATTAATAGAAAAAATATAGGCTAATATTAAAATGTTGCGTACTACTTAATTCAAACTAACCTAAACGTCCTAAACGACAATTCTTAGCGTACTGGCGCTACGTGACTTAACCTTTCGCCGTTAGAGGGCGCTGATGTTGGCAAAGTAGGCGCCCAACTTCAATTGTTTTTCACGCGTGATTTTTAAACCTGTGTTTTTTGTGGATTACTGTTGTGATTGTTATCAATATTCAAATATTTAACTATGGATGCATCAAGTTCAGGTATTTAGTGATATTTTATTAATGATAAATTATTATTTAAATGTAAGTAGTTTACATAAAACATAAAAATTCAACAGAAAATAACATTTGACTCTTTTATTTAAACGCTATTTTATGAAACATGTGCATATGTAGTTATGTTCCAAGGGATTTTTGATGCTACATTTTGCAACTTTTCTCTTCAGAGTAATTTTGCTGAGTAGAATATAAAAAAACATTTTTTTTAATTTTAGGAGCGAGTTTAAACACTATATTCATAAATAGAAGAGAACTTTTGCAGATTATGACAGCTTCTAACAGCGATGAACTAGAAGTGCAATTCAATTTCTTGATAGATGAAATTAAGAAACTCACCAAATGCGGCGAAGAATATATCAGTGAGTTGAAAAAAAAATTATCTTACTTCAAGTCAGACCTTAAATCTCGATGGATGACAGCACACCGAATACAAGAAAAATTTCAAATTGGTAATAAGAACTGGCTGGATACTTTGATTTCATTTAATAGATATATAGAGAAAAAAAATGGTCGCCCAAAAATTTCTTTTGAATTGAGTTCTGAGAGATCAAAACGCCAAAAAACTAAAAACTTAAATGATTCTACTTCGACATCTATTTTAAGTTATGCCACCCAAATGAGTTTGAGTGCCCAAGGAAGTTTAGAAGCCTCAAAACAATTAAAAGAAATTATGGAAAGTCCAGGGCGCGCAAACAAATATAAGAATGCATTTAAGAAAAGTTTGGAACCCCAGGAGCTTTTATCAGGTGAAGATGCTCTAGCTGTTTTGGTGGAAGCAAAATTATCGAGGTACCAATATGACGTCATAAGGTCGAGTGCCCCTAAAAAATTTCCCTCGTACAAAGTTGTACAAGCAGCAAAAAAACTCTGCTATGCTAAAGACATACAAGTAACAGAAACTTGTGCTCTAGTTTCTTTGCAAGCTTTGCTGAATCACACTGTAGAGCACTTACTTTTAGCCGTGGAACTTGTTATTGATTCTCTTAAGGATGATGAACATTGGCAACTACATCTTATATCTAAATGGAGATTTGATGGCTCCTCAGGACATAGTTCTTATAAACAATCATTTTATAGTTCTGAAGCAAGCGATTCGGCTGTTTTTTTAACATGTATTGTTCCTCTTCGCCTCGTTTGTGGAGGAAAAATTATTTGGCAAAATCCACGGCCTGGATCTACAAGATTCTGTAGGCCTTTGAAAATAGAATTTATACGGGAATCCACAATAGTGTCAATTGCAGAGAAAAAAAGGGTAGACGAACAAATAAAAAATGTTCAAAAAAGCACAGCAATAACACAAAAACGCCAAGCAGAAGTAAGTCATAATTTTTGCTTTACTATGGTTGATGGCAAAGTATGCAATGCGCTTACTGAAACAACTTCGACTCAAAAATGTTATATATGTGGTGCAACCTCAAAACTATTTAATAATGTCGAGGATATGATCTTGAAAAAAATAAATACAGAACATTTGGTATTCGGGTTATCTGTATTACATGGGTGGATTCGAATGTTTGAATGTCTTCTGCATCTGGCTTATAAATTACCCATAAAAAAGTGGCAAGCTCGGGGAAGTGAAGACAAGGAAATCGTAACCCAAAATAAGGCTTTAATTCAAAATCAATTTAAAGACCGTTGTGGTTTAATTGTTGATAAACCTAAACCTGGATTCGGTAATACGAACGATGGAAATACAGCTAGGCGCTTTTTCAAAAATGCAGTGGTTTCTGCTGAAATTACAAAAATAGATTTAGATTTAATTAAGAAAATCCATATTAAGATGATTATCGTATCAAGTGGGTATGAAATTGATTTTGAAAAATTTAGAGTTTTCGCTCAAAACCTGGCAAGATATTTCGTTGAAAAGTACCCATGGTATTACATGCCTCCTACAATGCATAAATACATGGTCCTGAAATTATAACTTCGGCTTAGTTACCGATAGGACAATTAACAGAGGAAGCGTAGGAAGCTAGGAACAAGGACTTCAAAAAGAGCAGAGAATTTTACAGCAGAAATTGCAGTCGAAAAAAAACTAACACTGATATTTTAAACTTCTTCTTATTAAGTTCCGATCCGATAATCTCCAGCAAACGAAAAATGCCGCAGAAAAAATTTCAACAATTCCCAAAAGAAGCACTGGATTTATTGAAACCTCCAGACGTAGATGATTCAGGACATTTAGATAATAATTTAGATGATGATGAAGTTGACGAAAATGATGAACATGTTGTTCTTTTCTAAAATTCGGATGATGAGATTTAGATTTGAACTTGAATTATAGTATTTTTTTTATAAACCATAATATTATAATAAATTAATTTTTATTCCTATGGAAATATATAAAAATCAATTATTGCATTTTTCTTATGTTAAATATATGCCTTTAAATGAATACCTAATTTAAATTTCCGAAAGAATAATTTTCGAATTAATGCCAGGTTTTGTGGTCATCTCGACGAGACAACGCCGTTGTGCCAAATTAGAATTTCCCGAGCTTTTTCTGTACTTTTTATTGTGGTTAGTTAGTTAGATAAATTAGATTAGTTTTTTTTTATTTCAGTAGTTTATTTAGTTTCATGTAGGTTGGCTTTATTTATATCATTAAGGCCCAGTTGCACCACTTCGACGTAAATTTTTACTTAGCTAAGTAAATCTTAAATTTAAGTCAAGCTTAAAAAATATTTTTGTTGTACGAGTTAGGTTTAAGAAATTCTTAACTAAGTTTAACTTACATATTAAGGAAGCTGGCAACAGTGTAAAATTTAGTTATTTTAATCTTTTACTTCAGTTTTGTTGGTACTTATTAAATGTCCGCGGTCCGGCTGATTGTGTTTGAGTTCTAAGTGCGTTTCATAACCTCATTTAATTTGTAATAATTTACATTGTTTTTTTAATAATGGATAATAAAAGGCAGAGATCCTCCAATTTCACTCCTGAGGAGAAAAGACTCATTATTCAATTAGTGGCCAAATATGGACATGTTATTGAAAATAAAAAAACAGACGCAGTAAATTGGAAGGAAAAGGAAGCAACGTGGAAAAATGTAGCAGATGATTTCAACGCCAGAAGTCCTTCAGGAGTTTATCGATCCTCAGATTCTTTAAAAAAATTTTACCAAAATCAAAAAAAAATTATGAGGAAAGATATGGCCGAAGAAAGGCAACAAATTTTGAAAACAGGAGGAGGCTCTCCGCCTCGAAAACAGCAAAAGACTGATACTCAAGAACTCCTTCTTTCAATTATGAACGAAAAAACCGTATCAGGCTTACATAATGAGTTTGATGACGATCATATTTTGGTCGAAATTGTAGATCAAAATAATAAAGAAAATAAAGAGTGTGAGGTAATATTCTTTATTTTTATTGTAAGGATAATGCAATATTTATTAAATATTGAGTTAATGATAAAATAATTATATATTTTTATTTTAGGATGAAATCAATAATGAAGAAATTGCTGAAGGTACTTTGGATTGGGGAAATTTTAAAACAGCATATCTGCAAACACCGTTGCATGAAAATCTAAAATCAAAAATTTCAAATGCTAATACGACTAATAAAAATCAATCGACTAGTAATTCCAATTGGACAAACCGAAGAAGACCGGTTATCAAATCCGTATCAACATCACAAATTACGGAAGATTACAGAGAGTTGGCTAAAATTAAAAAAGAACTAGCACAAGTTCAACTTGATATTGCAAAGTCGCAATTAATTAGCAATGAAGAAGAAAGTAGACAAAGGAATAGAAAAATAGAAAAAGAAATAGAAAACTTGGAAATAGAAAATAAAATTAAAAAAACACAACTTCGGTTGCTTCAAAAGCAATTATAAAATGTGATATTATGACTGATTTTAGAATATTAGGTGTATTATTTTTTAAAGTATTATTTACACTGTGTTATAATTTATATTTTTAATGCTTATTTTTAGAATTCGCGTTTTGTTTTATATATTTTCTTAATTATAGAATATTGTATTATTTTTGCATGTTTATGCTGTGTTATAATTTATATTTTTTAAAGCGTTGTTCCTTATATTAGACTTTTCGTTTTGTTTTAAAAACAGAAATGTTTTATAAATTTTATATATTTTACAAATTATAAAAATAAATATTTTTCTACAAACAATTTTCTTATAATATTTAAATATTCTCAAAATAATTTTGAATAAGTTGACGTTTGAACACCATCGTTCAGTTGTAAATTTACAGCATCTCTTTCGAGTTCTTCTACTTCTCCATCTGCAATCCTTTCACGAATATTAGGGTCTTCATCGGGTGGCACTTGTTCTCCCATTTCTTTTGCAATGTTATGCAAAACAGCTGTAGCCACAATTACAGTTAAAGTTGTATCTAACTTTAATCTACAACCGTAGGCCATAACTGGAAATCTTCGTTTCCATACTCCAAATACTCTCTCTATAATTCCTCTTGTCCTAATTTGTGCTTCGTTATATCTTTGTTCTGCCGCAGTAATAGGATTTGCAAGAGGTGTTAAAAGGTAAGGCCTAAGAGTATACGCGCTGTCTCCTGTAAATTTTATACTTCGAAAAAGTATTCTTTAAATGCAAGTATATATTTACCTAGCAGGAATGAATCTCCTAGTTCTCCACTTTCAAATTTGGTTCTGGCTCGTGAATTGTTGAATATTGTAGCATCATGTGCCGATCCTGGCCATCTAGCTACAATATTTGAAATTTTGCCGTTCGAATTGCAAATGCATTGAACGTTTATTGAAAAGTATTGTTTCCTATTTCGAAAAACTTCAGCATCATTTCCACCTGTTTTTTATATTTTTATTACTAAATACTTTGTTGTAAATTATTCTATAAATCAACTTACCTGGAGATTGTATTTTAATATGAGTGCCATCAACTGCTCCTATGACTTTAGGAAAACCAGCTATGGCAAAAAAACCCTGTTGTTCTTCATAAATTTCTGCAGCAGTCTGTGGAAAACGGATAAATCGTGGAGCTAATGCAGCTATTGTCCGTGATACTTTTTGGACAACTCTGCTGCAAGTTGAAATATGCACCCCAATAAAATCTCCCACCCCTAGTAAGTGATTACCTGTGGCATAAAAACGCAGTGCCAAATGTAATTGCTGAATTGGTGCCAAAGAAAAATTCCTAAAAGTTAATTTTTGCATTGATGTAAAATATAGAATCAATTTTTCTTACCGATCATAAGGAAACTCTAGTTGGTTTTGGGTTAAATCTAATAACATGAGCATTGTATTTTTAGTAAGACGAAATCTTGTAAAATACTGAGCATCGCTCATATTATAGAAATAATTCTCCCTATCGAGAATTTGTCTTGGAATGCCTACATTAATTAGTTCCAGGACTTCCAAATCATCCTCAATTACATCATAATCGACGAAAATATTCATTTTATTTTTAAATTTTCTTTAAAACTAACCACAATATTCACAACTAACAAAGTTTTTTAGGTTAAGTACCACATTAAGCCTAGGATCTTGGAGGCTTAAATTTAAGAAGAGTGTGAGGTTTTAAGCTTGACTTAAACATACGGTGCAAACGAATATCTGTCACTTAAGAAATTACGCCAAGCTTAAAATTTAAGTTGAAGTGGTGCAACTGGGCCTAAGTTAGGTTTATTTTAGTTTTTTTATTTAGATTTATTTTAATTTAGATCATTTAGATAGATTTACTTTAGTTTCTTGGAGTTTTCTTAAAATAGTTTTATTTTTGTCATTTATTTTTTTGCACTTAAAATGCCTTCTCAATGTTGTGTGTAAGTGTAAAAATATAAAAATTTACGGAAATTTCCTAATTTTGCAACTGAAGCGGAAAGGTTTGTTAAGTGGGTGGAATCAACGGGCAAGAAAGAGCTGTTGATCAAATCACCCGAGAAAGTGGTAAAACTCAAATTGATATGCAGTCACCATTTTGATGTTATTTTACCAAAGCATGGTAAATTAACTAAGTCGTTGGTGCCAATTTGCAATTTTCCTCGTAAGTTAATTTGGAATGTTTTAATAATTTATCAAACCAAATATAATATATTTTAAACAGTGCCAATAAACGTACCATATAAGTGGATGTATCCAAATTCCGATCCTTCTGGAATTAATCTGATGGATGAAAGTGCGAATAAAAAAAATATTAGACCACTTGAATATAATACAATTGCAAAATGTAAGTAAGAGTTATTTCTTAAATAATTATTTTGTAATGTGAGCCCTCACATTTAATCCGAATTTGAATAATTATCAAGACGCTCGCCCGTGCAGCGGCTGAAGGCCATCCAAAATTTGCGCACTCATACTCCACTTAGAATAGGTGCTTTCCATCATTAAAGATGCTCCGGAGCAAGATAAGATACATAAAAAAATAAATTATTTTAAACTAGGAGGAGCGTTTTAAATTTCCCGCGCTAAATTGAATAAAGTATAATTTAGTTTTTATGTTTTTTATTACTTATGCGTTTAATCCGTCCTTGGCAAGGACGAGAAGAGGTAATCGACGAACATCCTATTGTTCGTGATTCAAGAAGTATTCAAGTACTGCCAGGATGGATTAATCACCTACAAATAACTATTGTTGACAGGCAAATAACAGTTATGGAAGTCGAAGGGGTAGTGTTACAAGGGAACCAGCATGCATTACAAGTACCGGACGTATATGTATATAAGGGAATTTAATATTAAGCAGGATTAAATAAAGATCAAAATCCAATATACCGATTCCAAAAATGCCTTCTTAGAGGATTGATTACAGCAGGTGTGATCTTAATAATTGTTTCTTGTTCAATAAGATGTTGATCATATGTTTTATAATAATGTCAATTAATAAATAATTTTTAAAGTATATTTATTTTGGTACACCTTGCCACTAATAAAGGTAGATTTTAGGAATTATCCTTCAGTTGATTAATTTTAATCACTAATCTACATCATCGATTGCAAACTTTGTTTGTTAAAACTTGACGAGTCCGGTCACACGGCAATCAATTGAAGGTGTAGGCAACTTTGGCATCGGTCTTAATACGACATATATGCCAATAGATGTCTCACTTTTAAATTACTAAGTGGATTGGTGCCGCCGGTGCTTTATAAGCTACGCGACATCCTGGGTGTATCAAGCAGCAATGCAGTCCTCTTCATTGCACTTTACGAAGAGGACTCAAGTAAGCAGTATGTGATGCTGATGAGTGCTAAGAAGCACGAAACGCAGCGTCCATCACTCTGCAAACTTGTGTAATTGCTGCTTGGTACACCTTGCCACTAATAAAGGTAGATTTTAGGAATTATCCTTCAGTTGATTAATTTTAATCACTAATCTACATCATCGATTGCAAACTTTGTTTGTTATATTTATTTTAAAATCTCAGTTTTATAATATTTTAAGCAATTCCATTATTGTATTGTCTTATGACAAGAAGGGCTATAGAATCATACAAAGCTGTGTTAATAATTCCAGATGCTCCCTTGCGGGGTAGTTGGTTCCATTTCTCGAAAGCTTACTATATGAAAGCTAAAATATTGCAGCTCATGGGGCCGTATTACCAAATGCCATTAAGGCAAAAAATGGCTTTGCCACTATTGCCAGAAGATAGATTTTTTAATGGCGTTGATGAGGTGGAACGTACATACATTATTAGTGAATTTGGCCTGTACTTAAGACGTTTTTGGGGAAGTGGCAATGTCAGTGTGTATAGTATAAACGTACGTACCAACAATGCGGTTGAATCTTATCATAGGAAAGTTTCATTGGAAAGAGTCTTCCGAATTTTTGGTCTTTCTTAGAAGATTTATTAATTTTACAAAATATGAAAGCTGGAAATGTCAAGAGATTTTTAGAACAAAACGTCGCTAATTCGCTCACGAACAGAAACATGCTTAAGGTAAAAGTAGCAATAGTTGACCGTGCACTAGTAGTTGACCAATTTTCAGGAAAATGTGTAAAATAAGGTGTCTGTAAGTGATATTTTTTAATACGCGAATGTGAGATTCCAGCCATGTACCGGTTAATTTCTAAACCACTAGCATACGGAGCAATTTATGGTTAGTTACTGCGCATGCTTCGTTCCATGACGGTTTTGTGTATGCATAAATATTGTTGTTTTCTTGTGTTTTTTACTAAGAATAGCAAAATTGTTAAAGACAAAAAAATCTGGTGAGTAACTTTTCATAATGATTTTTTTACTTTTTACAATCTTAAAACGGTTTATATGTTTGATAAAGGCAGTAGTTTTGTTAAAATTAACCTCTAAGACAATATTTGTTGGGGGTCAAGTACTGAAGCTACCTTTGCAATTGTTTTCAGAAGTTGACACGGGTGGTCAATTACTAACTAAATTATATAAAGTTGTATGTTATAACTTATATACTTGTTTTGCAAATAAGTTTGTTAGAAGTTCAAAAAATATTTCTAGATGTTGCTGTATTCTGTGTTTTAGTGGATGACCGCGTGGTCTACTATTAGAACACCCCATAGTCTATTACTGACCCTCACCAGTGTCAACTTCTTTGGAACAATCTTGTTATGTTAAAAATGTAATGGCATACTTGCTTATATATGTCGCAGGCTTTTACAAAATTAAAATTACCCATTTTCAAAAAACGGTAGTTTTTTATGCAAAACGACGTGAAACCTTATTGCGAAAATTCATCTTTTCTCAATAAGTCTCGCCTTTTGTTTATATGTAAGTGGATTAAGTTACTTATACTTATTACAGATTACCGAGCAAATTACCAAGATGCCACCTGTTTGAATTTATAACAAAATGTAATTGTTTTCAATGGCCCAAGCGCCTTTTGTTTGTACATGCGCGTCAGCGAAATTGTCAGTCGAGGTAGGGACGGAGAGGCAGCATTGGCATTGGCGCGAGAACACTCCCAGGGAGCGCACGTATAGTTTCAGCACGAAACCTCAAAAAGTATTTAAAGTTAACAATACAGTCCACTAAAGTAAAGCATAAGTTTTTTATTTGCAACCCACACCAACACAACATCAAATCAGCAAAACATTGGTCCAATCGAACCGGATGATCAGCAGTCGTTTGTTCAACAAAGCACACGAAACAATCAGCAAATACAAAACTAATTCAACGCAGCACAACAAAATTCTGTAAGTCTCTTTCCTTTGTTCCTTTAACATCATTTATTTACCAAATTTCGAGCTAAACTGTGCTAATTTAGTTATTGATTTTAATACATTGATTTAAAATGGGTGACGAGTTAAAAGCGTTAATTCAATTGCGCGGTCAAATTAAAAGTAAACTTACAAGATTTCAAACATTTATTAACGGTCTTGATGTTACTCATCCAGATTTAGTTCAATTGGAAATTAGATTACGAAACGCCGAACCAATATTAGAAAAATATGATGAAGTTCAATCAAAAATAGAATTAATAGATGAATCAGAAGTTGAAGCGGAAGGTGTAATTGAGTCAGTATATTTTAAAGCCATTTCAGATTCAAAGCGCTGCTTGCAACAATTTTCAAATCAAATAACAAATCAAAATTCCGCAAAAACAACAAATCATGAACAAATTCCCTCGCAGATTCCGTTGCCGATCATAAGCTTGCCTGAGTTCAACGGTTCATTTGATAGGTGGGTTAAATTTCAAGACACATTTGTATCTCTCATTCACAATAATGATAAACTATCAGATGTTCAAAAATTTCATTATTTAAATGCCGCCCTCAAGGGGGACGCAGCAAAGGTTATAGAAACATTAGACGTCACAGAAAGTAATTATGCAATAGCCTGGAACAATTTGGTAGAGCGTTATCAGAATAAACGGTTAATAATTCACAACCATGTAAAGGGCATTTTTGAGTTACCCGTGATACAAAAGGAGTGTTTTACATCCTTGCGTCAATTCATCAGGGTCATTTTCGTGCCTTAACTAAGGTTGGGGTTCCTACGCAGGGTTGGGATGTGTTAATAGTTTATTTGCTTGATTTAAAATTAGATAATAACACTCGAAAGGAATGGCAAAGGCACACCGCGCTTATAGATATACCCACGATAGATAGTTTAATGAATTTTTTAAGCAAAAAGTGTCAGCTTTTAGAAACATTAGACAACACAAGGACGGTTACCAAACCAATCATTCAACAGAATACGCACAAGGCGGATTACAAAATACGCAATAAAGAAACATCCTCCAATTTTTTGGCATCTCCTTTACCATCTACCAAATCGCTCTCTTGTCCCATTTGCAACAAATCGCATCTAATCCACACATGCGATATTTTCATTAAATTAGCACCCTTAAAGCGAACGGAAGAAATTAAAAAGGCCAAGCTTTGCATAAATTGTTTAAGAGCATCACATTTCGTCAAAGATTGCAAATCAAGCAGTTGCAAGAAATGCGAAAGACGTCATAACACAATGTTACATGTTGATCATCAAAATGAAAGCAAAGATTCGGATAATACAAATGTCGAAATCCAGAATGCTGGGATTACTACTCATTGTTTCCAAAAATCAAATGTCCTGCTGTCAACCGCATTAATCAAGGTCTTTGATAACATTGGGGAACCACATAAGTGCCGGGTATTATTAGATTCGGGCTCACAAAGCAATTTCATAACACAAAATTTTGCAAGCAAATTAAAATTGCCATACAATAAAATTGATTATTCTGTATTTGGTCTGTCAAATTTAATTACGAAAATCACGAAACAAGTTCAAATAAGGTGTAACTCCCTCTATAACGATTTTAGTTTTTCATTACAATGTTTAATCTTGGAAAAAATTACAAATGAATTGCCCCTAGCTTAAGTAGATTCAGACCTTTTGCAAATTCCGTCTCACGTTCAATTAGCGAATAGTTCATTTGGCAAACCTGCACCTGTGGACATGCTCTTAGGTTCTGGTATTTTTTGGGAGCTTGTCATATCAGGCCAAATAAAGCTGCAAGAACATCGTGCTATTTTACAAAACACCAAGTTGGGTTGGATCATGGCAGGTCCTGTAATCACAAATCATCAAATCTTAAATAAAGGAGGTAATTGCCACCTAAGCATAAACGAAGAAATCAATAAACAACTAGTGAAATTTTGGGATATCGAAGAAATTAGCGATGTTACCGTTGATCTTACCCGAGAAGAACAAGAATGCGAGGAACACTTTTCCTCAACTACTCAACGTAATGAGGATGGGAGATTTGTTGTCAGTCTTCCGATTCGTGACGGAATACGTGAAGAATTAGGCGAGTCAGAGTCAAACGCAATCAAAAGACTTATGAACTTAAGGAAGAAATTAGACCAAAACCCACAGCTAAAGGCAGATTATTCCAAGTTCCTGCAGGAATATGAAGAAATGGGGCACATGACTTTAAACTTGGAAGTTCAAGGTGGTACCAAGTACTTTTTACCACATCACGCAGTTGTCAAAGAAACTAGCAGTACTACAAAGCTACTTGTGGTGTTTGATGCATCTGCGGCCACATCGACAGGCAAATCGCTTAATAATTTTCTTAAGACAAGACCCACGGTGCAGAGACCTACTTGCAGTTTTGAGCAGCTTTCGATTATACACCTATGCAGTAACAGCAGACATTGCCAAGATGTACCGGCAAATATTAGTTAAAGAAGAAGAACGAGATTTGCAACAAATTGTTTGGAAAACCAATGATAAATCACCACTAAGGGCCTACAAGCTGAACACAGTCACATACGGCACAACAAGTGCATCGTTTTTAGCCACTAGATGCTTGAAAGAATTAGCACTACAAAATTAAGCTAAATTTCCAAAGGCCAGCAAGGCGATCCGGGATAACTTCTATGTAGATGATTTCTTAGGCCGGATTTTGTTTTGCTAGCGAGTTTTATGAACACGCTAAAACGTCATCGTTTTCCGCACTTTTGTCATCATTTTTGGAGAACGGCGATAAATATGCGATAGTAGCGAATTCGGTATTTTGTTTCACCAAAACACGCTAGTGGCGAATTTATACGTTCAAAACATTAGCGTGAATTTGCGCCTGGTAATAGGGAGGCGAAGAACATTTTAAGTCGATCTAAAATTGATACATAACTTCAAATAAACGTAAATAAATCCCGCAAATACCTCCTAAAAGCCACATAGTGGATATATTTATAATTATTACTTGATTTTTGAACTTTTCGAGCATTACATTTCGTTTCCTTTTTAACTATGTTGGAGTTTATCAATTTTATTGATAATTTAGAACGATATAATAATCCAGAGATTGTATGGAGTCCACCAATTGTTCGTACTAGAAATAATTATTTTAAGTAGATTTTGTACGAAGGATTCGATTAAAAAAAGCAACGGTTTTAATTGTGTTAGAGTATATTGACGATTAACTGGAATTTGATAGGTACTATTTATAATAGTGAAATTGAGAACTTGAGCATTAGGTATTGCTTAGATGTAGGTATGGGGCCCGATTGCTTGGGGGGATGATATCCCTTAAGTAGGTTTTACCCCCCCAACCGGTAAATATAGTCTGTTACAATGGGGAAATTAAACAGAAATCTTCAGTAATTGGTGGTATCAAAATTAAGTAAGTAAATGAGTTCCATAAGCTTAAAATTTTCTTGCTTTAATGAAATAAATGGGATTGAATTCGGCTTGGCTTGACATCTACCATTTGAAGTACATGTAAAAGGTCAAACCAATCCCATATTCAAGCTGGCTTGACCGGGCTCGAGCTAAACGTAGTCACAGGCATTTGGTTTTCTAACTAGTTTTTTTAGGTGCATGAATATATCAAAGAATCAATTTCCAATGATGATTTCAAAAAAATTCTTTCTTAAATAAATTAATATCTTTTTCTGGAAACACATATTATCCTTTTGACAAATTATGTAGATTTCGAATATTAAGTTAGTTAGGATTTTGAGTCTGGGTTAATGTTGTCTTTTACAACAAAAAAACACATATGTTAATAAATAATATCCATTTATTTATTTAGCTAATATAGACTTCAGAAAAATTTGTAGAATGTGTAAGTTCTTTTAGTTGAAGTATTATTTAATTTTAACTGTCAACTTTATTGTTTTTTCATTCTTCTCCTCTTCTCATTTGAGTTTTCGGTCATATTTATGTGGTTCAATCTTCAACATCACAGCCAGTTGAAAATGTATGTTATTTTGTTTTAATTTAAGTCTTCATTTTACTAGTTGAAACTGCATTGACAGGGATTCAATAAAATTGCAGTTATTTTGGCTTTAGATCCTTTAAAAGGGAAGAAAGCTAAGTACTTGAAAAGATTTTTGATTTAGCTTATAAAATTTTGTAAATGAAAACTAAAGTGTTTTTTTTACTTTTATAGGTATTATTAAATAGGTGTTGTATACATATAATATTGTAGAATAAATATGAACAATTTGAATTACCTTTTTAATTAATTAAAATAATTTTAAACAACAATGCTGCGAGTTAATTTCCCCACATGACCCATTTCTTCATCACCTATCTCCTTGTCAACTAACCCATCCGCAAAAAATTTCCTCTGGGTTGGGAACATTGTTGTGAATTAGGATATTGGGCCAAATTGCATAACTTATCAGAATGTCCTCAACCTTATGTGGACTGTATTTAAAGTCCTTTACACTAAAATGCATCAGAAGTGGGTCTTAAGTAAACCAATGGAGTGCTCAACGATGCATCGAGCTGATCTATGAGCTCTGTTGTATCTAGTTTCAAGGGAAATAATTCCATAAATCTAAAAAGATGTTCTTTGGATAGAGAAAATGTTCCTAATGCCAGAATAAGTTTACTTTAGAGCAGGTTTTAACCCTCAAAAGATAACATCAACATTTTGAAATTATCAACAACACGAGTCACAGATGACCCTGTTAAAATCACACCATCAACAACATTAACATTTATCCAAAAGATACCTTCGCAGAGCGAATATAAAAAAAATACAACCAACAATAATATTCATGGGGTTATGCAAAACCCTTTAGGCTTATTCGTTTCAGCATAATATTATGTGAATCGTGGTATGATGGTTAGTGGATGGTAAGTGTTTTTTGACATCTGACTTATCTCACTTACCATTCCCATTTAATATACACGGACCATAGTTAGTGGTTTGACATACCACGATCACTTACCATGTCAAGCGAAAATGAATAGTATGTTAAATTCTCTACTTACCACTGCCAAACGAATAAGCTTTATGTTGTCATTTAAGGGTTAAATTTATTTTTACCAATTTGCCACCATTTACTTTGACATAATCACTGTAATACACTAATGGATGCATTATTTGGACAAAAATCCTTCAAATGCTATTATAAATTGATTTTTACTAAAAATTTAGTAGTTTACCAATCATCATCTGGCGCGCCTCAATAGCTCAAAAACTCAAAAGCATCAATTACGTTCCTCAAAACACACATTTTTCTGTGTAAATAACATCTCTCCACCTCATCTGCTTCCATTACAGGCAAAAACCTCTGAAAAACACTGAACGGGGTAACAAAAACTATAAATCACAATCAAAACTATAACGTAACACTATAAATCACAATCAAAACTCTAAAATAACTATAAATCGCAATTAAAACCGTAATTATACTACTATCAATCTCAATATTGCTATAACTATGTTGTAATCTATTGTGGACAACATTTTAATTTCAATTTTAAGGTTATGTTGTTTGTTTATTTTGATTTGGCATGTTTACTTTTACCGACGTGAAGTTCGCCCATATTCGAAATATCGAATGTAAATCATCGGCAACGCCGCTTAGCGAGTTTGAGCGAGACTCCGCCCCTTTTCACTTCGCTAGCGTTATGCTGTGAAATAAAATACCGATTCTTCGCCATACGCGATAAATAACAGGCGAGTTTTTTCGCCCTACAATTTTTACGCTAGCAAAACAAAATCCGGCCTCTTGTCTGGAGCCGACACAATTGATGAGGCTATTCAGCTCAGGAAAGACGTAACACAAATACTATCAAGCGCTGTAATGGAGCTTCGCAAATGGAAATCCAATGCACCCTCAATTTTGGAATGTGCAGGAATTAACGAAGTCGAAGACGTTAATGTGCTAGAAAAGGAATGCAAAATATTGGGCTTCATTTGGAAGCCAGATCATGATGTTTTTGAATACCAATTTAAAAATAAAAACACCACTATCGTAACAAAACGATCAATGCTGTCCACTATATCGCAATTGTTCGACCCTTTAGGATTGATAGGTCCAGTCATAACAAAGGCTAAAATTCTGCTACAATCACTCTGGGAACAGCAAATAGACTGGGATGACCTGATACCGGAGAATTTAAGTCACGAGTGGACAAATTTCGTTGAGCAGCTAAATCAAATAAATACAATAAAAATTCCCAGGCATGTCACCAGAAGCAGCACGAAAATATTAGAGCTTCATGGGTTTAGCGATGCCTCAGAGAAGGCTTATGGAGCATGCATTTATCTGCGCAGCGTAACCAACGACGAAATAGTGACAGAACTAATTTGTTCAAAATCACGCGTAGCCCCCATAAAAAAGCTTTCCATTCCCAGGCTTGAATTATGTGGAGCTTTATTGCTTGCCCAATTAACAATCAAGGTAAGCGAAGCTTTAAACTTAAACTTTCATGACGTAACGCAATGGTGCGACTCATCTATCGTGTTAGCAAGGTTGAGGCCGCCATCCCATCATTGGCAAACTTTTGTAGCCAATAGAGTATCAAAAATACAAGAAATGTCCAAAGGAACAAATTGGAAGCATGTCGCCACTGCAGATAACCCGGCAGATATTATTTCAAGGGGAATCAATCCTTCGCAATTAGTAAGATCCGATCTTTGGTGGCACGGGCCTCAGTGGTTAAAATTGGAACGACAATTATGGCCATCAGATCAAGTCAAATTTGACCTAAACCCACCAGAGGGTAAGGCGTGTTTACAAACATTGCTTAACATCGCATCACCAATTTTTCCTATCGAAAATTACTCTTCATTTACTAGATTGCATCGCACTGTAACGTGGTGTCGTAGATTTATTGCAAATTGTAAGAAAAAACGTGAAGAGCGATCAACGGGCCATCTCAAAACAATTGAGCTTAAATCAACATTGAAGTGTTTAATAAAATTAGTGCAAGGCACCGAATTCTCGGATGAAATAAATGTCTTAATCAACAAAAAATCGTTGAATAAATCCAGCAAATTATTATCCTTAAATCCATTCATGGATACTGAAGGTATTATTAGAGTTGGAGGCAGATTAACTAATGCTAAATTTTTATCATTTGATCAAAGGCATCCTATCCTGCTTCCATCCAAGCACCCGTTCACTAAATTAATCATTGCTAACGAACACATAAAATTATTGCACGCAGGAACCCAAACCGTTTTATCATACGTTATTGGCCTATTGCTGGAAAGGTGTCGGTAAAAAGGGTCTTGCACAGTTGCGTTCTATGTTTCAAAAACAAACCCCAGGTTTTAAATCATATATTAGGCAATTTACCAGAAGTCCGAGTAACACCCACTCGTCCGTTTTTGTCTTGTGGCATTGACTATGCAGGGTCTTTTAACGTTAAAGAAGGCTCAGGGCGTGGAAAAAGAGTTGTAAAGGGCTATCTTTGCATATTTATTTGTATGTCTACCAAGGCAAATCATCTTGAACTTGCATGTAGTCTATCCACTGAAGCGTTTTTGGATTGTCTTAGGCGTTTTGTATCTAGACGCGGAATTTGCAGGGACATATTCTCGGATAACGGTAAAAACTTTGTAGGTGCAAATCATGAATTAAACGATATTATAAATTTCCTTAATAACAAAAATTAGTTTGATAAAATTTCATCATATCTCAACGAAAATCATATAAATTGGCATTTAATACCCCCACGAGCCCCACATTTCGGGGGACTATGGGAAAGCGCGGTAAAGTCAGCAAAATTTCATATAAAACGTATAATGGGTGAAAATCGCTTCACTTACGATGAATTTTACACTATATTAACACAGATTGAAGCCATTTTGAATTCCAGACCTATCACTCCTATGTCAAATGATCCATCTGACCTATCCTCGCTCACTCCCGGTCATTTCCTTATAGGAGAGGCTTTGATATCTTTACCAGACCAGGATGTTGGAGAAGTGAATGAATCTCGATTATCCAAATTTCAACAAAGGCAAGTAATGGTCCAGCATTTTTGGGAACGATGGCGACGCGAGTATCTCCAACAACTACAGCAAAGAAATAAATGGAAGGTCACCTCCACACCTCCTAAAGAAGGTGATTTAGTAATCATCAAGGAGGATAATGTGCCTCCTCTGCGATGGCCGCTAGCCCGAATCCTGCAGCTTCACCCAGAAAAGGATGGTGTACCTCGAGTGGCTACATTGAAGACGTTGTCGGGAAGTGTTAAGCGCCCGCTAGTTAAACTGTGCGTGTTACCTATGGAAGTTAATCCCAGTGAGGTGACGACAAATATCAGATAAGGACATTCATAATTAACCAAATGAGATGTTCGTTTTTCTTAATTGAATTAAGATTATTTTTGTTTTCTTATTGACTTTCATTTGTTCTCATTATGTTTATTTGTACTTGTTAATTTTAAAAGGTTATAACCTTTCAAGGCGGGGAGTATGTTTGAATTTATAACAAAATGTAATTGTTTTCAATGGCCCAAGCGCCTTTTGTTTGTACATGCGCGTCAGCGAAATTGTCAGTCGAGGTAGGGACGGAGAGGCAGCATTGGCATTGGTGCGAGAACACTCCCAGGGAGCGCGCGTATAGTTTTAGCACGAAACCTCAAAAAGTATTTAAAGTTAACAATACACTAAAGTAAAGCATAAGTTTTTTATTTGCAACCCATACCAACACAACATCAAAACAGCAAAACACCACCTGTTAAGGGCAATTTTAGAAATTATTCCGAAGAAACCATGAGAGAAGCTATTGAAGATGTTCGGTTGCACCAAACACCAATAAGGACCGCGGCACGAAAATTCGGTGTACCGAGAATAACGCTCAAATACAAAGTGGAGGGGAAGCCTCCTATGGACAGAAAGATGGGACCTCCGTCAATTTTAAGCAAGGCCGAAGAAGATAAGATATGTCAGTGGATTAAAAAAATGGCTTCAGCTGGATTCCCTGTCACGATTGACCAACTGACAACTAGCGTCTCGCGCGTTATTAAAGAAATGAAACGTAAAAATCCAATTAAAAACGATCGCTCTGGTAGGACCTGCGTAAAGGCTTTTCTATGTAGAAACCCTACCATTTCAAACAGTTTCCCAAAATCTTACAGATCACGAGCGGCAGTCGCCAGTGACAATATAATCAACTGGTTTTCCGAAGTACACAATTATTTAAAACAAAAGAATTTTGAAAAAATCTTAGATGATCCATCACGGGTTTTCAATTGTGATGACAGCATTCTTTTGAACTCCCAAGGGCAACAAAGTGTTAGCGAAAAAAGGAAATAAAACAGTCTACCAAAAAGTGAATGCAGATGAAAAAGAGTGTCTAACTGTCTTGTTAACTGGCAGTGCCAGTGGACTGCTAGCATCCACAACAGTCCTGTTTAAGTATAAACGTTTACCGCAAGAAATTGAGAATTTTCCCAAAGAATGGGGCCTAGGTAAAACAGAATCAGGTTGGATGACTTGTGAAGCCTTTTTTGAGTTTGTTGCGGATATATTTCATCCCTGGTTGATAAAAATACAAGCCACATTACCTGTAATTCTTTTTATTGATGGGCATGCCTCACATTTGAGCATCCAAACGAGCCAGTTTTGTGAGAGTAATGGTATTGTTTTGGTGGCACTCTACCCTAATGCAACGCATTTACTACAACCCATGGATGTTGCTGTTTTTAGGACACTAAAAGAAGGTCGGAAAAAAAAGTTCATGATTGGAGAATGAAAAATCTCGATTCCCCAACTTTGACAAAGAAAATATTTCCGAAGTTGCCTAAAGAAGTTATTGAGCAAAATATAACTGCCACTATTTTATCAAACGGATTTAGAAAATGCGGTCTATTTCCATGGAACCCACTAGCAGTTGATATACCAGGACAAGAAAAACAAGTTCAAATTGGCATGGAAACAGAAACTCAATTTTTACGTATGAAAAATTTAAAACTAGGCTTACAATTTTTAAATGAAAATATTGAAACAGATAAACTTAAAACCTTTCAAAGGTCAACGGAAAAGTGGAGTGGAAATCCAGAGGATACATCTTTATTTATGTTATGGAGAAACGTACAAACCGAGAATGAAAAATACTCTAATCTAGTTGAACAACATCTACAAAAAGAAGGTACGAATATAGCAGGTTTCCTTCGTCATAAAAACACTCCAGATGAGCCATCTCTAAGTCATAACGCCATTCCAGAAATACCGCTTTTAGAGAAAACCATATCACATGAAGAATTGTCGAATATTTATGCTATTCCAGCATTGCCGGTTATCGAGGATGAAAATTGTTTCATTACTCAATCTATAAATGAAGAGGTACGAACAGCGGCATCACTTTTAGATCTAAACACAATCACTTCAACTCAACAATTTACAGATTATGACGATATGCCAACATTGCCAGTTTTAAAGAATATAAACGTTCCAGCTGCACATTGTCAAAATGGTGAAATTGTTCCATCAGTATCACTTTTAGAGGTAAACTCTCATGCCAAATTTCCAAATGAAGAGGCTGGTTCGTCATCTAACATACCAAGCCCATTAAAGAGATTTTTTTATCCAAGCGGAGCACAAGAAAATAATAAGAAAAAAAAATATTAAAGAAAGGATGCCTTCTGTTGTGTCAGGAAAACTTTGCCGAGAGTATTTCCTCAACAAAATTTAAAAAAAAAGACGACATGGAACGAATGCAACGAGAGCGGGCTGAAGAACGGAAAAGAAAAAAGAACGAAAAAGAAAGAACTAAAGAAGAGAAGTTCCGCAAACTAAAATTAAAAAGAGCAAGTAAAGAGTCAAAGTATTCTTCCCTGGAAAAATAATACGCTTTACTAAAAGTGAAGCGACTATTTTATCCATGGAAAAGTGTGGAAGATCATGGAAGTGGCCAGGGAAGCCAGATACAATGGACTATAAATGGAAAGATGTGGTTTCTCATATACATGAGCCTAAGAAAATAAGTACAACTCGCAATTGCTACTCTGTTCCTGAATTGGACTTTCTATGGAATTAACTAAATTTATTTATTTGAAAACTTTCTCTAGTTCCAATAATCTTATATTTATTTAAAATAAACGATATTAAATAAAACAACATTGCAAATTATGGCTTTTTCTTTTTTTTCAAGGGTCAACTACTAACTAACTTTAGGGTCAATTACTAACTTTTTCATTTTTAAGGATGGTCAATTTCTAAACAAAATACTAAATTTTATAAAAAAAATTAAAAAACAATTATAAGGTAAGTTTAGAAAGAAGTTTAATAGTTGACATTACTTATACACCATAAGGAGTATTTTCATGTTACGATTCAAGTATTTAATGACATAGCTAGTGTTTTATCACTTTCCACTTAGAGAATTTTTCTTAACTACTAGTACATTTACCTTAAATTTAAGTTGTTATGTGATGGATGCCACGTCAATTTCTATACCAAAAAACGTCATACTTGCGGAAAAAACTTATAACGTATCAAGCGAAATAGATATACTCCTAGGTGCTGAGATATTTTACGATATCTTATGTGCAGGGCAAATCAACGTAGGAAACGATGGGTTAAAATTACAAAAAACTAAATTTGGATGGATTATTTCGGGTAGATTGCCAACTAATGCGCACGTCGTAACATGCGGTTTAACCACTGACTTAAATCAAAGTATCACATGTTTAGTTGTAGAATAAAGGAGTTTTTAAGGAAACATCCAACCTCTTTTATTTTCCCCGCAAGCAAATTAAGTGTCTGCTCGAAAGGAGATATTTAATTACAATAAATCTACCCAATTCGTCGACATCATTTAATCTTTTTGATGTTATGCATATTCTAATGACACTGTTCGTATGTTAACTCCTAAAAACTCCAATAGTTAGCGGAATAAAGTATTATAACTACTGATACAATTTCTTCATCAAAATCCAAATTGCTAAAGAAAGACAAAGGTATAAAGAGAAAATCCGATATGGACCCGTCTGATAGTCCTACAGTTAAAACTCTTGTAATATATGTGTGTGTGTGAAAGTGTGCGGAAATGAGCAGGTTGGTGGAACTGCGAAGGTTGGTGGAACAGGAGGAGGTGAGAAGTCGATCGGAAGTAACAAGAAGGCATGTAGAAAATATTTGTGGAGACATGCGTTTTTGTGAATTCTTGAATTGTAAAAATTGCAGTGATTGTAAAAACTAAAAATCGTTAATAAAGAGAATAACATAACAATTGGCGACCAACGACGGGCACGAACGTCACGAAACCTGAGCAAACAATATTAATAATTAAATAATATTATTTAAATGGTAAAATAAGTAGTAAAATTAATTAAAAGTAGAATGAGACACAAGAGAGAAATATGGTAATGTAAGACAGAGAAAGAAGACAAAGAAAGCACACGTGGGAGAAGCACATCGAAGCAACTTAACAAAGCAGCAACCGGCGACAAAGAGAGCGGTATTGAAGGTGGATGAAATGGGAAAAGGATAGAAAACGACAGGAATCAACAAAAATTAGCGCAACAACAAATTTTGTAAGTACAATATACTTTTTACAAATTCTATAAGCTTGCTATTAACTTCAATAATAAATAGAAAATAATAAAAAAATAAGTAATGAAAAAAATAGTTGTCCCATAGAAGCAATTGAAAATTCTCCAAATCAAATAGACATGAGTGAAATTAAAGAAATGTTCAACAATTTAGTTCAAAATAATAAACAAATAAATCAAGCAATATTAAATTTAAATAACGATTTTGATGAGATTAGAACCGATATAAATTCGGATCTAAGGGTTGTAAAAGATGAAACAGATAAAAATAAAACAAAAATTGATGATCTGAAAGCACATTTTAACAAAATAGAGTTAAATCAAATTAAATTTGCACAAGAATTAACATATTTAAAATGCAATATAAACGAATTAAAAGGAGGGGAATTAGCTTTAAAATATGAGAATGAAAATTTAATTAACATAAAAAATTTAAAGTTCAATCCAAATTCAAATGAGTTACGTCCAAAAGAAGTCATTATTAGATTAGAAAAATACTCTCAAAATAGACAAATAGATGATTATAATCAATTAGTTGTTATAAGAGATTGTTTAAAGGGAAGCGCGGTAAACATTTTTGATGGTGTAAACAGGACTCAAATTTTATATCTTTTAAAAAATGGTTTTTAAATTTATAATGGGCACAAAGCAAACAAGAAGAGGTAATTTCTAAAATATTTAACCGAAAAAATATTCATTTCAAAATTATCCTCCAATGGATGAATATACAGGGTGGCCCAACTAAGAGTTCCCACCCAGGTTATTTCCAAAACTAATAATTTTTGAAAAAAACCCTGAAACCGGTCAATTTTTATTTGGCGGGGGACCAATTTTTATGGTTATGCAAGGGACAACCCCTCACCCAGTTATGCAGGGAAACTGCCCCTTCAGAAATCTTAAATGGCAATAGGGGTCGAGTGATACATCATTGTAAAGCTCCGACTATTCTCTATACAACTGTCATATTTTTTTTAATTTGATGGAATTTTTGAGAAGTTATAGCATTTTCACGTTAGACATGTAAAACGTGTTTTAAATAGGTGACATGGGCTAAAAAGGGTTTTTAAGCTTGATTTTGTTAAAAATAATTACAATCATACTTTGATTCCCCATTTAATAAGGATTGACCGGTTTCAGAGTCTTTTTTCAAAATACTTTTAGTTCCCACCCAGGTTATTATGAAAACAAGTAATTTTTGAAAAATAGCCTTAAACTGAACAATTGTTATTTAGTGGGGGTTCAATGTATGGCTGTATTTATTTTTATTGTAACTTTTAACAAAATCAAGCTTTAAAAGCCTTTTGAACCCATGTTACCTGTTACAAACACGTTTTAGATGTCTAACGTGAAAATGTTACCACTTGTCAAATATTCCATCAAATTAAAAAAAAATCTGACACCTGTATAGAGAATAGTAGGAGCTTTACAATGATGTATCACTTGACCCCTATTGCCTTTTAAGATTTCTGAAGGGGTAGTTACCCTGCATAACTGGGTGAGGGGTTGTCCCTTGCGTTACCATAAAAATTGGTCCCCCGCTAAATAAAAATTGACCAGTTTCAGGGTTTTTTTAAAAAATTATTGGTTTTCGAAATAACCTGGGTGGGAACTCTTAGTTGGGCCACCCTGTATAACTTCATTCATGAAGGAAATTAAGTATTTAGACACCACTATATCAGAAGGTACGGTAATTCGAAATATAATATATCATTTTAATCACTCGTCAAAGCAGTTTTTGATGTCCTGCAATATAAATACATTTGAGGAGGCCATAATTAAATTTAAAGAATGTGATCGGTTAGAAAGGATAAAAATGGAAAATTATAATTATCAAGGTGACGCACTAAAACGCCTAAAGTATTGTAGCCTAACGTATTTGCGCCTAATGCAAAAGTGTATAACAGCTAAAAGAACTAATTTAAAAAAGCACAAAACCGTATTTGCGCCTAAAGTAAATGCGCCTAACAGCTAAATGGCCTAATTTAAAAAGGCACAAAACCGTATTTGCGCCTAAAGTAAAAGCGCATAACAGCTAAACGGCCCATTTTAAAAATGCACGAAACCGTATTTGCGCCTAAAGTAAATGCGCCTAAGAGCTATATGGCCTAATTTAAAAAGGCACAAAACCGTATTGGCGCCTAAAGTAAAAGCGCATAACGCTAAAAGGCCTAATTGAAAAAAGTACAAAACCGTATTTGCGCCTAAAGTAAATGCGTATAACAGCTAATCCGCCTAATTTAAAAATGCATAAAACCATATTTGCGCCTAAAGTAAAAGCGCATAACAGATAAACGGCCTAATTTAAAAATGCACAAAACCGTAATTGCGCCTAAAGCAAATGCGCATAAAAGCAAAATTGCCTAATTGTTTTAAATTTCTCGCGACTCCTTAAAAATATCAAGGAAATTCTGGAGATGTCGCAAGTTTTGTAGAATAATTTTTTTTTAAATTAAGTACCTATAGTGAATTAAAAAAAACTGATACCGCAACTATGCAACCCTGTAGTGATTTTAGACTTGCTAAGTTGGTGTACCAGTTAATTTTTATTCAAATTTAAATCTGATCTGTCACTTTAATCAAAGCGTCTCTCAGCAGTTCTTTTTTTCGGGTATTTTTTCAAGTCATTTGCAAATTTTATAAAAAAACAGTGCTTTTCGAAACAAAAATTAGTGCAGTTAAAATATTCGCGATGGTTTTTTCACCGGAGCACAACGCATTCATTTCAGTGTAGCCAACTGTGGAAAACTTAGGATTCGTATCTTACAATGTCAATGGTTTCAATCTTATTTGAATCCTCTGTACTTGCAATATTTCATCCTAGATCACGCTAGTAGAGCAGACGAATAAACTGCAATATTTATTCCTCCAGGATTTACGTTACAGGCCTCACATTGTGAACAGTTTATAGTGAACGGGTTTATTGTTTTCTTAGATTTTAAGTTTAATAAGGTAAGTTTAAGTTTTAAGAGTTTTCATTCTGTCGTGATAACTAATTATGTTTTTATAATCATCATCCAGCATCTTTAAACGATATCATTTGAAGGTCAAGGGATTGTAAGGATACACTGGCATTTTTAAATTTAGACCGAGAATGATCTCGGTTTTAAGAAATACATAGTGTATGAACACTCTGTATTTCTTAAAATTCGCGAGGAGGGTTTGCTATACTTTTGCAACGCGTTGTTTCATTTTCAATATATTGAAAGCGAATTATTAAAACTAATCTAACCTAACCCAATCTATTATGAGTTGAGAGGTTGTATATTTAAATAAAAAGTACAATAGACTGGGAGCTCGTGACAGTTTTTGGTCTCCCTTTTGGAGGAGGGAATATTTACCCTATAAGAACAAAGAAAAGCGGGTACTAAACCCCCCCAAGCTTTCCGATCATGTGGAAAATTGCATTTCCATTTTCTCTGATTTAATATTGCATGCCCTTTTAATAAGAGATAGTTAAAATAAATTTAAGTCTTTAAAATTATAGGCATGCGATTCGCACGGTCCCAAAGGGCTCAAACGGTAATGTAATAATAAATCAGAGAAAAACACCAAATTTTTGTAAAAGCGGAGACCAAAAACTGTCGGGAGCTACCGGTCTACAATGAAAGTTTTTTTATAATTTACGAAAATATCCCAATAAATTCAGACACTAATTATATTATATTGTAACACAAGTGTTGATATGATCCGAATATCGGCCGATGACGCAGTTTGGGGCGCAAGCCGTAGGTCGCGCTCCAAGCGTCTGAGGGCGATATAAGGAATCATATCCATACGCGTTTTACAGTATACTTTTTCTATGATCAAAAATTAGAACCAAAAATAGTATCAAAATTAAAAATACCCCGTTTTTGGGTTAAAAATGATTAATCAGGCATTAATGAATTTTTGACTAACTTTGACACTGACGTTTCATAAATTTAAAAGAAACTAGATTATTTTACATTATTTTTCAATCTTTCCGTATATTATGGTTAATTATACAGGGTGTTTCTGAACAAGTGTCGAATAATCTAGGAATGGGTTTTTGGACCGATTTTAAGACAAAAAGTAAGAATATTTTTTTTCGTTAAAATGCTCCATTTCGGAAATGCAGGGCATTGAAGTTTACTCATTTTTTTTTCAATTTTTTAACATAAAATCTACATTTTTAATAATAATTGGCTCAAATTTTGCACATACCTTACTATTGGCAGCCGCCTTGAGATGAATTAGCAAATTTTTAAAAAAAAGTTAGGGTGAAGTTTTAGGGGTGAATTAACCCTTTGAACCCTCTTTAACTTTTTTGTACAATATCATAGTAATGCAAAAATTAAGTATTCACTTTTTTACACGATTTCTTTAACTTTTTGCTCTCTTTAACCTTTTTGATAACTTGTTGCGTTTAGAAATTATGGGATAAAATAAACCACTTCAAATTTCTAAATGGTAACAAAATTAAATGAAATTATTTTATTTCTGTGCAAAATTAGATAAAATTAGGAATGTTTTGAAGAATACAAGTTTAATTAAGAGTCTGAAAAAAAAATAAAAAAAAATGAGTAATCTTCAATGCCCTGCATTTCCGAAATACAGCATTTTAGCGCAATTAATTATTCTTACTTTTTGTCTTATAATTGACCCAAAAACCCATTCCTATATTATTCGACACTTGTTCAGAAACACCCTGTATATTTCTTACTTGTTAAGAATTACAAAAAAAATTAAGTTATTTTAGCCTTTAATTGGTAATTACAATATGAACTTGGCTAAATAATTTAAAAATCTTGCATCGTAAAAAAATAGAGGAGAGGACGAAACACCTTAAAACTGTTTAATGTTCCAATGAAAAAAAAATTCTCCAGTCGCATTTTTGGGTGTATTTTAAAAAATCCATAAAATATTCTTTTGACACCAGAGAGTGAGTAAAATTAAAAAAATGGCGGTGTATCATATTAACATTTTATTGAACAAAGAACCAAATATCATTCTCTCTTTTCAAATGCTACAAATTTTATTAATGTTTAAACTAATTTGTAGCTAGGCTGATTTTTATACACAAAATAAAATTGGAATAAACAATGGAATTTGAAAATTATTTTTATAAAATAAATTCGAAGATCAATGGAATAACGTAAGTAATCTTCAAGTTTTTTTACCCTTATTATCATCATGTTCTGATTTTGAGACATGTGTAATTTTAATTTAATTTTTAGTATGTACATATTTTATAGTCCAGTAATAAATTCAAAATTATTTATTTCATATTTTAAAATATTATGTGCATTGAATTCTTTATAGGACGAGAAAAAATTAAACATATGTAGTTGCTACGTTTTTGTTCTCTTTTCGATATTTTTCAATTTTATTTATATGTAGTACATTATTGCGTTTTAAAAGTGCAACAAAACTTATTTCCCTGCTCATATTTGTGTTATAAATTAAAACCAAGAAATAAGATGAACAATCAAAAATTAGCAGAAATAATAGCTTCGTGCGTTAAATCGATCCAAGATGTTGATTTTAATACTACAGTTTAAAATTAATGGAGAGGAAATCTGGACTATTAATTTAAATTTTTTTCTAAATTTAAAAAATATTATAGCAGCTAAAGACTACAAGAAGAAAATTTTAAAAGAACAGGGACCGTACCCATATTTTGATAACACTCTTTTGGTTTGTTTTTTACCTCCACATAAGGATAAAAACGTTTGTTTTTGCATTTTTTTCTGCACTTTAGGCCTAGATGGTTGTAATTCAAGAAAAAAATCATTAAAATCTTATATTTACGGAAAAAAATATTGCTGGAATCTTTTGCTCGTTGCACACAAGTCGTGTTTTTTTCGTCAGAGCAGGCGACGTACTTGTGTGAAACTAGCAATAGATTCCAGCAATATTCTTTTCCATAAATATAAGGTTTTTTTCTTGATTTATAACCATCTAAGCCTAATATAAGGGAAAAAGTGCAAAAACAAAGGTTTTCATTCTTATCGGGGTGTAAAAACTACTCACAAAACAACAGACTTATCAAAGTAAGGGTAAGACCCCTGTTTTTTTAATTTTCTTTTTGTAGTCTATAGCTGGTATAATTATTCAACAAATACCCAAAATTTGGAAGACACATGTGTATAATTATTATTTAAATTAGAATTAAAGACGGCGCTTTCAGGGGGTGTAATAAAACTAACATTCTCTAATAAAATGCAAAAAAACAAATTTTATTAGTTTAAGAAATATATTCTATGGATGAAATTTATTGCTAACTTCACAGATATTTACAAAAATAAGATCATTTATTCTACAGTTTATACGATTTTTGAAATAATTAATTTTTTATATTTTTCCTGAAAGTAGACGTGGCAATGGTTATCAATAAACGAGCCCTGTATTTTAAAAGCGGTACAAGTCGAGTTAAAAAAATAAAAATACGTTTAAAATCAATTTATGTAAAATTTATTTAGACTGTATTATAAATGTTACTTTTTATTCAATAGGTGGCAAAAAAAATTAAAAAACCATGCAATAAGCAACTACGAGAACGTCTACGGACATTGTGGCAACAACCAATTTTGCAAAAAAATGTGTTTGACATAATTGCATCTCATAGTGTTAAAAAAATCACTGATAAATATCCAGTAATTCCGAGCCAAGAAAATATTAGTTATTCATTTTTGCATCATAACTCATTAGTATATGCAGTTATTCCAAATCTAGGGACGGGAGATTGCCTGTTCCGAGCAGTATCGCAGTATCGCTATGGCTCCGAACGATTTTACGATCAAATTGGAAAGACAGTAGTCCAATATGTTTTTGAAAATTGGGAGGGTAATTTAGAAATGTTAAGGGCAACGTGCGTCGAAAACCATTTTCGAACCAAATATGATTATAGAAATTGTATGAATCGTTGTCATGAGATGGGTACCGATTTTGAAATAGCGATGATTTGGAAAGTGTATGAAATGATAATGCCTATAAAATTATTTAAAATTGAAAATAGAGAAATTATACCTCTTCTAACATTTCAAAAGGATGATGCAAATGAAAAAGATCCGAGCATTTATCTCAATCTGCTGTTTTCAGGCCACGATAGGGATGGCCATTTTGAACTTTTGTACTTTTATAGAGATCAACAGATTAATACGAAATGTGATATAGACATACTTAAACCAAGTATTGCTAATGATAGTAATGAAACTAAGTACAATACCATGCAGTGCGATAATGACAATCTGGATGACCCTGAAATAGCTACAAATGAATTGGAAATACATTATGATTTAAAAGACAATTCCACTTCGTTCGAAAATGACAATCCGTTTTATGATGAAATTACTAAAAATGATTTTAAAATTAATAATATACAAGAAGAAACCGTTGAGGAAAAAGAATTGACACAAAAGAACCAACGTAATGAAAGTGTTAATAAAAAACAAAAACGAAATAATCGTTATACAACATTTCTTGGTAGTGCACGGTTTTTAACTAAACTTATCGTAACTCAAGATGGATATTTGGACGATAATTTACTTCGAAATTTAATAGATGTTTGGATGCGGAAAGATTTAGATTGTTCCTGTCCTTTGCGTTTTTATGGAGGTATACGTGGAAACAGCGTAAATTTCGTAGGCTACGCAAACTGCATATTAAATAATCATGATGCGTACTTTAGATTTGATATAATAGAGATTGATGATAAAGTTATAGAAGTTCATGTGACAAGTAATTGTTCATTACCATTTAGACATTATAATACAGAAAAAACACCTTTCCGACAAGCTAGAGGTTCAAAACGAAAGGAATTAAAAAAATGCTTAAATATTGTCCTGCCAGAACACTACAAGAGAAAACTATACTAAATTGTGATAAAACGTTACTTCTTGATGGCCATACTCAGGAATTACTTAGATTACCGACTTTGCATAAAATTTCTTCAGAATCCAGATGTGAAAAACGGTTAAGATTGAAGTCTCGTGATCTCGAAGACTTGTGCCAACTCTTCCTAGAGGAAAGCCTATTAAAGGATAATTATCTAAAAGTCCTGACATTTCCATTACGAATGTGTCTATATTCCGAAGATCAATTAAATATTATAAATAATGCAAAGCCAGCAATTTTACATATTGATGCAACAGGAGCTAATGTTCGTACACCTGAATTTTATAAATCGAAAAAAATATTTTATTACAGTGCCCTTTATAGAGCTTCAGAATCAACAGTGCCCATTTTTGAAATGTTCACTAGTGAACATGATACTACATCGATATCAATATGGCTCAAAGAATATAAAGCTTTCGTAAAGAAAACGTGCAACAACAAATGGCCGTTCGTAAATGGTGTTGTAGGTGATTGGAGTTGGGCGTTTATGAACTCAATATTATCGGAATGGAATCAAATAAATATTTCGGAATATTTACAAATTTGTTGGGATTATCTTACAAATAATGTTAGGCCCAAGAATTTGACATTTTTATTCAGCTGTTGTGCACATATAATGCACAGAATTTCTTTAACAATCAAAAAGAATTTTCCGGAAATGATGGTTATTAAAAAGTTTATTTTAGAATGTATGGCACATTTAATTTTGTGCAGGTCTCTTCCAGAAATGGAGGAGGTATGGAAAGCAATACTATCTGTGATATTGAGGAAGTGGAATAATGACGCTGAAGGAAATATATTATTAATGAAGGATGGTCTATATCATAATGAAAACAGTGTTCGAGAATTGTTTGAAGATGAAAAAAACAGAGTAAATGATAATGAAGCTGAATCGGACTACGAATTCTTAAATTCCTATGGAAATAGCACAGCAATTTATTCAAACTCGCCTTTTTTTTTGAATACTTCTGGAAAATTTATCAAAATCACAAACAAATTATAGAAAGAGAAGATAATGATAAGACGGATGGAACACCAAGTAATTACTACAACGTAAAATTTGCAGAACACCTTTTAAAAACTTATATGCCTTATTGCCCATTGTGGAGCGGGATGATGTTGGAACTTGTAGATGATTCAGTGTCACGATTATCAAACGCATATGCCGAATCGTTTATGAAACAATACAAAACTAGAATTCTTAATGGAAAGAAAAATGTTTCATTGGGTGATGCTTTTCGTGCGTTAAAAACTTTTATAAAAGCACAAGTGAAAGAAGAATCCTTAGGAATTAATACAAAGGCCAGAATATCTATAACCAAATATCCCATAAATATTGAGGAAGCGGCAAACCCCTTTGCGTTGGAAAAGTGGGGGAAAACCAAAAGTGATATAAACAAACAAAAACCAAAAATTGTCAGAAACAGTTACATGTCAGGAATAAATATTATAAAAATTAAGGAAACAATTATTGAGAAAAATGAAAAAAGAAAAAAGAAATGATTTAAGAAGACAGGAAAAAGAAAAAAAAATATTAAATAAGAACAATAAAAATCAAACTCGACAACATGAAAATCAAAAACAAGAAGTAATAACAGAAATACAAGATGACGAACAACAGGGAAATTACAATATTGAACTAGAGCAACAAGGATTCAAAATTTTACCAAATGGAGTTGTCGATTCACCTGCCTACTATATGTGTTCTCGTTCAGCAAATGTAAAAATAACATATTATTCTATAGAAAATAATAAATTTCTTGAAATTTACTTGTCCGCTCAACATTTTGCATCCGTTGCTTATTTTCAATGGATAGATGGTCAAGCTATTGACTCTTATTCAATTACACATATGGAAAATTGGAATAGGAACATAACATATTTTCCCACAGATATTAATAATACGGTTTTGGGTAACTTTGCAAACCGACGACGCTCAACTAAAAGTTCCATACATAAAATAACAACACCAATTGAAGATACGCTACTGATGCCTTATGTATACCTAGGACATTGGAGGTTATTAGTTGCCCACGTACCAACGTCTACCCTAACGTTACTTGACCCCTACAAAAAAAGTAGCGACGAGGAGCGCATAAAGGATGCGTTCCAAAATTACCTAAAGGAATGTGAACCATATTCCAGCCTATACCCATTATCAAAATATGATTGGAATCTCCAAGAATCATACGAAACAAGACCTTATCAATCGCCCACTGATACAAACAACTGTGGTGTGTATGTCATGTTCTATATTGAATGTATAGGTAAAAAAGTTCCATATGGAAGTATATTGATTTCAAAAGACTACAGGACAGAGGTATGTAATGCACTTCTGCAAAAATCAAAAAATATAAAAAACCGATGTATACATTGTTTGCAATATTTTAACAAAGATAATTCCCAAATTGAATGCAACAAATGCAAGAAATGGCTTCATCAAAGTTGTGTGTCTTACAACGAGATGGATACTGAAGAAGAAGAAGCAGAAACAAGAACAAGCATAAAAAGAAAAAAGAAATCTGAAAAAGGAAAATCTATAAGTTACTCCAATTATATTTGTCATTTGTGTAAAAATTATTATTTAAATAGAAAATGAATCTAGTAATAAAATAAATTAAATTTATTGTTTATTTCCATTAATTAATAATTTTAGTTTCTTCTATTATTTCTCCTTAAACGAAAACTTTCATTACACTTTAGATTAACACTAATTATGTAATAATTAATAATTTCATCATTTTTACTAAAATTTAATCATTAAAATTACATTCCGATCAGTTTTAGTTAACATTGAATTACCAATCTATTATTGAATTATAATAAAATACAATTTGTAACATCAAGAAAAGGGTGGTCTGAACAGCCGGAACGGTTTTTTTCATGTTTTCATTCTATTGCATGTATTTTTACAGAAGAATCCTTATTTTGGTGCAAGAAAAAAATATTTAAAAATACTGACGGTGATAGGGGCGGTTTCCAATGCACCGAAAGGGTTGATTTTAGTTTAAAAAGCATTCCTTATATCAAAAGACTCTTTACAAAGAAAATTGGCGAGGTGTTTTTTATTTTCAATTTAAAATGCAATAACTTGATTTTTATATTAAGAAAAGGGTGGTTTTTGATTAATAAGAACGGTTGCTTTAGTTTTTTTATTGCATTCTATGTTTTTTTACCAAAGATTAGTGGAGTAAATCCTTATTTTTGTGCAAAAAAATATTTAAAAATAGTGATGATGATAGGGGTGGTTTCCGATGCAACTAAAGGGTTGATTTTGGTTTAAAAAGCATTCCTTGTATCAAAAGAGTCTTTACCAAGAAAATGGAAGGGGTGTTTTTTTATTTTCAATTTAAAATGAAATATCTTGGTTTTTATATTAAGAAAAGGGTGGTTTCTGATCAAATAGAACGGTTTCTTTCGTTATTTTACTGTCTTGTTTGTATTTTTACGGAAGATTAGGGGAGTAAATCCTTATTTTGGTGCAAGAAAAAAATAGTTAAAAATACTGATGGTGTTAGGGGTGGTTTCCGATGCACCCAAAGAGTTGATTTTAGTTTAAGAAGCATTCCTTATATCGAAGGACTCTTTACAAAGAACATTGGCGGGGTGTTTTTTATTTTCAATTTAAAATGAACTAACTTGGTTTTTATATTAAAAAAAGGGTGGTTTTTGATTAATAAGAACGGTTGCTTTTGTTTTTTTAATGTATTGTATGTATTTTTACGGAAGCTAAGTAGAGTAAATTCTTATTTTGGTGCAAGAAAAAAATAGTTAAAAATACTGATGGTGTTAGGGGTGGTTTCCGATGCACCCAAGGAGTTGATTTTAGTTTAAAAAGCATTCCTCACATCAAAAGAGTCTTTACAAAGAAAATTGGCAGGGTGTTTTTTTATTTCCAATTTAAACTCAAATAATTTGGTTTTATATCAAGAAAAGAGTGGTTTCTGATTAACTAAAACGGATTTTTTCACTATTTTACTGTCTTGTGTGTATTTTTACGGAAGATAGTGGAGTAAATCCTTATTTTGGTGCAAGAAAAAAATATTTAAAAATAGCGATGATGATAGGGGTGGTTTCCGATGCAACTTAAGGGTTGATTTTGGTTTAAAAAGCATTCCTTGTATCAAAAGAGTCTTTACCAAGAAAATGGAAGGGGTGTTTTTTTAGTTTCAATTTAAAATGAAATGACTTGGTTTTAATATTAAGAAAAGGGTGGTTTCTGAACAACCATAACGGTTTCTTTCGTTTTTTTCATTCTATTGCATGTGTTTTTACGGAAAATTAGTGGAGTAAATTCTTATTTTGGTGCAAGAAAAAAATAATTAAAAATACTGATGGTTTTAGGGGTGGTTTCCTAAGCACCCAAAGGGTTGATTTTAGTTTAAAAAGCATTCCTCATATCAAAAGATTCTTTACAAAGAAAATTGGCGGGGTGTTTTTTTATTTTCAATTTAACATCAAATAACTTGGTTTTTATATTAAGAAAAGGGTGGTTTCTGATTAACTAGAACGGTTTCTTTCGTTATTTTAGTGTCTTGTATGTATTTTTACGGAAGACTATCGGAGTAAATCCTTATTTTGGTGCAAGAAAAAAATATTTAAAAATAGTGATGATGATAGGGGTGGTTTCCGATGCACCTAGGAGCTTGAATATTTAATTTTTTAATATTAATAACTAAACCTTATGCTGGGATTAAAGACTATCGGGGTGTTGACTTTAAAAAGTACGGAAACATCAATTTAAATATTAAGGGTTGTTTTGGGGGTTAATTCTGATCAATTCTGAGGTTTATTTTTATTTTTATTGAGTTCGTCACGCCTAAATATTTAAAATATATTATAATCAACAAGATAAATTGATTTTCTGCAAGTTAATTTTTTTTAACATATTTCGTTCATTGAACGTTCGTTTCTTCAAGTACATTAAAAATCACTCTTAAACAATAAAATCATTATTAAAATTATGTATATTAACAAAAATGACATAAAAGACTTAAGCATGATGGCTAACGTGAAATTGGGAAGTATGGTTCTTGTAAAAGAAGACAATCAACGCCCTTGTTACTGGCGACTCGGAAGAATCACAGCACTGCACCCTGGAAAGGACAACATTGTGCGAGTAGTGAGCGTCAAATGTGTTACCGGAGTGATTAAGCGCCCTGTGACAAAATTGTGCGTATAACCTATTGAAACCTAATGTTGACTAAGTAACAAAATTTGAAGTCCTATTGAGGCTTCAAGGCGGCCGGAATTTAACGCTTTATTATGTATCTTTATATAATTGTCAAATTTATTATGTATTAGCGATCGTTATGTAGATGGCGCAAGAAAGGAAATATATGCTTTTCCTCTGCTGGTTGAAAAAGACCAGTGGGTTGTAAGACAGCAATAAATAAAGTCACGCTTTAAACTTCGCTATTTATATTTATTTAAAAACTGATCGAACACCACTCGAAGAGTTAACGTAAACATATAGTAACTGGTGGATCTAACGTCAAATAATTGATACTGACATCCACAGGTCGCCATTTTTTCCAGCGCATTTTATTTTTATCAAAGCTAGAAATAAAGTTTTTTAAATGAAATGTAATAAAAGTTTTGGTCTTACTTATTCCCATGATTAATTGAATGAAAAACTGACATTTTTAAAAAGTCGTTCAGCAGACATTTAACCGATAACTACCGCAGCGGATGCGGTACATCACCTACCGGTAGCCTGATGAACACGCACAATGTCTCAAACACTAATTTTATCTATAAAAAGTATCTATTATTAATAAACAATTTACCTCAAGATAAAAGATAGTGTTTACCAATGTTGTTTTTTCATTGTTTGGGACATCGTTTAAAACGTAAACACAACTTTTTAATTTTGGCGAATTTGAGAAAATTCTTCTTATCTTGAGGTGAACATCAAGAATGGACTTGACGTTTGCCAATTGAATTAAGTAGAATTTACTGTATTCTGTATTTTATATCAGTAGGTCGGAAATGCAAAATTATAGTATAGTTTGTAGCATGGGGTATATAATACTAAGGTTTTTACCAATGATCTATTTATTAGCTTTAGACTGTACAGCTTTTTATTTTAATATTGAGTGCTAAAAAGAATTCTTTTTTCCGAATACCAATTGTTAACACCTAAGTGTTCACAAGCACAAGATTTGAATGGCCCCTTTTAATTGTAATTCAAGTCTTGTTTTATCCCACTCTGAAAATTATTTTAATACAAGCATCGGAAGAGTGAGGATCTCTGTTTTCTTTATCTTTTGTGTACTCGATATTAATGGACATGACTGAACTTTAATGCTTTTGGTAGTTAAGCTTTCAAGAGGTTGTCTCCTAGAGTAGTGAGTCATCTGCAAAATTACCTAGTTTCCTTCCGATTTTTCACTTTATTATGGGAGCTCATATTTAAATACACATAAATAATTTCAGGATGGAATCCAACAATAAGGACTTTTGCGATTTATCATCTAGACAAAAGAGGCGGAAAATTTTAGAAAATAGTAATAAAATTAAATTTAATTGTGAAAGAAATCTTTCACAAAATTTTATTCTACAAACCCAATGTGGAGAAACAAGTACAGATGCAAGGGATTTATATTCAACATCATCGGATGAATCAAACCCAGAATTGAGGAGTTTAGAAGATTCAGATTTAGAGGAATCTGTAAGTGAATATCCAAATTCACTATCGGATAGAATGCGTGTCCCAGTGAACCAAGATAAAAAATTTTTTTTTAATAAAAATGATTTTGTATCAAAGCTCCAAGAATTAATTTTTAAGTACAATGTTGCTCATAATTTTGTTAATGAGCTACTGGTTTTATTAAAAAAAAACGGACATGATAATTTGCCTTTGGATTGTAGATCTCTTCTTAACACACCTCGAAATGTATTTTTGAAAATACAAAAAATGAATCAAGGAGAATATATTCATTTAGGAATAGAAGACAGTTTGATAAAGTCTGTAAGACATTATTTTAAGGATACTTTGTAAAAATGTGTACTACTTGACGTAAACATGGATGGTTTACCAATATCAAAAAGTTCCGGTTCCCAATTTTGGCCAATTTTAGGGTCCTTGGCAATTAAAGAGCGCCCAACAAAACCGTTTATCATTGGCTTATTCCAAGGCCCTAAAAAACCAAGTGATGTAAATGAATATTTAAAATATTTTGTTGTGAATGCAAAAGAGCTTCTAGAGCATGGTATAAATGTTGACAATCATAACATATAATTTAAATTAAATGCCATTATATGCGATGCACCTGCAAAAGCTTTTGTATCTGGTACAAAATCACACAACGCATATTTTGGATGTTCGAAATGATATGTTGAAGGAGAATACTACGATCATAGAATGATATTCCCAGAGGTGAATAGTAAACTACGCACTGACATAAATTTTATAGAAAGAGAGCAACCAGAGCGTCATACCATATCTAGTTCATTAGAAGCATTAGGTATTGGAATGGTTTCGCAAATTCCTTTGGATTATATGCATTTAATATGTTTAGGTGTGATGAAAAGATTACTCCAGTTTTGGGTAAAAGGAACAAAAAATGTGAGACTTAATGAGTCCAATTTAAAGATTCTATCTAAAAGTTATTTACAAAATGTTTTATCAAAAACTTATTATCAACATTTTTTATGTCTCTCTATAGCTGTTAGGATTTTATCCAAACAAAATTATATCAATGAGCATTTAGACTATGCCAAATCTTTATTATTATATTTTGTTAAAGAATATGATAAATTGTACGAGAAAAGATTTGTTTCATATAATATACACAATTTGATTCATATAAGTGATGATGTGGTAAAATTTGGTCCTCTAGACAACTTTTAAGTATGAAAACCATATGAACACGTTAAAAAAGTATTTAAAACCTGGTAGAAATTCTTTGCAACAATTATACAACCGTATTATGGAAAATAATCAATAACATACTTCAAACAACACTTCAATAAAATATCCTATTATACACAAAAAAATGATAAAATGATAAAGTTAGAATTTGCTACTTTTTTCTTTCTTTGGCTGAACATCAAAATTGTTTTCTCACCAATAACGACGAAATTGCAGTAATTGATGATATTTATTTAAATGAACAAGTACTCCATCAAAAAGTTAAATATTATTTAAATAAACAAAATTTATTTGACATACCATGTGAATCAGTTTCCAAATTTTTCAAGTCAATAAACTAAATTTATCTGATTTTTTTAACCTATCAGTTTCTTCCATTAAAGAAAAGTGTATAGGTTTTGATCACAATAATATCACAGTAACAATTCCACTGTTACATTGTGATTTTTTGAAATGATTTTTACTTAAAAGTTTAAAAATAAATCGAAATTTTACATTTAAATTCATCGAAGTGCTCCGTAAGGATACAAATAATTGGATGGGAAAATATCGTGTCCGTAATTAGGTGAAACGTCACAATAGATAATAAGCCAAAGAAGTTTTTTATTTAATACTAATAATGTAGTTAAAATTTAACTTTTTAATGGGGATTTTTTTAATTATTTTAAATACTACTATTATACTTTTAATGGATCTTTACATTTGAATGTTACTTAATGAAGCATTTACAATTATAGGATATTATAAAAAGGAAGCAGAAATTTTTATAATGTCATACTACGCTGTAGTGAAATTTTTGGATGATGAGAATACCTTCTCGGAAGTCCCAATAATTTGGCTGTTTGATAATAATAAAAAATGTTGGTGGCCAAAAAGTAAGAACCCGGCAATGATAATCATGGGTTGGCTCCAATTAATATAAAATCAAAGCAAGCAGAGTTTCTAACGGATTACTTTGCGTACCTGAATTTATTTCAGTTAAACTTTATTCGGAATAAAAAATCCAACTCCATCCTAGATTTAATTTTCTCAAACTCAAAGAAGCCGATGACCCAATTGTTAACTGTGATGCCTATCATCCAGCTTTATCATTTGAGCTTAGCTTAGAAATTAACGAAATCAAGGAACAGTTTTTTGAATATCAAAACTTTAAAAGAGCAGATTATTTTTGTATAAATTATTATTTAAATACAGTAGACTGGAATATGATCACTTCACTTAATGATATAAATGTAATAATACACGAATTTTATCTTATCCTTTACAATGTGATACAACTATATGTTCCAAAATGTACATTCAAGACTCCTAAATTTCCAAGGTGGTGTAGCTTAGAACTAAAATCATTAATAATCAAAAAGAAAAAACAGCATGTAATCTATAAGTCTACAAGAAGTGAAGATGATTATAAAATATTTGCTACTCTCAGATCTAAATGTAAAACTATGTCTAAGGAGAATTACAATGACTATATTAAGCAAATGGAAAAAGCAATGCAAACTGACAAAAAAGTATTTTGGAATTACATAAAATCTAAAAAAGCAAAAAATGATTTACCAAGTAATATGTCTTACAAGGGAAATTTTTCTGAATCAACCTAACCTAACCTAACCTAACCTAACCTAATCTTTTATGAATCTTTTTTGTTGGACGCTTTTGAGAAGGGGTATCAGGTTGACTCTATTTATACCGACTTCTCAAAAGCGTTCGATCGGGTAAACCATGGCATTTTGCTGGAAAAATTAAACAAAATTGGAATTTTTGGTAGTTTACTGAATTGGTTCAGTAGCTACTTGAGTAATAGAACTCAAGTGGTCAAGATGGGAAATGTTTTGTCTCATACAATTTTAGTAACATCGGGTGTCCCACAAGGAAGTCATTTAGCGCCATTATTGTTTAATTGCTTTATTAATGATATTGGAGAAACAATTCTCTACTGTCATATCCTTTTATATGCTGACGACCTGAAAATTTTTAAACTAGTAAAGAATGAAGCTGATTGCATGGAAATTCAAAATGATTTAGATCATTTGCATACTTGGTGTGAAAACAATTGTATGGAATTGAACATAAATAAATGTAAGTCTCTGCGTTTTGGTACCAAACATGACATTATTGAATTTAATTACAACATAAACTCCACAATTCTAGAGAATTTCCCCAGCATCAAAGATCTAGGGGTTGTTTTTGATTCTTCACTAAAATTTGACATCCATATATCATTAATTAGAAACAAAGCATTGAAGATGTTGGGATTTATTAACAGATCTCTTAACGATTTTGATGATATCGAATGTTTTAAAAGTTTGTACTGCTCAATCGTAAGGCCCCATTTGGAATACGCATGTTCAGTATGGTCTCCATTCTATAACAAATATATTCAGCAGTTAGAAAGAGTACAACATAAATTCCTTAGATTTATTGCGTTTAAATTAAATATAAATTATGATCAAATTGATTACAAAGAAATATTACAACGATTGAATCTACCAACACTAGAAAATCGAAGAATGTACTTCGACGTATGTTTTTTGTATAATTTAATATTAAATGTTATTGATGCTCCTGAACTCCTATCCCAGATAAATTTCAATATACCAACTAAAACTCTTAGAAATGTAAGTCTTTTTAAAATTGATTATCATAAAACAAATTACGGATATAATACTCCAATTTCTCGTGCATGTAGGTTTGTTAACACCAAATGTAATGAGATCGATTTATTTTGTACAACCACTAATGGTTTAAAACATAGAATTAAGGAAATAATTTATTCGTAGAATTATATTGTATATTATTTGTTTGTAAATTGGCAAAGCCGTAAATAAATATATTATTATTATTATTATTATGATAGCCAATGAAACAGAACCTGATGCAAGAACTTCCCATAAAATATCGGTAGAAGAATTCTTTGGTAAGTTTAATATTTAAATAGCTATTTTTGTTTAATAAAAGTAAATCTATTATATCACTAGAGATTAGACAATAGAATAAAAAGGGTTTAATTTACTAATAACAGTTTCATAACTGTTAATGAGTTTTACTTTTAAACTGGCTATATTTTCTATAACTAGTTTTAAGAGGAAAATACAATTCTTTTAATTAAAAGTAGATATTATAAAACATTTGAACATAAAATAATAAGTATGTGTAATTAATTTTCCAGAATCGCTAGAAACAGCCCGAAAAGTGGCTGCCGATATCGAGTCATCTTCATCATCATCCGAAGAGCGCCCGGTAAAAAAAAGAAAAATAAAGAAACCAGCTATGTTCATCTCAGAATCTTCGTCAGGTGAAGAAAATTATAGAAGTAGGTATCAACTTGGATATTGTATTTTAGGCCCTAATTAGTTTTACAATTATTTTCTATAATTTTCAAATTCAAATTCAAATTTTCAAAAGTCATATAGGAATATTTATTTTTTTTATATTACAATGAAATGTCTTTTATTTTTTAGCAAAGATTTCCAGTCCTCACAAAATGTCCAGAAGAACCAGTTCAATAATGGAAATTGATAATTGTAATGATCACAATAACATAATCAATGCTAACACCTATTATGAAGATGTTCCAATTGATATCGGTAATCTAATATATAAATATTATTTAATTATCTTTTTACTTTACTTATTTTTTAGATCGTCTTATCAATATTGTAGAAGAAGAAGAAAATTTTAATGAAGGGAAAAAATATTAATGATGATGTTTTAGAGACAAATGAAAATGATACTTAACAGCCCTGTAGAAGTAAAGTTAATAATGAAGGTAAAAATTATAAAAGATATTAAATAATGATTTGAATTTCAAATTGAAAATAAATTGAACCTCATATTTGCAAAGAAATTATATAAATTTGTAGTAATTAATTAGACCTACAAATGATTATCTTTTTGATAAATATTTAATCCATTTTAGATGTTGACGTCCATTCTATTTTATGTAAAAAGCATCGATAAACGACTTAAAAAACTGGAAACAAATAATTTGAAAACAAATAATGTTTTAGATGATACTAAAATGTATCGTTCATATTTGCCTATAAAGTCTAAAGATGAGTGCAGAAGTTTTAATTCAAAAATCATAGATGACAATCTTTCAGAATCCTTTGTAAGTTTGTTTTATTTATTATTTATTATTTTTTTTTTAAGTTTTCTTTAATTCAGATAAACTTTTTGGCTGGAATCGGAGGAAAAAATGTCAAAGATAATATCCACCGGATATTAAAAATATTATTTTGTAATGAATTTGCCTGCAAATGTTCATGGTTTGGCCTGAGAGGCAATTTCCAAATTTCAAACTTGGTGTTCATAGAATTGTTAACAAGTAAGTTTATATTTTCACTTGACTTTTGTTTCTATTTTATTTTTGTTATTTAAAATGCTATGTCAGTTTTTTGTAAGTTTTTTTATGGGTTTCTGTATAAATAAGTAACGTTCTGTTTATTACTGAAATATCTTTCATACATTATTAATCAGTTACACAAAACACCTATAGATGTTCATTTTTCACATTTGTATTATTGCAATTATAGGAAACTATCACAAAAATAAATTTGACCATTTCCATAAGTAAATTTGACTTTTCCACATTCGTGATTTTGCCTTTGTACCAACAATATATACTTCATAAGTTAAAATGTAATCTAATTAAATGCTTAAAATATACAGCGCGCGTCTCGATTTATGAGACGATTCACCGCGTTTGAATTTTGCGCATACGCCTCTTTCGTAAAAATTATAATTTATTGTCCCACCAAGTTGCTTACAAAAACCCAATCCACCAATCACGAGGCGTTGCGCTCACAATTCAATTGTATCAAATGCAAATTTAAAGAATGCAAATACGATTGGTGTTTACGCGACGCGGTGATAAGATGAATAAGCGCCGCGCGCCGGCTCCAAGCGCTTCAGAATCTCACTGTCTCATTTGCTTGACGCAGCAATGTATTTAAACTGGCTAAAAAGCTAAGATACGTACTCCTAATTTTCACATCAAAGATCTGTGTTTTTCGTCCGATTTTCAAAAAAAAAATTGCTTTGTAAAGGAGAAATTTTAACACCCTTCCTAATTTTATTTATTTAGGGGTACGCTAACACCTTTAAAAAAAATTCCCAAAACGTTCAATTTGTTGTACTGTTTTACCGATTGTTGAGTCGCCGGCATCAATTTTAAAAAATTGTAGCGCCGTCGGGGTTTAAAGGGAAGCAACGAAATTTGGCACTGTTAATTCGTACATCCTAAAGGTTAACCTGACAAATTTTCAAGTCTCCAGGGCTACGGGAAGACCCACGTCACCTGGATAAAAAAGATGTACTTTAAACTCGTCTTTAAAAATGTGTCATATTTTAAAGCGTTTTCTTAAAATTAACCCCTAATATTGCAACTCGATTTACGACAAAAACTCATTTTGATGTCTCCTTTCGTTTTTGAGATATGACTGAAAAATCCTCCGTTTTTACAAAATTATTAATATCTCTAAAAGTATCTGGTATCTGATTTCAAAAACCGATCGCCGAGACAAATTTCAAAGTCCTGATTTTAAAAAATTTTAAGATGATTTCAAGACCAGCCCCGCAAATAAACGATAATGATGTTGGAAATTTAAAACTTCACAAAAACATTTCAGAATTCCTTACTTTTTTGTATCTAAACCCTTCTAAAGTGGTTAAGCTAAACTAAATTAGTACTTATGACAAAAATAAAAATTTTCTCGAACCGTATTAAAAATGAATCGGGGTACTACCAAACTTCCAAAAAAGGAGAACATTATTATGATCGTTTTACAAAAGTTAACTATTTTTATAATATTTTTTTCAATTCCACCATATTAGAAGATACCCACATTACCAAAATTGTTTGTGAAGTTTTAAATTACTAAAATCATAATTCATTTGCCAGCTGGATATTGACTTAATTCGAAAGACAAGGTCCTGAAAATTTTCTCAGCTATCGGTTTTGAATTTTGTCTCTACGTAATTTTAAAAGGAAGCCATATTTTCCAAAAAAAGAAGTAAAACTGGTGAATTAAATTTGTAAGAAAAAAATCACAAAATTTTGCTAAAATATTTATACCCAATACAATCTAGGAAGGCGCAATATATGACCAAAAATTATTTTTAAGGCAATTATGTAGAAAAAATTATGACGTTTGGGCTATCGTACGTTCTAGTAGAAATAATACTTTTAGAGATATTAATTATTTTCTAAGAACGGAGTGTTTTCAGTCATAACTCATAAACGAAAAGAGATTTCAAAATGATTCTGTTTTTTTCTCGTAGAGAAGACCTTAAAACGTTTCCTAGTAGGTTTAATACGTCATAGTCAAATCCAATATTGGAGGTTAATTTTATCAAAATGCTTTTATGAATAGCTAGTGCTAAATATCGTGACTTTCCTATAAATCCCGATTTTCCTATTTTTTTTTTTTGAAGACGACTACAGAATTTTTAACTGTTAGCGTACTAGAAAAATTAGTAATGGTGTCAAGATGAACATTTTCTATTCAAACGAAATTTGTTTTTTAATCGGACGAAAAAAACAGCTCTTATAGGTAAAAATTGGAAATACCCTTTAAAAAATTAACCGATAAATCCTTTGTATCCAGGCGTCAGTGCCTAATTTCGTAGTTTCCCTTTTAAACGCTAACGGCGCTGATGCATTTTTTAAAATTGACTCCGTCAGCGTCGACTCAACAATCGCTAAAATAGCACAAAGTAAGGGCGTGTCTAGGATTTCATCTTGGGGAGGACAAATTATTGATGAAAATTCAAAATTGGGTGATTTTGTCGGGATCCCGAAATTAAAAAAAAACCTAGGTTACCCTAACATAATCTTAATATTTTATAATTTTGCAAACATATTCAGGATGTCTCGAAAATGGCACAAGAGCGTAGTACGTTGTTGGAGGCCCTTCCGCCTTCAGGGAGATCCTCAGAAAAATAGTTAAAAGGTCCTCTTGACCAATTAAGATATGAGACAAAGTTGGGTATTCAACTTTTTTTGGTATGAATTATAAAACCCGCTAGTGGTTCTTAAAAGTTTGGGTTCTCTTTAGTCGTGAAGTAATAAATTAAATTTTAATCCTATTATTCACAATTTATTTTTTTAAATTGAAAATTGTGACGGGTAAATATTGTAAATAATTTTAAATAAAAAAATTGATTTCCCAACGTTGTCTCATCAGATCTCGGTCATTTGGTTAAGAGGATTTTTTAAGCTATTTTTCGGAGAGCTCTGGCGTCATTTTTGAGACTTGGGACATCCTGTATTTTAAAAATTGTTAATTGAAAATATTTACAGTATACCTCAAAAAGAAGTGATGAGAAGAATATCGTAGAAAGTAGGCTGTACTCATCTACAAAAAAAAAACAATTTTGTAATTTTCACAAAATAATCAATAGCTCTTAGCTCCAAAAGTATTATCTGTACCAGGACGGAATAAAAAGTAATTTTCGGTTGAATATTGTGTATTACTGACCGGATTAGTACAAAAAATGCAACTAACCAGTTTTAACAAAGTATAAAATACGCCCTCTTGCAATAGTTTGCGTCAGTAATCATTCGCAAAAATTAAAAACCAATTTTTGAAAAAAAATTACCCCTGCCTTAAAAGAATCTTTAGAAATTTCGAATGATTTTAAGATTGACCTCGCAAATGAAAAATGAGGATTTTGGCAACTTAAAAATTTAAAAAAATTGTAGATAAAGTAGGTACTAAATTTTGCGATTGTGTTAATGTGTATTTTTGAAAATTCATATTTTGCTTAATAATCAAACTTTTAAAAAATTAGTACAGAAAAGTTTTTGAAATTTATTTTTGTCATAAGTACTAATTAATTCTCTTTAGTTTGACCACTTTGGAAGGGATTAGATACAAGAAAGTAATGAATTCCGAAATGTTTTTGTGAAGTTTTAACTTCCCAACATCATTTTCTTTTATTTGCGGGGTTGATCTTGAAATCATTCGAATTATTTAGGAATTTTTTAAGATCAGGACTCTAGCGCTGGAGAATCTCACTGTCTCATTTGCTTGACGCACCAATGTATTTAAACTGGATAAAGAGCTAAGGTATCGGTTTTTAATTTTTCTCTAGGTAATTATAAAAGAAAGCGATATTTACTAAAAAAAAAATAGGTAAAACTGGTGAATTAAATTTGTCAGAAAAAAATCATAAAGTTGTAAAAATATTTTTATTTGTACAAATACAAACTAGGAAGGCGTAATATTTGACAAAAAACATTTTTAATTTAATTAAGCCAAATATAAATTTTTAAAAACACATTTAATAGAATTTCAAGTTTTATTTAAAAATTCATGCTTTTGAACAAAATGTGGTCTTTTGTTACTACACCAGAAAATGCAATGTTTAACCTTACGCATTACTCAATAGAATCCATTTTCGCGTTCTTGGATTATAAAATTTTTATTTATTTGTTGTTTTGATTCATACTTTTGGCTTGCATTCCGTTTAACCAGCTCGGTAATAACGTTCCTATTTTCTTGTTGAGTTCGTGAAGAGCGTAGTTTTCTTTATTTTCTGTTTTCTTGTGAAAATGAGTCGGTATACCATAGCGGAGAAGTCAGATATGCTGGAATGGTTCCATCAAGGGAATAGTTCTCAAAAAGTTTGCGACTTATTTGCTATCAAATATCCGGACAGACCCATTCCAAATAAAAACACCGTACTTAGAGTACACACTTTATTTAGGAATACCGGTTGCGTGTTTAAATTACCTGATCCTGATATTAATCAAGGCGATCGTGCTTCTATCGTTTCGGAGGAAAAAACGTTGATGGTTTTGGCGGCAATCGAAAACGATTCGGATTTGTCCAGTCGAGATATTGCTGATGAAGTAGATATTTCGGCCTCATCTGTGCTTCGCATTTTAAAACGACATGGCTACAAATCCTATAAGTATTCAAGATGTCAAGACCTGAAAGATCCGGAGGATAGGATTCGAAGGATGACATTTTGTGAAAAAGCAATGGAGAAGGCCAATTCAGATGTTAATTTTATTCCAAATATTTTATTTACGGACGAATCAAATTTTCCACTAACTAGAAGGCATAATTCTGCTGTTGTTAATTATTGGTCACATCATAATGAACACAGAGCAATTGTTACTTCCAGCCAAAACGTGGCCTCCCTAAATGTTTGGAGTGGAATAATTGGCAATCGTGTAATCGGTCCATTTTTTATTGATGGAACTTTAAACTCTCAAAAATATTTACAACTTTTGAGCGACGAAGTTATTCCAACCATTAGAGGAATTCGAGATTTAAATGTTAATGACATGTATTTTCAGCAAGATGGATGTCCTGCACACAACACCTTAATTTTCAGAGATTTTTTAAATCGAAGTTTTCCAAACAAATGGATTGGTACTCATTCTCAACCATTGGCTTGGCCTCCGAGATCCCCGGATTTATCCCCTTTGGATTTTTTTTATTGGGGTTACCTTAAAAACACCATTTACCAGGGAGGCAAATTTGATAGCGTGCAGGAATTGCGAAATAAAATAATTGATCAATCGAATGCCATAAGCGTGGAAACATTAAACAAAATTTCGAATTCATTTTAAAACCGCTTGGGATATTGTTCAGCACAACAAGGCGACGTTTTCGAAAGATTTTTATAATATGACAACCGCATCATCAAAAATCGGTCCTTTTCAGGACCACCAAATATCGGTCCTTTTCAGGACCACCAAATTTTAAAGAAAAGAAGCTCTCACTCTATGCGAAAGTTAATTGTGTTTTTTTTTCAATTCCACCATTCCTAAACGAACCTACATTACCTATAATTTTTTTACTGATTTTCTAAAATAATATTATCTTTCATTAAAGGGGTCGATTTAAAATCATTCGAAATTTTAAGGGCGTGGGGCTAAAATTTTCTAATTCTACAATTATAAAAGTAAGGTTACTTAAACATTTTACTGAAGCTAAATATTACAAGAAGCGTGTTTTATAAAACACTTTGATAAAATTGGTTAATTGGATTTTTCAAAAAAATATTAAAGTTTTAAAAGAATTTTTGTACCCACCCAGTCAGGAATACACAATATTTAAGTCAGCATTATTTTTAAAAGATTTATGTAGACTTTACTTTAAAAATTAAACGATAAATGCGTTTTATCTAGGCGCCGTGACGCCACCTTTTTGCCCCTGGAGGCTTAAAAAATTTTCAGGCCGATCCCCACGATATACGAATAAACAGTGCCAAATTTCGTGACTTAAACCCTAACGTCGCTGCAATTTTTTTAAACAGACGCCGGCGACTCAACAATCGAAAAAAAAAGCACAACAAACTGAACGTTTTGGGGATTTTTTAAGGTGTTAGCGTACCCCAAAATAAATAAAATTAGTAAGGATGTTAAAATGAACATTCTCCTTTATAACGCAACTTTCTTTTTGAAAATCGGACGAAAACTCGGACTACGTATCTTAGCTCTTTATCCAGTTTAAATACATTGGTGCGTCAAGCAAATGAGACAGTGAGATTCTCCAGCGCTAGAGTCCTGATCTTAAAAAATTCCTAAATAATTCGAATGATTTCAAGATCAACCCCGCAAATAAAAGAAAATGATGTTGGGAAGTTAAAACTTCACAAAAACATTTCGGAATTCATTACTTTCTTATATCTAATATCTAATCCTTTCCAAAGTTGTTAAACTAAAGAGAATTAATAAGTATTTATGACAAAAATAAATTTTTATTTTTTCCTGACAAATTTCATTCACCGGTCTTACCTAAAATTTTTTTAGAAAATATCGCTTTCTTTTACAATTACGCAGAGAAAAAATTAAAAACCGATAGCTGAGAAAATTTTCTGGACTCTTTCGAATTAAGCCAATATCCGCCAGGCCAAAGAATACTGATTTTAGCTATTTAAAAATTCACAAATAATTTTGGTGGGTACCTTCTAATATGCTGGAATTCAAAAAAATTATTATAACAATAGTTAACTTTTGTAAAACGACCATAGGGTTCTCATTTTTTGGAACTTTGGTAGTGCCCTGATTCATTTTTAATACGGTTCGCGAAAAAATCATTTTTGTCATAAGTACTAATTAATTCTCTTTAGTTTAACCACTTTGGAAGGGATTAGATACAAGAAAGTAACGAATCCGGAAATGTTTTTGTGAAGTTTTAACTTTCCAACATCCCTATCTTTTATTTGCGGGGTTGATATTGATATCATTTGAATTACTTATGATTTTTTTAAGATCAGGACTTCGAAATTTTTCTCGGCGATCGGTTTTTGAGGTATTAATAATTTAGTAAAAACGGAAGATTTTTTAGTCATAACTCGAAAACGAATAGAGATATCAAAATGACTTTTGTCGTAAATCGAGTTGCAATATTAGGGCTTAATTTTAAGAAAACGCTTTAAAATATGACACATTTTTAAAGACGAGTTTAAAGTACATCTTTTTTATCCAGGTGACGTGGGTCTTCCCGTAGCCCTGGAGACTTGAAAATTTGTCAGGTTAACCTTTAGGATGTACGAATTAACAGTGCCAAATTTCGTTGCTTCCCTTTAAACCCCGACGGCGCTACAATTTTTTAAAATTGATGCCGGCGACTCAACAATCGGTAAAACAGTACAACAAATTGAACGTTTTGGGAATTTTTTTTAAAGGTGTTAGCGTACCCCTAAATAAATAAAATTAGGAAGGGTGTTAAAATTTCTCCTTTACAAAGCAATTTTTTTTTTGAAAATCGGACGAAAAACACAGATCTTTGATGTGAAAATTAGGAGTACGTATCTTAGCTTTTTAGCCAGTTTAAATACATTGCTGCGTCAAGCAAATGAGACAGTGAGATTCTGAAGCGCTTGGAGCCGGCGCGCGGCGCTTATTCATCTTATCACCGCGTCGCGTAAACACCAATCGTATTTGCATTCTTTAAATTTGCATTTGATACAATTGAATTGTGAGCGCAACGCCTCGTGATTGGTGGATTGGGTTTTTGTAAGCAACTTGGTGGGACAATAAATTATAATTTTTACGAAAGAGGCGTATGCGCAAAATTGAAACGCCGTGAATCGTCTCATAAATCGAGACGCACGCTGTATAATGTAAAATATGTATGTATAATTATTCAATAATTTTTTTATAGGTTTAATGAAGATTACATGCCAAATTACTGACAATGACGTGGAATGTGTAATTAAGGAATGGTTTCGCCTTTCAAAAATGCGTCTTCTGAAGAAATAAAACATATTTTTATGAATATATATGTATAGACTATTTTTATATATTTATTTTTAATTTTTTTGCTTTATTTTAATATTTCTAAAATTTAGATTTTTTTTGTTTATTTTATTTTGAACTGTTTGAAACTGTAATATTGTTTTATTATATTTATATTTTTAATTCTTATTGAACAAAAAATAATGTTTAAAATTATTATTATTATTTACTTATTTATAATAAAAAATATACAGATGAAGTTCCCTATAACGAACTTCCATACGCAAATATTAGAATCTTTCATAAAAATTTTAGTCAATGGGTGGCTAATTTTGAAAATTTCGGAGAATTTTATATTAGATTAGTCGATTAGTGTAAAGAATAATAGAAAATCAGGTAGGTAATTAGAATTTTTAGAAATGAACGTAAATTTCTAGATTTGTCGAGTCTTTTTATAAGGTTTACTTATAAGTTATATCTCTGACTTGGAGCAAATTTAGTTTTTGTAAAACATGCGCATTAAAAACAACGCCTTTTCACATTTTTAGTTAAAATAAAGAGCTATAAAGTAAATAACAAATTTTTTATATCAAAATTACCGGGAAAATTACGAATTTCTATATAGCGAATTTTCTATATAACGAATTTTTTTAAGGTTCCCGTGATGAAACGTTATATGGAAATTCGACTGTATTAAAAAAAACTGTTTATGTATATTTAGTATAATTTAGTTTCATATATATTTTACAAATAAAAATGTATATAATATATACATATTTACCTATCCTCAAATATGGCTGACATCCTGACATGATTTATCCCTAATTTCTCTCTAGATTTTACATAAATTTTCTTATATGTTATATATATTTTACATAAATAATACATCATTTGGTTTACTGGGATTGGGATCAACAACTATTATTACAAGATCATCGTCTTCTGCCTCAATAATTGGTGTCATCTCATCTCGTTTTTGTTGAAAAACCACGTCCGATTTTATGCCTTGTTCCTTAAATGCTAAATGAAGCTCTACTTTTTGTACACACTCATCGCACACCGAGTTTGGTAATTCATCGTTGTAAGGCATTTCCAATCCTGTAGATTCCACGATTTTCTCCTGTAAACTCTTCTTCTCCCCGTATGCGGTTAAAAATACCAAACATGAAACCGGTGTGTTTCATGCACAATCTGCATGTTGTTGAAAATGTTGTCCACTCGTCTCTAGACGTTTAAGATTTTTTCTTTAAATATTTTAGCCAAAAATTACCTTCCAGCAAAAATTACTTGAGATTTGATAAAAACAACCGAATAATAATATTAGGAAATGTGGGGTATTTTGTCTACGGAGAGTTGGCAGCACTGCACGATTTTTCCTCATTTGCTTTTGGTGGTGGGGGAACAGTGGCTAACTCTCGGTAGCTATTGGGAATTTATAGATTCGGCTCGCCCTCTGGTGGCAAAATAAGAACTTCGATATTCGGTACTTGCGTTTTTGATTTAACGTATTATGTAAATAATGCGTAATTGGCATTATATTTATGAAATATGGAAAAGAAAAGAAAATCATAAAGGAGATTAGGAGAGATGTAATTTCAATAACTCTTACGGATATCAAAATGATTACTTGAAGATAGGTTTATGGTTTGAGAACCAGACGACCATAAAATTTAATTTTTATTTGAAAGATAAGGGAGCGTGAGGGTTAAGTTCAAAAGTTAAGGGATTGGCCCAGACATCTTAAAAAACATAAATAATATTTAAACATTAAAAAAATAAATAATAATTTGTTCTATTTGTTATAAACTAACCAAAGCATTAGAAAGAGTTTTTTTTTAAGAAACAAGAGGATATTAGAATTACATTCCCTCTATTATTATTATAGTTATTAGAGCTATTAGTAATATCTACGGCAAATTTTGTTAAAATCTGTCTTCAAATTGCAAGATATGTCAAAAAAGACATCATACAGTATTACACATGCAATCAAGTCATACAAATCAAAATACCAATTTAGTTGTTAACACGCAGACAAACCAAATTGATGAACCAATCATGAACACAACACTTTCAGCTGTGGCCATCACAATTAATCAGCCAATCTTAGCTACAGCGCAAGTAAATATAAAAGATTTTCAAGGAAAGTCTCAGAACATGAGAGTTTTGTTAGATTGTGCATCTCAGTCCAATTTTATATCATTAAATGCCTGTAAACTTCTCAATCTCAAAATGTTACCAACTAATTTAAGCATAAAGGGTATCACCCAAGACGCAACAAATATAAAACATAAAACCACTTTGAAAATGTCCTCAAAACATAACAATTTCGAGACAACTATTGAATGTTTCGTTATCCCTAAAATCATTGATTCACTGCCCTCCAACAAAATTAATATCAAGCATTTTGAAATTCCTCCGAACATAAAGCTAGCGGATCCTGAGTTCAATAAACCAGGAAAAATTGACGTTTTGATAGGAGTAAGTCTATTTTACGATTTACTATGTGTCGGCCAAATTAAAAACAATAATGGCGGAATATTTCAAAAGACTAAGTTAGGATGGGTGATAGCGGGAGCTCTTAACACATGAAAGTCAGGTAAATGCATTTCTATCTTTAAACAATATCAATGAAAATTTACAACAGTTCTGGAAAATCGATAAATTTGCGCCGAACAAAACCTTTTTGACTAACGAAGAACAGTACTCTGAAACAAATTTTCAAAAAACAACCACCAAAGGCTGCGATGGAAAATTTATCGTGAAATTTCCATTAAAACCCAACATTGACGAATTAGGAAACTCATATTCCGAGGCATTATCGCGTTTTGAATCATTGGAAAATCGTTTTATCAAAAATATCGAATTCAAAAACTCGTACTATAATTGTATTAATGATTACAAAAATCAAGGACACATGTCATTGTCCGAAGATAACAACGAAAACGCGTTCTTTCTACCACATCACGCGGTAATAAAACAAACAAGCGAAACCACAAAAATGCGGATAGTTTTTGATGGTTCGTGCAAACTAAAAACGGGTTTACCAATAAATGCGCTACAATACACGGGTCCTACTATTCAAGATGATATTTTTTCAATCATAGCACGGTTTAGGACTTATCAATACGTGATAACTGCAGATATAACACAAATGTATAGACAAATATGGATTCACCCGAGTGAACGTCGTTTTCAAAAAATTATTTGGAGAGATAATCCCACTGAACCTCTTAAAATATACAACTTAAACACTGTAACTTTTGGAATGACTGCAGCGCCGTTTTTGGCAATTCGGTGCCTTTTTGAAGTAGCTAATTTAAACCAATCAAAATTCCCAAAGGAATCGGAAATTATAAAAAGAGATTTTTAGGTTGACGATGTCCTAACCGGAGAAAATTCACTTGAAAACTTACAAAAAATTAAAACTAATTTAAACGCAATTCTTAAAGAAGCAGGGTTTAATCTAACCAAATGGAAAAGTAATGTCAGAAATCTATCCGATGCAACAAATGAACAAAATCTTACTTCAGTTAGCAAAATCTTAGGAATTTTATGGAACCCTGTACTTGACACATTCAATTACTCTATATCAGGAATAAAGCATTTCAATCATGTAACCAAACGAACCATATTATCAACAACATCACAGTTATACCATCCTATAGGTCTTCTTGCGCCAATTATTGTTTTAGCAAAATTGTCAGTACAGGAACTTTGGCAATTAAATTTAACTTGGGACGAAACGGTTCCCACAAGTATTCACACGAAATGGCTACAATTTAAAGACGATCTAAAAAATGTCAACAAAATAACAATTTCACGAATCATTTTAATACAAAACGCAATAAACATAGATTTTAACGGATTTGCTGATGCATCGGAGCGCGCTTACGGTGCATGCGTGTACATTAAATACAAAAACCAACAAGGAAATTGTGAAATTCACTTATTGGCAGCAAAATCGAGAGTAGCACCACTAAAAACCATTACACTTCCCCGTCTCGAATTATTAGGAGCTGTTCTATTATCACAATTAGTTACGAAATTTAAAAAGATATTGAATTTGAATATTACACGCCAATATTATTGGTCAGATTCCCAAATCGTTCTAGCTTGGCTAAAATCACATCCAACCAAATGGGTAACTTTCGTGGCCAATCGTATTTCATTAATTCAAGAACTAACAGATCGTAACCATTGGTATCACATTAAATCTGAAGAAAATCCCGCAGATATAATTTCTAGAGGTGCTCTACCGTCAGACTTAATTAACTTGAATTTATGGTGGACAGGACCTTCTTGGCTGTCAGACAATATACATTTTTTCGATCAAAATCCAACCACCGAATTATTAAATATTCCAGATAAGAAAAAACTCAAACTTTTGTAACCTTAGAAAATTGTAATTATCTTTTTGAGAAATACTCAGACATTACAAGGCTAAAAAGAATAACCGCGCTCTGTTTACGTTTTAAATTTAATTGTAGGGCAAATGCAAGTACAAAACGAACAGGTCAACTTACTATTGAAGAATTAAATGACGCCTTTTCAAGATTAATACAAATCGTTCAAAAACAAAATTTTCCCAGAGAATACCAATGTCTTTTAGAAAAACAGCAGATTCACTTAAAGAGTAAAATTCTAAGTTTAGCCCCATTTTTAGACAATAAACAGCTAATTAGGGTCGGGGGAAGACTTAAATATTCAAACTTTTCTTATCAAAAAAAACATCCAATTCTACTTCCGAAAAATCATAATTTTACAAAGCTAATTTTTAGACATGAACACATTCAAACGCTACACTCTGGTCCTAACGGTTTGCTAAACACAATTAGAGAACAATTTTGGACCATATCTGGTACAAATTTAGCAAAAAGAACTGTCCGAGAATGTGTCAAATGTTTTAAATTCAATCCTCAAAAAATCCGTCCTTTTATGGGAGATTTGCCAAACCCAAGAGTGTCAATTATGTCACCATTTTATAACGTAGGGGTCGACTATGCAGGTCCTCTTCTAATAAAAAATAGTTTAGGCAGGAAAAGCAAAACAACCACGTGTTATATATGTTATTCGTCTGCTTTTCAACTAAAGCAGTCCACTTAGAAGTGGTCTCCGCATTACCCAGCTCCGCGTTTATAGCCACTTTTAGGCGTTTTATTGCACGACGAGGTAAGCCACTGCATATATATAGCGATAACGGAACTAACTTTCAGGGAGCAAATACTGAAATAAAAAACATGTATCAATTTTTGAAAGAAAGCGAAACCCAAGTAATCAATGATTTAACCGAGTTAAATATTCACTGGCATTTCATACCTTCTCATTCACCGCACTTCGGTGGACTCTGGGAGTCGGGCATCTAAAGCACAAAACATCATTTAAAACGAATAATGTCGGAAGCTTCATTAAATTTTGAAGATTTATCAACCTTATTATGTCAAATTGAATCTACCTTGAATTCCCGTCCTCTTTCACCCATGTCTGCTGATCCCAATGACCTACGTGTACTGACTCCGTCGCATTTCCTCATTGGACGGCCACCAACCTCTTTGGCAGATCCAGATGTCACGGATATTCAACTTAACCGTTTGGATCGATACCAATACCTACAGCGTTTAAATCAGCACTTTTGGAATCGTTGGTCTAAAGAATACGTGCCGCAACTCCAGCAAAGGCATAAATGGAAGCAGAATGTGGCCAACGTGAAATTGGGAAGTATGGTTCTTGTAAAAGAAGACAATCAACCCCCTTGTTACTGGCGACTCGGAAGAATCACAGCACTGCACCCTGGAAAGGACAACATTGTGCGAGTAGTGAGCGTCAAATGTGTTACCGGAGTGATTAAGCGCCCTGTGACAAAATTGTGCGTATTACCTATTGAAACCTAATGTTGACTAAGTAACAAAATTTGAAGTCCTATTGAGGCTTCAAGGCGGGCGGAATGTTAACGCTTTGTTATGTATTTTTATATAATTGTCAAATTTATTATTATGTATTAGCGATCGTCATGTAGATGGCGCAAGAAAGGAAATATATGCTTTTCCTCTGCTGGTTGAAAAAGACCCACATCAAGTATATCTTTGTTTTATTAGATGTTTTTACAAAATATGTTAAATTATGTGTGGGAGTTATTGGCTATTTGGACAATTGAAAAAACAGTTTATTAATTTAAACTTTATTTCTCCAGCAACGTTTCGGTCATTTTTGATGTTAAATATTGATGATTATATATATAATATATATTATATTGTTTTTATGAAGTTATTCCGCACGTTATTGATGCATAACACGTTCTCTGGATTGAAATGGTTACTAATTTTTAGTTTGTATGAAGACAAACAGTTTTGTATAACCATTTAAACAATTCTTAAGGTATGTGATTAATTAATGTACCCCATTTTTGTTAACAATCTATATTTACCGCTTGCAAAAGGTCACAAAGATGACCGAAACATTGCTGGAGAAATAAAGTTTAAATTAATAAACTGTTTTTTCAATTGTCCAAATGGCCAATAACTCCCACACATTACCAAGTTTTGGACGATAACCAACTTAAGTATGTTAAATTATATTCTATAAAAAATGCCACGAGTTTAGTAGTTACTAATAAGTTGATTAATCATTACATAAATAAAGTAGGAATTCCTAAAAATGTTCTATCAGATCACGAGACTCAATTCACAAGTAAACTTTGGAAGAAAAGACTAAAAGAACTTGAAATTAAACCGATATATTCCTCACTTTATCATCCAGCTTCTAATCGATCGGAAAGAGTCATGAGAGAATTAGGAAGAGTATTTCGTACTTTATGTCATAACACATGAGTCTACTGGTTTCACAGCTGAACTATTAAAAAATAAAAATCCACATTGTAAATTTAAAGAATACTTAGATTTTCCAATCAATAATAATGAAAGGAATAATCAGCAAAAATTAATATTAGCACAAAATAAATTAAGTAAAAAAGCATGATAATGCTATAAAAAGTATAATGTATAAAATGGGTGATAGAGTTTTAAGAAAAACTCATAATCAATCATCCGCTATTGATAAATGTATTAAAAAGTTTTTCTTGTTGTACGAAGGACCTTATGTAGTCTTAAAAGTGGTAGGTCCAAATGCTTATTTAATAGGCAAACTAGAGACTCATGAAGTTGTATCCACTGAAAATGTAGTAAATTTAAAACCTTATGTATCCAACGCTATTTGATGTTGATAATTAAAGAAAAGTTTTATGTTTATGTTTAAAATATGTATGAATATTTCCTTATGTTAACAATTACATTCTTTTAAATTATGTGTTATTTTATTTTACATATATATTTGGTATAGATAATTAAAAAAAAATTGTGTTCTTTTATGTAACAAAATGTAATTTTCCTTTGCATATATTATGTTCATTGTACAAAATTCATAGACAATTTTATACCCTGAACAGGGGGGTAACTGTAATATATGTGGGTGCGAAAGTGTGCGGTAATGCGCAGGTTGGTGGATCTGCGAGGAGAAAAGTGAGGACAAGGGCGGACTGGCCATAAGACTAATCGGGGAAACCCCGGTGGGCCGCGGCCTACGTGCGGCCGTAGGCCATTTTGTTGGAAAAATTTACAGTACAAGGGGGAAATTTTGATTTTGTTTGTAAATTTCATTTAGGTATATATGCGTTTGTTTAATTCGCGCAAGTTAGGGCTGGTCATCCTGTGATCACGCATGAGGCGCCGATCTTTATGGGCGCCAAAATCTTAACGTAATATCGGATATTTTTACTAAGTCATGGCTCCATAATTAAGCTATAGGAGCGCCAAATGTAAACTGATTTTAATGGTAAAAACCAAAAATACTTTTTGGTCTGTAAATAAAATGAAATTTTTTACAAAAGTTTGATTTTCTGTACGGTAAAAAGCCATTTAATACGAATAAAGATCTTTCTACCTTCTACAGCCTCCACTTGTGAAAATGCATGACATTGAAAATTTGAAAATTTCCGCCTGCGGCGAACTTTTATCATATTTTTAACTAACTAAAATAGAAACCTGAGAATTCTGAGATAAAATCGATTTTTTTACATAGATGACAAAAATTATCTTTGTCTGCAAGAACTATTTTTTTAGTCTAGGCCACCAAAAAGTCTTTAAACTCCGCTGAAAATGGATGACCTTGAAAACCTTAAAAAAAAATCGCCTGTGGTGCTATTTGGGCTTCAATACACCCCCCCCCCCCCTCGAAAATGATCAACTTTCATGTTTGTGTAGTCGAAACAAAATTTACAATATAGTCTAACCTCGGGCGTCATCGAACCTAGATACGGTTCTGTGTGGGGCCGCTGAAATTTTCCCAGGTAACTTTTAAAGAGCCAGTCCGCCCCTGAGTGAGGAGGTGAGAAGTCGATCGGAAATAACAAGAGAGCATGTAGAAAATATTTGTGGAGACCATGCGTTTTTGTGAATTCTTGAATTCTACAAATTGCAGTGATGGTAAAAACTAAAAATCGTTAATAAAGAGAATAACATAACACTCTTTAACTTGAAAAACTTAAAAAATCAAATGAAATTCTTAAATTAAAAAGACAGTTAAGACAAAACCCCAAAACTTCAAAATGACAATTATTTACCCTAATAAATAATATACCATACAGTTCATATTACCAGCTATCTCAACCATAAAATTATGGATAGGATCATCAAAGTTTCAACCTAGAATAAATAGAAAGCTATTGAATCAATTAAAATTAAAACAAATTTATTGACAACCTCGAAAACTTGGAAATTATTAGGAGTCAGTCGAATTTGGACACAACAACACTAAACGTGCAATTAGAATCGGATCATGACAACTTCTTTAAACACCTTTTATCGCTATAACTCTACTTTGTCCTATGTGTTCACTTACTCGGATACGATCATATACATATTACTTGACTTGACTCAATTTTCTAAATTGGACTTATGTCAACAATTCTCTTTTAATTTAATCTTTCCTTCTCGTCTATCAATTACCATCCTGCGTGTGCCCTAGGGCCAGCTGTCTGGCCTCTGCTGTGATTGTTTCCACACGAACCCTTGTTGTGCGAATATAAATATCGGATAGCACCCGAAGTTGGTGGGGCCAACAAGACCAGTTCGTGTGATAACTTGACCAGCAGAGGTTTGACTGACTCGAGTGATATATTTTCGCAATTTCAATTGATTTTGTTATGTTTAATTTTAAGATTTTTTTTTTTTTTTACAATAAATGTTGCTTGAAACACCCTGAACATGTCTTTAGCGCTCAAGCCGTAGCAGTCAACTACGTTGCCAAACACTCTATGCGCTCTATGATCTTAAGTCATATATAACCTAGAAAGCACTTGTTCAATTTGTTAAACAAATTATTAGTTTACAAAGACATCAACAAAATGGCGTAACGTAAATATTTAAAATCAATCTGTGATAATTATACCAATCTGTGATAAATTGTGATAAACAAGTCCATCAATGTTTTAATTTTAATCAACTCATAGTTATTCCCGTAATATTTATGGTAATACAAACAAATTATAGATTTTACATTTGATTGATTGACATGTGCTTTTCAGGTTTTACATATTTTACATATTTTTAATGGTTTTTAATGATTTTAAACTTTCGCCAAATAAGTTGATTGACTTTTCCATGTTATAAAGACGTTTCCAAGTTGTAATGACTGTTCAATGTTGTAATGACGTTTCCAATTTGTAATGACTTTTCGATGTTGTAATGACGTTTCCAAGTTGTAATGACTTTTCGATGTTGTAATGCGTTTCCAAGTTGTAATGACTTTTCCATGTTGTAACGACAATTCATTTTATGTCTAAAAACTACTTAACTAAGGTATGATATATAACGTTAATTTTAAGTTTGTATGCTAATTGTAATTTCTTTAGTGCATGATGATGCCCTAATAAAGGCGAAACTAGTAGCACAATTGGTTTTTTATTTTAATCAACATATGGTAACAGTTGGGATTAGAATCATCATTCTTCACACTACATTAAAATTAAAAGTTTCTTCTTTCACAGAAGCTCAAAAATTCTGCTCCATTCGCTTTGATGAAATATGTATGGAGTATTCAAACGCTATGGATTTAATAGAAGGAGTCGAGGATTTCGGACAAGGGGAAAGATCTAAGAATAAGCCAAAGCACGCTCTTGTTTTAATGGCTCATGGTATTAATTCTAACTGGAAGATTCCTCTTGCGTATTACTTTGGTTTTTTCTTCAGCGCAAGCGCTCTTCAAACAAAACGCCAAACCCCGAACGAAATCGAATATGCCCGAACCATTACGATTAGTGCATTGTGGTAAGACGTACTACATCCATTGCGAGGCGCCTACTTAGTTTACTTTCTTGTATTCCAGTGTAAAAACTGTTTTAAAAAGTGCGTGCAATGGACCTCAATCGGAACCCTCTACTCAAAAACAACGAAAGCAGCCGCCGTTTGTCAGAGGAAAATGGCAAGACATTGTTTTAAAGTGTACCTCCTGGAAATGCAATAAGGCGCAAAACATCGTGGGCAAGCAACATATTTTATTTCCATTAATTTAGAATTAATTTTATGTTTCTCTATTGAAATGATATTCCAACGACATTCCAAATCGTAAAACTAACTAAATTTCCGTTCACCTCCCCGATTTTGTAGATATTTTTTGATTTTTTTTAAACCGGTTTTCGAATGTGACAAATTTATTCAAAAAACCGGTTTTTAAAAACCGTCAAACCCTACTGCTGCCCTCCGTATACGAATGATTGGGGAATAATTACCCTCTCGTCCGCTGAACTACTTCCCGACAGCGCAAGATCGTTCGCCGTTTTCCGTCGTGAACATCATTTTTACTTAATTTATTTTTCATGGGAAAACCACATAATTTTTCTTGAAACGTACCCTTGTGTAAATCCCCTGGTCGGACTCACAGGCGACCTAGCCGAATTCCTAGATGAATTGTAGTTCTGTAGTTTTGACTTTTATTATCACTATCCCTACAAGTTAGTAATCCCGGCATAATTTTATTAGAATATCACATTGAACCACCAAGTAAAAAATAAAAACAACAGCGAATACAGCATGTATCAAGCATATATCGTATTTCTGGACAGTGTTACCCGCCAATTTAAAGAAATTTAGTGTAAAGTTTAGAGCAGCCTCCGATTTTGTATTTAACTTCCATACCTATGAGCTCGGAGCCGAATTACTACACGTCTACGAAAGTAGAACCAGTCTGTATGTGAATATTACAAGAAATGATCACCTTTCTGACTTCGACGAGTCGGATTCCGATGACGAGATTTGTTTAAGCCAGTTCCATCAACCCGGAAATTCAAATAGAAATTGAAAAGTTAAAAACCGTAAATAAATCCTGAATAAAATTCTTGAAGTTTTATAAGTTTATTTTTTGTAACAACAAAAAGAAAAAGCATAATATAAGGCGAATGGATAGTAGAATCAATCATTTTTACATAATAAGTCGATTTATGGATTTATCAGCTGGATGAATTTTATAGGTTAGGGGAGTTTGGATTAGTACCTAAATTACTTAGGTTAATACCCGCGGAGTCATTCCGTAATTGTAAATTAAATTTAGTAAGAGTCCCACCGGTAGATAGCGAATATCATCACGCTCTATTACTCGATCTAGGTGGAGCTTCATTTTCTATGTAGGGACATCTAACACTTACTGCTTATTAGGAATAGTTTAGAATTTATTTTTTTAGTGTTACTTAGTTATTACACTTAAAAAAAAATTTATTAGACATTAAGAAAATAAAAACATAGTCAAAATGATTGACGAAGATAAGGGACAATATGTGATGGGTTTGAGAGGTCCAGTGCAGCAGCGTACAATGTCAAAACTTCCCAAAACACTGGAGGATGCTATTTAAACGGCCGTCACCGAAGAATTGATCGAGACCATGACCAACCGGGATGCAAATAAGAAAGGCAGCTTTGCAACCTTAAAGCTGCAAGAAGGGTCTTCTCAGAACCAGTCCAATAGAAATCAGCCTAGGCGCCAAGTCAATTGGGTAGTCGACGCAATGGTAGCAGTAATCAAGGGCCCCGACCAACGCAACCCGACCCGAGGTAACCAACTGCAAAGAACCAGGTCATGTGCTATCGGAGTGCCTAAAATTGTAGACCCACTGAACATTATGCGAGCCGATGTTTAAACGAGGGAGGCCGTTCGCAAGGGACCACTCGAACAGGCCCGGGCATGAACCGAGACCAAGGTGGACGCCAAGGAGCCAGTGGAGGCCAATGGAACAATGGGCGCCAGCAGCAAGGACCCAACAACGGGAACATGCAGCAGTGGAGAACTCAGAGTTAGTTTTTTTTTAAATTTTTAACTTCAGTTTTTTTTTATTTGTTTAAAGTGCCATGAAAGTACTCCGCGTTGTCTTTAATATTGCTTTAGTGTTGTTTTAATTTAAATTAGTTTTTACTCGTAGTAATTGACTTTTATAACATAGATGTATTTTTATTAGGTAAGTTTTTTTAACTTGTAATTAGGATTAATTTTTAAGTCTTTAAAAATATGTTAAAGCAAGTTTGTGTTTTGCCCTTAAAAATCGGATCGCCAAAATTCGAACCCACCTAGTTTTATTTTCTGTTAATGTCAAGCCCGTCACTTTCGGTTTAAGTTATTTAAAATAATTTAAACTCACAAAGACTCCTTCTGTTTTTACAGATTTACTTCAATTTCGAGTGAAATCTGGATAGAATTTTACAGCAGCACTTGGAATCTGGAGCTAAGAACGCTTTATATATATCACATCAGTCTCAAAATACTTTACAGAGTGTATTAAGACAAAAAAATATTAATGAAATTAAAGAAGTACAATTTTATTCAATTCTCGCAGATGAAACCGCCGCGGGCATAGCAGGAGTGGAACAAATATCCAGTCGAGTTCGTGTACGTGAAGATGAAAATAAAATATTTAAAATTCAAGAAGAATTGATGGGTTTTTCTGCCCTAACTGATTTAGATGCCAAATCTATTTCCAAGGCGATAATGAAGACAATTCATGATTTTGGTCTAGATTTGAACCTTGTTCTTGGCCAGGGATATGATGGATGTGCCACTATGTCTGGTCATGTAGGCAGAGTTCAGAAATTAATACGCGATTTATACCCAAAAGCAGTGAAAAAAACACTGCAAGTTATCGCTTAAATCTTGTTATTAATGACACAAATCAAGTAAATGAAATAAGAAACTCAATTGGAACTATAAAGGAAGTAATAAATTTCTTCAGAGATTCTACTTTAAGAAGAAAAATGGTTCCAAATATTCCATTATTATGTGAAACTCGGTGGTCAGCAAAATATAAGGCAATAAGCATTTATAAGCAAAACTATGAAGATATACAGGGTGATTCAGACCACCCGTCCCACCCATTTATCTCGAGAACGCGTTATCGTAGACGATTGAAATAAAAAATTTCATTACCAAAGCGAACTTAAAGAATCTATTGGTGAACTTATTTTTTTCCGGAACAATCCGTAACCGGAAGTAACTTTGTTTTTTTAAATGGTCTTTTAAAAAGAAATAACTTTTACATAAATGTTTTTTTAATAATTTGCATATTTACAATTTTATACGAAAAAAACAAAAAAAAATTAAAATTCAAATTTTGTTAAAAAAATCAAATACGAAATAAAATATGATACTTGAAGTAATTAAATAATGTTTAATTCATTATTTTGTTCCAATAATTTAGAAATTTGCAGTTTATATCCGCTTTATTATTTTTCTAAACATCCCGGAACTTTGTTTTTTAAGTGGCAACATAGGTCGATGTTGGGATTATTTGGAAGGTCTTTTAAAAATAAATAGCTTTTACTGAAATATTTTTTTAATTTACTTATTTACAATTTTATATGAAAAAAAAAAAGAAAAGGATGAAATTTAAATTTTGTTAAGTAATCCAAATACGAAATAAAATATGATAATTTTAAAAATGAAAAAACATATTCGTTATTCTATTTTATTTATTTAAAAATAAATCTGTTTGCACATGTTGACCAAAATTTAAAAAGAAATGAATAACACAAACATTTGAGTTAAAATAAATCGTAGTGTCCAAGTATCAAAATGGTTTTTACGAATCTCGAAGGTTTTGATATGTTGATGATTTTGGGTGAATGCGATCAAAATTATCGTGCTGCTGAGCGGCTCTATGCCGAACGATACCCTCAACGAACTTTCCAGTCAAGGAAAGTCTTTAAGCGGCTTGCAGACCGAGTTAAGCCAAATGGTCAACTTCAACCAAGCCACAACAAAAATCGTCATATTATGAGACATGTGCAAGATGAAAGAGCACCTGATATTCTATCTGCGGTTGTTGTTGAACCACAAATTTCAACAAGAAGACTGGCGATTGATGCAGGAATTGCCCATTCGACTATTTGGAGGGTTATAAATGAAAATAAATTTCATCCTTACCACATCCATCTACATCAGGAACTTACAGGGGAAGATTTTCAAAACAGGTTGGATTTTTGTGAATGGCTTCTGGGTAAGGACCCGTATTTTCATCATACAATACCTTGGACAGATGAGGCCTCTTTCAAGAGTAATGCAGATTTAAATATTCACAACGCACATTATTGGTCTGTTGAGAATCCTCACTGGCTTCGTGAAGTGGATAATCAGCATCGTTGGAACCTTAATGTTTGGTGTGGAATTTTGGGAGGCCAAATCATTGGTCCGTATTTTTTTGATGGGTCGTTAACTGGTGTGATGTACGCTGATTTTTTAGAGAACATTTTAATCGATCTCATTGATGACATCCCATTGGCAACACGTTTGGTCATGTTTCTGCAAGAAGACGGTTGTCCAGCACATTTTTTAAGAGTAGCCCGCCAAACTCTTGATCGTATCTTTCCTCACCGCTGGATCGGAAGAGGAGGTCTAGTTTCATGGCCAGCTCGTTCGCCAGACCTGACACCGCAAGATTTTTTCTTGTGGGGACGTATTAAAGATGTGGTATATCAACAACGTCCAACAACAAGGGACGATATGAAAGACAGGATCCGGAACGCCTGTCGCTCATTATCCGAAAACGAAATACCAAGGGCAGTAAATAGTGTACGAATTCGTCTGCAAAAATGCAGAGATGAAGGTGGAAGGCATTTCGAACATTTAAAATAAAAGCTAATGAACTTTTGTTTACATTTTGTAAGTTTGTTGCATTTATAATAATAACAAGTTCAGATTTATTTATCTCCGCTTTATTCGCTTTATTTAAGACTGCAAATATCTAAAGTATTTCAAGAAAGTAACGAATTAAACATTATCTGATTACTTAGTATCAAATTTTATTTTGTATTTGTATTACTTAACAAAATTTAAATTTCATCCTTTTCTTTTGTTTTTTTCATATAAATTGTAATTAAGTAAATTAAATTAAGTAAAGTTCCGGACAGTTCCGGGATGTTTAGGAAAATAACAAAGCGGATATAAACTGCAAATTTCTAAATTATTGGAACAAAATAACGAATTAAACATTATTTAATTACTTCAAGTATCATATTTTATTTCGTATTTGAATTTTTTAACAAAATTTGAATTTTAATTTGTTTTTCGTATAAAATTGTAAATATGCAAATTATTAAAAAAACATTTAAGTAAAAGTTATTTCTTTTTAAAAGACCTTTCAAACAATACCAAACTTGACCTATGTTGCCATTTAAAAAAACAAAGTTACTTCCGGTTCCGGATTGTTCCGGAAAAAAATAAGTTCACCAATAGATTCTTTAAGTTCGCTTTGGTAATGAAATTTTTTATTTCAATCGTCTACGATAACGCGTTTTCGAGATAAATGGGTGGGACGGGTGGTCTGAATCACCCTGTATATTCTTCAAAACTAGAACCAGTTACTAACGAGTTGCAAAAAGTTCAACTTGATTTACAATCTCCAAATAAAGAAATTAGCAAGCTATTAAATTTATGGTTTGGAAAATTTTATTAGTGAAGCTACAACGTGGTATGAAAGTTGGGCCCTGAAGGAAGTAAATGTAGCCGAAATAGAATATATATCTTTGTTAGATAAGGCCAAACGTTTCTATCCTTCAATTTTCCAAGCCATTAAAATTGGTCTCACCATTCCAGTTACAACATGTACTGTGGAACGCTCATTCAGCACTTTGCGAAGAGTCAAAACATGGACAAGATCCACTATATTCGAAAACCGATTGTCGGGGTTGTGTCTGATGAGTGTACATCGGAAAAGAATTTCAAATAATGAACATTTTATAAATGAATCCATTTCAAAGTTTGCTGAGAAACCAAGAAGGTTGCAACTTTTATTTAAAAATGTTGAAGAAAGTAATTAATCTGTTACAAGAATTTTGTTTTGTAAGTAACATTTTTAAGAATTTATTTTGTTCGAGTTTTTATTTTTATACTAAAGTTATGAGGAATTTATTTTGAGTTTTCATAATTTTGCACCATGTTATTGTATCGATTTTTTAAATAAATTAGTTTAAATTTTGCATTATTTTTCGAATCTCTGGCGGCGCCCATGATTATGGCCCACCCTACCCTAAGTAATAGAACCTATTTCGATTAATGTTAGATGTTGACATTTAAACCTATGATTTTCAATGCTTTATTTTGGTTCGATATTTGCCAAAAAAAGTTGGACGAAAGTGAGTTGTTAACCTTTAACATTTGGATTTTTAATACTTAAGTTTGGCTTGTTTCTATACAAAAAAACAATTTGCATAAATCTGATTTGTAGAATATTAACCTTTGGTTTTATAGAATTTGTTTTATTTTGTTCTTTTATTTGAAACCAATTTAAATTAATATGAGTTTTTTACTTCCAACGTCTTGGAATTTGTGACTTTTAACCCCATGGGTTATAAAAATTTGTATTGATTTGGTTTTTTACATTAAACCGATTTAGTTGATTTTAAACTCTCAACCTCTTGGAATTTGTTAGGCTTCTGACATGAAACCACTTTGAATTGTCGATCTTTAATCCCTTGATTTTCACAGTTGATTTGGTTTGGCAGATAATACCAATTTGGATAAAGTGAGTTGTTGACCTTCTTGGTTTTGAATACTTGGTGTTGATTTGTATTTTTGAAACAAACCAATTTGGATATCCATAAGTTGTTTTTCAGTTTCATTTCTAATATTTGACATTTGACATGAATTGGGGATGACATTAAACCAATTTATATAAATGTGACTGTCACCTCTAGGATTTCATCACTATGATTTGATTTCTTCCTCTTGCATTCTTATGCATTAGTGGTCGTATTTTATTTATTTATATCCGGCAGCGACAAGAAACCAATTTGGATAAAATGTACTTGATAATGTATATCTCCATTGTATTCAAATGCTTTGTTTGCTTCAGTTTCCAGCATAAAATTAATTCAGATAAATATTAGTTAAATTCTTGATTTAAAAAAAGTTAGCCTTTGCTTTGATAAAGTTTTCCACAAATGACTTTAATTTAAGTGAAACTTCATAAAATAATAATTTAGTGGTATTCCGAAATATCACTTCTCCGAGGCAGTGTGTATTTTTAAAGCATAACGAGTTACTTCTGTTTATTTCTTCTTATTAACCATTTGATTTCTTACTTCGACATCAGGAATTTTTCAGTTTTTGGTGATAGGACTAGGATTACTCTTGGCCCTTGGTACATTGTAGGCAGTGTTTATAAATCTGAAAATAAAAAAAATAATTATAAAATATTAAAGTAATAGAAATAACTAAGTTTGAACAAAAGTAATCGTTTTATGTGACCTAGACAGACAAAACAATATTTTTGCTTGGAATAAAATAATCATGATATTTGGATTAAATCATTCTATTTACATCTCGGAATTATGTAGTGTTTTTATGTACAAACTGTTTGGCAAAAATTTTGTTTTTTTTTTAAGACTGGGGAATTGTACAAAAAAGAGGGAAAGGCAGCAACCATTATTTAAACATTCTTTGGAATTTGGAAAAATGTGCTACTTCAACTTCTACTCTCTTCCTGGGGCACATATTTAAAAAATAAATGCTGAAACTCAAAGAGTTACGAGGACCATGTAAATTTTATTTAGTTTTGATAATGGTTACTACGCAAAAAAAAAATAAAACAAATAGTTGCTATACCTCTCTCCCTTTCTCACAATTTCCCACTTAAGTTTGCTTATGCATGAAATAAAAATTTTTTTTCTGGCTAAATTAAGGTAGATAAAAAAATCGTACAATGTACAATAGTATATTGTTTTATTAGGAGTAAAAGAAGTACTTTTTGTGGCGAGCATGTAGGTTTGCGGAACGAGCTTTGCGAGTCCCGCGGATACATGCGAGCCACAAAAAGTTCTTTTACTCCCAATAAAACATGCTATTTTTTCTTCGTCGAAATTTTTAAAATAGTAATATAATAAATAATTTTAAAATTTGACAATTAATTTACATACAACACACAATACAATGTTAGTGTATATTGGGTTGCCTAAAATTATTTCTACTTTTTTTAAATTATAATTTAATGTTAATTATAATTAACATTGTTTAATTTCAATACGACATGTATATTGGGTTGCGGAATAAGCGGAGTAGAAATTTGATTTCTACTCCTGGGCAGTACAAAGTGACCATAAAATCAATGAACATAAAAAGTGACATTTTAAAGCCCGTCAAACGTCACAGAAGACTGTACTTTAATGACGTTTGAAGAAAAAAAAGTTTATAATTAGACTGTTTAGGTACAAATAACATATTATGCAGCCACTTAAAAATTAGAAGACATTTTGGATATCAATGACTTACTTCTAAACACTTTTATTAGATGTAGAAGTAAAATATGTTCCCAAATATATCTTTTTCCTATTCATATACTAAATTTTATCCTGATCGTTCAAACCAATTTTTAGTAATTTAAAAAAAATCTATATATTTTACAGAATTTAAAAGGTCTATAAAAACTTAACGAAGCAATTGTGGATTTAAATAAGTTTAGTTAAATCATCATAATTTGATTTCAGGACTGTGTATCATTTTGTACCTACAGAACTTTTACAGAATTATGTCAACTTTTGTTTTTCAAATAGTAACATGGGTACAAAAATTTAATTCCAAGAATAATCCCAGCCAATAATACAAATACTTTTTTTTAAATTATTCCTTTTTAAAATTTTTATTTGATTTCTTAAATTAATTTTTCTATCTAAGCTAGATAAAGATTTGTATTAGATACAAAAAAAGATTATAATTACACTGTTAAGCTACAAATTAATATTATGCAGCCAGTTAAATGTTAGTAGCCATTTTGGATATCGTTGACCAACTTTTGAATACTTCCGTAATATGCAGAAGTGAAATATGTTTATGAGTAAAACAAAACGACAGCTTAAAACGATCTCCTTCTTTATTGTTAATTTTTACAACTTGCTAACAGATTTTTTCAAGTTGTCATTTTGTTTTCCCTAATAAAAATCAATAACTAATTTAGATGAAGTATGTTGTTCAAAAATACATTTATTATGGATAAATTCATATACCAAATTTTATCCTGATCATTCAAACCAATTTATAGAAATTTAAAGAAATCGAAATATTTTTAAGAAGTTAGATGTTCTATAGCAACTTAACAAAGCAATTGATGATGTGCTTAAATAAGTTCTGTTAAATTATCTTATTTTAATCTCAGAATAATCGGAGCCAATAAAACAAATTCATTTTTTAAATTTTACTTGAACCCTTGATTGAAATAATTTTTTTAATTTTTTTTTGTTACATACAGAGTGTCCTAAAAATGGCGCCTAAGCTCACCTGTACATTATTTACCTTTAAATAACTACTGCAAAATTAAAAAAAAATTCTATCCACCGTTAAAGACTTCTTTTTATAGGCACTTAGTAATCACCTTTCCTTTAAAACAGAGCGTAGACATTGAAGGTAATCAAAGACTAAAAAACGTTATAAATTATTCATGGTTTCATGATTCACAAATACAACATTTTAGTATTTATTTTAAATAATAATAGTATAAGTTGCATGTTTCTTCAATCATACTGTTTTAAAATGGTATTCTTTGGGAATTATACGATTTCAAAGATATAAACTATGAATGTAAATTTCGCAGTTCAAATAGCGAAAAATAAAAATAAAACGTTTTTACAGTACTCCACGAAGAATCCAAAAAACATAGCAATGAGCTTGGGCTTCAATTTAGAGGCCCCCTGTATACTTTTTGTGTAGTTTTTGCATTGTTTTTAATATCCCAAGTTCATAAATAAGTAAGAACATAAAAAAAAATTGTAAAAAGTAAAATTAAAAAAATACTATTGATTTTTGTTTGTATTAAAATTTAATAAAAATGAAAATGTAAATTAAAAAAAAAGAATTAAAAAATTATTTTATTTGTACTTTTGGGTGAGATTAGTGCCTATGAAATGTCCTGTGCCAGATATCAAAGGACCTTATTGTTTTCCTATAAGTTTTTGGGCAAAAATAAAAAATACTGTATACTTTCGAAAATACTTCCAAAATTAATTAAATTACATAATTAATTTTTTAAGACGGTTCAATACCAAATGCGTTTCTCTGGTGTAAACAAACCATTCTTTTCTTTATAATTCTTATATCAGCAAATAATTTACAAAAAAAGGTTCTAAGGCAGGTAACTAATTTTATTTATAATGTGTTATTATAAATAAAAAATTTATATTTTTTTGTACAAATCACAAAAAAGGTAGGAACCTTAATATTTTGTTTACATTTTAATTAACCATTTTTCGTGATTTGTATAAAAATGTATAAAAAAAATTTTATAATAACACATTACACATAATATTAGTTACCTGTGTTAGAGCATTTATTTTTGTAAATTATTTGCCAATATAAAAATTATAAAGAAAACAAAAGTTTGTTTACATCAGAGAAATGCATTTGGTATTGAACTGTCTTAATAAATATGCCTTAGAAATGGTTTTTAGATTTTACATTATTTTTAAAAATAGTATTTATTTAAAGGTCTATTTATTCAAATATATTTAACATTTAAGAAATAAGAAGTAATTCATAAACTAAAAAATTTAAGAAATAGACCTTAACTCTGCAACAGCAGTTTATAAAATTAAAGTTCTGACAAATTTGACAAAAGTACTATCAGATAATTATCAATTAAATTTGATTTACTTTTCAATTAAACATTAATGGCCGATCTCACCGACACGACTTAAACTTTAAGAACTACTTTAATGTCATTGGAAAGGCGAACTTAAAGCCTAAGTTTAACTTAAAATTAAGTCGTTGATATCAAATGGCATTATAATTCCAAAAGCAATTTAATTATAATTTATATAATTAATGTTGATATCCCAAGACAAGTTTACACTGGAAATTACCATTTTAAAACCATGCCAAATCCGCATGTTTTTTTCAATATTTTCGTTTAAAAAAAGACACATTTCTACAGTTTTTATTTCAAATATAAGACAGTAGATAAAACACATAATTATAACATTTTATATATTATCACAGAATAATCTACTATATTCTAAGATTAAATTGTGATTCTGTGGTAAAATAATAAAAATCGTAGAATAAAACGATGCGACGGAAGCCGAACGACGCCCGAATACCAACCGAACACCAAAATCCAATCTCTACTAAACTTAGCGTAAGTATTCGTTTTATATGACTGGAGAGACATCTTAAAATTTTAAGAAGAACTTAAGTGTAAGGAAGACTTTGGTAAGTTTTTCTTTCATAAAAGTTTCATTTTAAAATGGTTTGTATTAGTATTTTTAATAATAAATGCACTTTCAATTCTTTCGTAAATTTGTGCAGTTAAAAAAATTCAATGTTGCATGATTGTGCAAATCAAATTACAACTGTTAAAACGGTAATTATTCAATTTGCAGTAAAAGTACCAATGCTCCTGGAAATTGGAAAAGTCTCTTCTTATCAAATGTTTTAAAAATTGCAAAAAAATTAATTTAAATTATTTTCAACTTTTTTCATAGGCGCTCTAAGTGCCCCCAAAACAGATTTGGGCCTTGCCAGCACTGGCAGAAATCATTCTTGAAATTAGTTTTTTGTAATCATGCTACCATATAAAGAAACAAATGTTGCCTATAATTTCTCTGATGTTTTTCAAAAAAATAAAATTATTTTATAATCTAATTATAGTATACATTATACCTTTAATTTAGGTATTATTATTTGAATTAAAACTTATTAATAAGAAAAAATAACATATTTTAAAAAAATTATTAGAATTTTTTTTAATTGTACCTATTATTGACAGTGATTATTGTTGGAATTAAATTTTTTGTAATCATATTAGCATTTGAAAAACAAAAGTCTATCGTTTGTCATTGTCTGTCAAGTTTTTGGAAAAAAATAAAATCTGATAAAAGTATTGATTAAACCTCTAATTTGACTTATTTAAATTGGATCAATAATAATAGAGCTACTTCAGTGGACGTTTTTTATACTCTTTTTTTTATGCAATAATGCAAGGATATTGATACATCCACCGGTAAGGTATAAAACATAATCAAAAATATAATATCGCCTATTGCCTTATTAGCATTTATTCATAGCATAACTGCTTTGGCTTTACACTAAAATCCCCAAAATATTGTAGCTTAACGTAGGTACTTGTGCCAAAAGTAAAATCAACCTAGTTTAAAATAACGCACAACTGTATTTGTGGCTAAAGTAAATACGTATAACAGGTAAAAGAATTGATTTAAAAACCAGAAAACCGTGTTTGCACTTAAGGTGCGTAGCAGTTAAAAAGCCTGGTTTAAAAACGATGTGTATATTCACCCGAGTGCCCGGCCGATTAACCTCACTACTATTTAACAGGGAGTCGTAAACTACGCAGAAGCGATGATTATTTTGAATTGCACGAAAATAAATTATAACCCATCTGATGATTTACTAATTTTCTCAACAAAAAATAAGCTAAAGTTAGTTCTTTTTGATAAATTTAATTGACCACCGTCAACGAAGTATGAAATATCCTATTTAGTAAATAAAGAAGAGAGTTGTACTTTTTAGTTTGTATAAAATTCAAAATCTAGTTCTCCAATCATTAAAATTTGATAAAGTCCAATTTCAATTTATAGAATTTTCTGTAAATTTGTTTTTTGTTTTATTTTAGTTTTTCTATAAATACTGCTATAAAAAGTGGACACATGAAGGGATCGAATCAATAATCAATACCGTTAATTAAACTGTTATCGACAACGTATTTCTTATTTGTATTTATTTTTTTATTAAAAAAATCTTATTAAAAAAACCTGAAAAAAAAAGAAAACGCAAAATTACATTGTATTACATAAAAAAATTAAAATGAAATAGAGAAAATTATTTTTTATTGTATGTGTAAAAATTTTAAACAAATAAACAAATGTATGTTTTATTGGCTGAGATTACACTTATATTACAATTATATTTTTTACTCTTGTTGCCATTTTATTTTTTTTTTTTAATTTTCTATTTCTATAAGTTTTTTACACAAACAATAAAAAATAATTTTCTCTATTTAATTGTATTTTTTGTGTAATACAATATAATTTTGTGGTTTATTTTAGGTTTTTTTAATACCACTTTTTTAATTTTTTTGTTTACTCATTAAAATAAATTTCTAAAAAAATAATTACAATTAAGAAATACGTTTTCGATAATGGTCTTAATTAATGGCATTGATTCGCGATGCGTTCATATTCCACATATTTTAGCAGAATTTATAAAAAAACAAGAGAAACTAAAAACAAATTTAAAAAAAATTATAAAAATAGAAATTGGACTTTATCAAATTTTAATGATTGAAGAACTGATTTTGAATTTTATACAAACAAATAAATACGAAACTCTCGTCTTTATTTACTAAATAAAATATTTCATATTTCGCAATTTCGTTGGCATTTGTCAAATAAGAGGTATTCAATAAATTAGCTTATTTTTTGGTGAGAAAAAAATAGTAAATCGAAATCATCAGATGGATGATAATTTATTTCCGTGCCACTCAAAATAATCAGCGCAGTTTACAAATCCCCGTCAAATAGTAGCGAGGTTAACCTTCATAGGTTCAAGCGGGATACAAATTCACCCCAAAGTAATATTTTTCTTCATATTTTTTTGTAGAATTTTTTTGAGTACCGACAATTTTAATAGCTTCTTGTTTTTGTATTTTAGATAATCTGGTAGAATATTAACCTCACTCGAACTTTATTTGTCGATAAAAAAAATTATAAATTGAGTGGGGGTACACATACACCACTGTTGTTGTTTCCTCTAACCCAGATTAAAAGATCAGAAAATACAGAAAACATTGGCTTAGTTAAAAAAAAATGTCTGTGTGGAGCACTCGACGACTCGACCATAATTTAGCTGTTCAGTGCCAAAAGCGTGCTAAAAAAATTACACAATAATTTCTAAAGAATGTTAATTTTACCGGATTTTTTTTGTAAATCGCATAAAAATCAATGTATTTTATTTATATAAAATAAAGTAAATAAAAAAGTATTACATAAAAATTTATTTTTTAATACTAAATTACATGTGGTGTGCAAGTGAACCCCGGTCGGACAGATGTGTTATTTTTTGAGCTTGGACCTATAAAGGCTAATCGGCCGGGCGTCTGGGTAAATCTACACATCGGTTTAAAAAAGCAATAAACTATATTAGCGCCAAGTCAAGCATGCCCTCAACACTCCCTTTGGTTTTTTTAAAATTGCGAATTGCTGACCCCTGCTCTATATTGCAATAAAGAAAAATAATTACCTGATGTAGTTTATGCACTTTCTTAATTCAAAATACGAAACTTTTGGTTACTTTCAAAATTTCTTGGGGTTATTTTTTAACTAGATCTTTCACATAGACATCGTACTGTAGAAATGTTTCATACATAATGAAGTCATTGGTTCAGCACATGGAGTTGCACTCCGTGGCGCAGCAACTAACTTTGCTTCTACTCATAAATCAACGGTAGATATTCTTCAACAAATTTAATATCTTCTGATATTATTTAAAAGAACCTAAAAATTATAAATATTAGTGAGCAGCAGATTTATAATATTTATTGCTCCTATTGAATCAATTTAATAAACGTTTATTAGTGATGAATATTTTACTCACTTTTTTATAATAAATAAAAGGGTAATAGTATAAAGGGCTCATATACAAATGCTGGAGCGTAAATATGAGATATTTTATGTTCATGATGCACAAAAAATCAAATTTTCTTCTTATAAAATCATTGGAAAAAGCATGCCCAAACGAATGCTGTCAAGAGTCAAAACTGTCAAATGGCTGACAACAGCAAGGGTACGATCCACCTAACGTTCAGGACCAACGTTTGGGTACGTTCCACTAGATGCCCGAATACTATGACGGGAACGAGTCGCAAAACATAGGGCTTATTTATGAATTTCATTCGACAAATAATGGAAATTTTAACTATATATTGATGGCGCTATAAGTGGACGATATTTAGTACTGATCAGTGTCTAAAATTGTGTATAAAATGCATTATTTTACCTTATAACTACATATTTAATAAAACACAAATAGATTTATTATTTAAAGCTTCAGTAAAGCTCAGAAAACATGTACCAATGCTTTAAATGGAAGAAGTAAGTACCGAATATAGAAGTCCATATTTTTGCCACCAGAGGGCGAGCGGGTTCTTAATATTCGGAATAGTGTGCGAGAAATGGTGTGCTATACAATAGTAGCCTAAAGTTTCGTAGCCTAACGTATTTGTGCCTAATGCAAAAGTGTATAACTGCTAAAAGGCCTAATTTAAAAATGCACAAAAACGTATAGGCTGCATTTAGCTGGCCTTCGCGAATAGTTGAATGTGAACTCGGTCATAAATTTCAATATAATTTAAGTTAAAACCATACTCTACCGCATGTAAATTTACAGTAATACAACGTATCATTTGGAAATATTAAATTATATAGTTAAAGCTGATATGAAAAATTTCAAAAATTAAATTGAAAATCACTAAGAGGTTCTGTTGATCGAACTCAAATTGATAAAATTTATATTTTGGCAAAAATTGTTACCGAAAATGGTGATAAGGAAAGTTTATTTTTGGGAATAGGTAATCAGATAGAGAGGAAAGCCACAGGTTTATTTGATTGTATAAAAACAGCTTTAAATAATACGTTCGGGAACTACAATTTTATTTTTGAAAAAATGACTTCCCTAATAACAGATGGAGCAGAAATTAATAAAGGCGAACGAAAAGAATTGTGGGCATTAATTGATAAAGAAATCACAACAAACAAGTCTCAACCTCTTGTAAAAATTTGGTGCGCTGCTCATAGAGTCCAGTTAGGATGGGAAGACACAAGCAAAAACGTTGATGAAGGCACAGCGATTTTCAAAACTATCTGGTATTGCTGAATACTTTCATAAGTCTGGACTGCGTACCAGTGAATTGAAAAATATTGCTAGGGAATTTAAGTTGGATCTCGTCAGTATTCCTAAGGTGTTCGAAGTTCGTTGGAGTGAATTTACCTACAACCTACTTAATAGCATTTTGAAATCATGGAATACCTTGGTTATTTATTTCCAACAAAATTCTGGAGCTACAAAAAAGGGTTTTTTAAAATGCTTAATAAATGAAACAAACATAAAATTAATATCATGTCTTGCAGACGTTCTAACAATATTTAGTAGGTTTCAGAAAAAAATTCAATCTGATGATTCGACTATTATTTTTTTACACCAGAATATTAATCAGTGTTTAAATGCGCTCAAAAAGTTGAAAACCGAAAAATTATTGGGAGGTTGGGAAAGAGCACTTGACGAATCAATTGTAATTAAAGACATTGATGGTGATAATACTGAATCTTATTTAAAGAATATAAAATTGACAATGCAAGCAAAACCAAGAACGAACGTGCACAACAAAAGCGTATCGGAACGAAATAGAAGAAGTTTTCCTACAATAAAAAATGAAATCTTATGTAGTTTAGAAAATTTTCTTACTAATCGTTTTAAAGTAGATGATGACTTGTTAGCAGCAATTAAAGGCTTTTTACAATTTGATCCTGACTACGATATTAATAAAATTCATGATTTGTTAGGAAAAGACCTGGATAAAACTGCATTGTATTTACAATACAATGACTTGCGCCAAGATATTCCCCATTTAAAAGAATTTGTTAAGAGCAAATCTGCAATGACTATTTTTAAGAAACAAAATTATACTATTATCTCGAATTGAAGTATTAACACCTCATTCTGCAGATGTAGAAAGGTGCATAAGTGCAAATAACCTTTTGAAAACATCCATTCGAGGAGGGAACATGCTTTTAACGACGGAAGAAGCGTATCTATACGTCCACTACAACATGCCCGATCTTGTGGAATGGAATCCTAAACAGGCAATTCGTTTTTGGTTAGAATTTAGAATAAGACACAAACAATAACTTTTGGCCGAAAGAACAAGAGGGATAAAGGCGCTCTCAATTTAAATGTCACTATTAAAGGTGTGAAAATAAATTTTTCTCATAATGAGAAGAGCCTTGAATTGATAATCGACAATACGTTAAGATTCCGAGAAAATACAACTCTACTTCTTCGTCGAGCTTTCAGTGCTTTCAAATCCATCTATATAAATAGGCAAGTACTTAGCTTCCGCAATAAAAAAGAACTTTGTGATGCTCTAGTACAATCCAACTTTAATTACTGTGACACTTTATACGGATTCTGCCTTGATAAACGTAATGTCACAAGAATTCAGAGGGTCCAAAATTCCTGTGTAAGACTCATATATAGCTTGCGTAGAAAAGACAGAGTTTCTTAAAAAATCTTGGACTTACATTGGCTCAATATGGAAAATCGAAACATGCCTGCTGCTTCTACTACAATATTCTACACTCTCAGGCACCCCCATATACAGGGTGATTTTTTTAACCTGGAAAATGGAATTATCTCGAAAAATACGCATCGCACAGAAAAATTTGCCAGATCGAAACTTTATCTCTCCGAGGGAGGCATATGTTAGTACTAAATTACTCCCATGCCGACACCCACTGGGGGCAGGGCCGGCGGCAATTTTGAATCTTAAATACAAACACCCATTTTTTATCGCAGATTCGGATTCAACGTCAAAAGGTACGTACGATTTGTCCGAATTTTTTATTTCCATTCGCGACAGATGGCGCTGTAATCACAAAAAATGAACAGAAATCAAAAGAATCAAAAATCAGATAAACATGCATTTATTATTTTTCGACGGGCTATTCAATGATAATACGGTTACTGGTTTGTTAATAAACTACATTTAGCATAACCCAGGAACAACGACGGGGACGTAGTAGCTTTCTGTTCCCTTTGGGGTTCTTGATTAACGGTTTAGGGCTAATCGAATTGTGTCTACGCAATGCCTTCCTTTTGTGTTCAGTGATATACCCCCTCTCAAACATTTTTTTAATTAGATCATTGTTAATTTTTTGATATTTAATAGTTGGGTCAGATTTTAATTCTTGGTATAAATCCCTATCTTCTATAAGTTTGGTCATGTTATTATGATACTCATCCGTATAAATTATGGTGACATTATTACCTTTATCAGATCTGGATACTATTATATCATTATTATTTTTTAAGAAATCTTGAGTTACTTTAAAATTTTTACATATTATTTTTTCTGAGGGAGTATAGTTATTTTTTGTGTTATTTATTCTGTTCATTTGGTTATTTATGATATCGACTGCTTTTAACCTTACTTCATTACGTTCTTCATTATCTAATATTGCTTCACAAACACAATACTCCAAGTCCATTATAATGTTGGGGATTAATTTTTTTAAATCATTGCTGTTATTATTAGATATATTAAATTTTGGCCCTAAATTCAATATGTGTTTAACTTCTTCCGGTAACTGTACATTTGTATAATTAAAAACATTATTTACATTATTGTAATTGAAATTAGTTTGAAAGGTGCTTAATTGTTCTTTCATAAGTGTGTTAATTTTCTTAATATTGATGTCTTTAGTTTTATCGAATAATTTTTGGAATTTAATATTGATTTTATGTTTAAATTCTAGACATTCTTTAGGTGTTATTATGTTACTAATATTATTTCTTATCGATTCTATTTGTTTATTAAATTGATTGAATTTCCAAATTGTTATTTTAATTTCAACATTTAATATTGACTTTCGAAACCTAAGCATTATGTTATTTATTTCATTCATGAATTGGTTATGTTCTAATGTTAAGGTATAAATAATTCTTACATTATTGATTACATGTTTGGGAAAAATCCTATGTTTCCGGCATTGTAATAAGAAGATCCTTCTGTTTTCCAACCTTGCTAATTTATTCGTTAAGTTTTGCCATTTTTTCATGTTTGTTTTAGTCGTTGTACCATATTCGTTCTCGATCGTGACGTAGAACCCAGAATTAGATGCCATGTTGTTGATGTCCCTGGTAAAAATGTAGTAGGAGTTGATGGTTTGAGGACAATAAAAAAATTCTCTACAGTAATCCTTTTATTTCGCGACTAGTTTCGAGTTCCAGTTTAACTCTTTATCAAGCTGTTGGTACAATAAAATACGAAATTAATTTATATTATTACAATTACAAGATATTTACCTTTGAAACATTAGGATTGGAGATTCGTTACTTATAAACATAATACGAGGTCGAAAATAGTACATAAACTCACTTTTTATGAACATGTGCTTTTGTTGTTTTATATTTATCGTCTTAATTTTCATGTAACTCTTGATTCAATTCGAGTATATGTTTTTTTCCTGAAATGGCTACTATTGTTTCTAAGTAATCCCTGATTAACAGGTTTAACTCAATTTTAATTAAAAAAATGTTTGAGAGGGGGTATATCACTGAACACAAAAGGAAGGCATTGCGTAGACACAATTCGATTAGCCCTAAACTATACGGCTTAAAAAAACGCATAAACTAACAACGGCATACAGACCAGTTGTAAGTTGTATACAATCACCAACATACAACTTATCTAAATACATACATGAAATCCTGAACCCCATAACATCAACATTCGATACAATGATTAAAAATTCATTTGAGTTTAAAGAATATATAACCGACTATATAATACCAGATACCTACATAATGGTTTCTTTTGATGTGGTCTCTCTCTTTTCAAACATTCCAAAAAGTCTTGTGATGGAAATAATTAAAGCGAAATGGCATTTAATATCAGCTTACACATTGGTTGATAAAGAAACGTTCTTAGAAATGATAAACACATATTTTGAAACAAGCTATTTTCAGTTTTATGAAAAATTTTACAAACAACTGGATGGGAGCCCGATGGGCAACCCAGCCAGTCCAGTATTAGCAGCCTTTATAATGAACGCACTTATCAACTATGTGAGAGAGGATTCTAGTATAGATATACGAACAATTAAATGTTATGTGGATGACACTTTCTTAATAATTCATAAAACACAAGTTAATAACATCTTAGCTAAATTCAACAGTTATCATCCTAAATTACAATTTACACATGAATTGGAAGAGAATGGCACCATACCTTTCTTAGACTTAAAACTAATTAATAATAACAACAAAATCATTACAGATTGGTATAGGAAACCCAATGCCTCAAATATATTCATCAACTATTATTCAAGTCACCCTACCACACAAAAAGTAGGAGCAGTCAAGGGCATGTTTAATAGAATGTTTAGATTAAGCCATAAGAGTTTTTGGGAAAAAAACAAAAATTTAATTTCGGGACTCCTAAAAAATAACAACTATCCAATTGTGCTCATAAACGCCACATACAACCAAGTTAAAAATAAACTACACCACAATGAAAACAACAACTCTACATCAACCCTAATCGACGAACAGATTCTTGAACAATCTAGTATAAAATATTATAAATTTCCTTTTATAAATAATATATCCCAAGAAATTAATAAACTTTTTAAACCATATAAAGTACAGTTAGCATACTACAATAACAAAAAAATAGGAAACATATATTCTAGACTTAAGGACCAAGTCCCACTAGAGTTAAATTCAAATATAATTTATAAAATACCTTGTAAAAATTGCCCTTTGGTCTATATAGGACAAACAGGCCAACATCTCAAAAGTAGACTGAAACAACATAATTATGACTGCAACCCGAAAAATGAAGACAAAAACAATAAAACGGGACTAGCGTTGCACCATTTTACAACTAACCACGAATTCAACTTTCCTAAGACCGAAATAATAGGGAGAGAAGACAATTATAGAAAACGAATATTACTCGAGTCTATTAACATAAAGAAACATACTAACAATACTAATTTGAAACATGACATGGAAAATGTAAGCATGATTTATCAAAATTTGATCAACATCACAAAATAACGTAACTGTACATTCTGTATATAAATATAAATTGTCTACGTGTAACTGTACATTTTGTACATAAAAAGAAATTGTCTACTGTTAATGTTAATTATAGATTTTAAGTCATAGATGTATACAGACAAGCTGTTCATATGTAAAATGATAACCTGTAATTATGTATATAACTTTTTTTTTTTTTGATAATTTTGATATTTTATATTTTTAAATGATATGATAATTCATAATGTAGTTAAGGCGACAATGTATGCAACACATAAAACATCACTTGAATGTGGATGATATATTTTATAATTATAAAAATATTACAAACTGATAACTTTATAAACATAATGTTCATTCTTATCACTAGATGTCAATAATATAAACAGTCTAATACTTAACCACATAAACGCCAATAACGCATTTTGTGACTGCGCAAAACACTTTTGTAATAATACAACCGACTTATAATTGAGAACGTGCTAAAAATTAAAATTGAGTTAAACCTGTTAATCAGGGATTACTTAGAAACAATAGTAGCCATTTCAGGAAAAAAACATATACTCGAATTGAATCAAGAGTTACATGAAAATTAAGACGATAAATATAAAACAACAAAAGCACATGTTCATAAAAAGTGAGTTTATGTACTATTTTCGACCTCGTATTATGTTTATAAGTAACGAATCTCCAATCCTAATGTTTCAAAGGTAAATATCTTGTAATTGTAATAATATAAATTAATTTCGTATTTTATTGTACCAACAGCTTGATAAAGAGTTAAACTGGAACTCGAAACTAGTCGCGAAATAAAAGGATTACTGTAGAGAATTTTTTTATTGTCCTCAAACCATCAACTCCTACTACATTTTTACCAGGGACATCAACAACATGGCATTTAATTAAAAAAGTTTTAATGTAATGGCTTCAGAAACCATTGATAATTATCATATTTATTTAAAAATTGGTAAATTTGGGTATTACAATATTTTTAGGATAAGTTTTGTTATCCCTCACGCGAAGTTTGACTGCAAACACGTGTATAATTAGTATAAAAAATACATTACTTTTGTAAACTGCCCTCGCTCATTAAATTAGATGTTGTTGTGAAAGGGAGGCTTTAATACTTTTGATTTGGATTACTTCAAAATTCAAAAGTAGGCGAAAGGCAATTATACATGAATTGAGTGGGTTCGTCGGAATTAACGGAATTAGATACATTATGTGTTAATAAAACTCAACATTTTAAATTAACACTTAAAAACTATTTATTAAAAGTAAATTAAAATTAAACATTACAACTAAAATCAAAATCAAATATTACTAATAATTCAAAACAAAATCATATTATAAAATACACTTAACTAAGCAAATTCCAAGTCTAATAATTCGGATAGTTCAAACCGCAACATAATAAACATATTTAAGTTTTAACTCACCAAAGAACAGTGTTACAATTAAATAATTTTATCAATCTCTTCTAAGTTCCATTTAAGCAGAACTTTTCTAAGTTCCATTTAATCTGGAACTTCATCTTGGTGTGAATTCTTCTAAGTTTTACTTGCAGGAATTCATCTTAACACAACACTGGTCATCACTTCTGGAGACTGTTGACTCGGACCGAGACTCAAATAATAATTCCCTTTTGTTTTCGGAGCTCCTGCTTTTATACTTTGATTCCTTAATTGTAAGTTATGATTATGGGATTTTTTTACTACAATTTATCGCCTATTGTTCACATCTGCTTGCGCTATCCTGACTCATCCCGAAACGTGCTTAAGTGCTTAGGTTTAATGTTTGCGCCAAGGACTTATTAAACATTATATTTTTAACAATCGTATTAATTTAATTCGGCAATTAACTAATAAACTTGGAAAATGCATTTAACTTGAATAATACAAATTACGCAAATAATTTAGGATGCTCACACTTTGGCTTCGTTTAATAATTTCCATGCAGTATTGAAATTGACACTGTACTTGCTTCCGATTGGAATATTTACTGAAGGGTTAAACCAAAATAAAATAAATATTGTCTTGTGTGATTGAAATGGTATAATAAAAAATGAATTTTTAAAACCAAAAACCCGATTATACATTTTAAAATCAACTGCTTAAATTACCGACTGTCATATTAAGAAAGATAAAAATTTTAGAAATAATAGTATATTGTTTTATTAGGAGCTAAAGTGACACGCGTCTCGTCCTCTAAACTTTGCGAACTCGCCACTGAAAAGTGTCACTTTAGCTCCGAATAAAACATGCTATTTTTTCTATAAACGACTATTTAAAATTAAAATAATTAATATTTTCACTTTACATGCTGCACGATTCAAATGATTTAAAAGATCAGGGTAGGCGGCGTAAACGTCAAAGGACGATTTTGTTCGATTATTTCCGTTTTATTGGTATGTACTTGACAATTCCATTAAACATATTTACATTTTCTATGATAATGGTTTAAACAACATACCCTCATTTTTTCAGCAATTCATTTTGCAAACATGATTTCTATTTTTATTCACGATTTTGGAATATAAATTTAGAATTCTATTTTATATTAAAATATGGAGTTTTCTTGCAAAAAGTAATTTTTAATTAGATCGTTCTAAACAATTCTTTATGTTTTTAATTTTCTTAACAACGGCACATTCTTAAAAAGTTGTAACCTAAAAGAAAAATATTTATTAATATAAATCATAATAAATTTACGTTGATAAAATAACTAAACAATGTGGAAAAACATTTACTTTTGGGTATAGGGTAACACTACATTTTCTAAAATTGATACTAAATTCTGTTGGAATCTAAGGAAAATCTGGTTTAATCGAAATAAAATTGGAGCGGGTTTATGCAAGCAAGATTAAGATTTTGGCTTAAAAAATTAATATCACTAGGAAAAATAAATCAATCCCAACTGTTTCTATATTTATTTGGTGTTCATGTTCATGTGACTAGTTTCGCCTTATTGAGGGCATCATCAGACACTGCAATTGCAATACAACGGTTAAAAAATTTTTGCTATCCCCAATCATCGTCAAATCGTTTACTTGTTAAAAAATTAATGTAAAAACCATTTTAATGTGCAAAAATCCACCTTCATAATATTTTTATAAGTAAACTCTTTACAAAACTCGCTCCTGTAAGAGCGATTTTCTGTAGGAAATGCCATATTTTGCACTAATTTTTGAAAATTGAAATTAGAAAACTTACTGCCTGGCTTTAGACATAGTTCAACTTTCAATTCACATGCATTATCAAAGGTCCTGGGGGTTCCAGACATGGCACAAGTTGCACAAACTGGAGTGAAATTCGTGGTGCACGCTGTTGGGCATTCTTTGGATTTTACCAAAAATCCGGAGGGGAGGAAAGCTGGAAAAGACCAACATTAAATAATTGCAAGTAACAAAAAACTTTCAAACTTACCACAAAGTACGACAGCAAATGCAAAGGTTATCATATTGATGGCTTAGTTCAGGAACCAAATATCACCGCATTCATATACAAATTTAGAAGGCATTTTTAAACGACAAAAAAAAACAATTAAAAAAGTTTTAATGTAATGGCTTCAAAAACAATTGATAATTATCATATTTATTTAAAAATTGGTAAATTTGGGTATTACAATATTTTTAAGATAAGTTTTATTATCCCTCACGCGAAGTATGACAGCAAACACGTATAATTAGTATAAAAACGAGTTTTTGGTGTTTTCTAAATAAATTTGAAAATTAATTCCACTTTTTTATTTAAAACTACTTTTTGAAACCAAAATCTTCCGCAAGAAAATACCGTTTTTTAATCAAACGTTTCAGTGGAATGTTAGACACCTATTGTCAAAACTGATAGCGCGTATTGGACTGAACAATTAAGTTTAATAGCGAAGTTTTTTGTAAAATACAGTTTAAAATTTGAAAATTGTTTTCATTTTTTTAAAACAAACTATGTACTTTAAAAAAGATAATTCTTTTTCTACAAAAACAACTTTTTGCATCAATCATTTCAATATCATGTCAGGTGACACAGCTAATTTTAAATTAAAAATCATGATTCGCCTAATTTTTTAAATTAAAATAAATTAAAAAAATACATTACTTTGGTTTCGTTTAATAATTATCACGTTTCCATGGAGTATTGAAATTGACGCTATACTGGCTTCCGATTGGAATATTTGTCAAACCAATCAGTATCAAGTACAGCGCCAGCGTTTTCAATACATTTTCAATCGAAAACATAATAAATGATAATTTATACAATGTTTATACTAATTGCAATAACTAACTTTGTACTTTTATTAAGTAAAAAAGGAATCCTAATAAAAGTGGGTAATAAAACAATTGTTGCTTAAAATGAGTATTTGATTTAGTTTATAAGATTTTTTTTAAATATGTATTTTTAAATCTTAGCACTCTCCCTCTTTTACGAACACGAATGCTAAAAAAATATTTTCCGAAACATTTTTTTATAAAAAAATATTTTAAGTGATAATACTTACATTTGGGCTTTTTGCATATTTGTATTGCCAATTCACAACTGTTACCAAAAACTTTTAAATTGCCTGTAGCAACGTTTTTGGCACAAACTGGTTCCCAAACAGCACCACATCCATCTGGACAATTACTGGAAGGTTGGGTATTAACCAAAAAAACACAAAGGAATGCTAAAATTAGTAAATTTTTAATTTTCCTCTTTGATACCTTCCATTTGGCCTTAAAATTTATATCCTTTAACTGATTTTATCTTAATGAAAAAAATTACCACAAAAAGTAAAGACCAAAATTTGAATATCATTTTACTCTCTGGTAGCTTCGGTTAGTTATGACCATTACGATAATACTTATATACATTCTCCTACTTACTAATAAGGGATTTATCAAAGTATTTTTACAAGGTTAAAGCTCCAAGCCAATATAAACAAATGAAACATAAATATGATTATTTGGTAATAAATTTAAAAAAATCAATAAACTTTATTTTTATCATTATTGATACGCTTTTTCGTTCAATTAATGATTTATTTGCCATTTTTTATAATTTTTGATCAAAATATACTATTTTTTATTCTTATCTTAAAAAAATCAAAATAAATATTGTTTATTCTATAGATTACGCGAATTTTGGAAAATTAAGTACAAAACCGTAGTAAAAATATTCCAGACAGGAAAAAATTTAATAATTATGTACTCAACATTAGCTGTCATAAAATAGTTTATTTTAAAAACTGTCTTTAAAAACTTACCCCCGATATTATCAAAAATTTTAAAGGTCATTTAATTTTAAATGAGGTTTAATTTGACATATACCGGGTGTCCACGAAACTAGGGCCAACCCTGTAATTTCTTTATTACCTATTTATAAAAATAAAATTTTGAATGTTTAATAATATGATATATGGCATAAGAAATCACAATCATTGACCTAAAAAAAATTTCAATTTGACTTCCGGTTTTACCGGAAATGACAACAATTTTCTTATTTCAAATGTAACACCCAATTTTTCTAAAAAATAATTTGATTTTTTTTAAATAAAATCTACTAACACTACTCTTAAATAATTTAAATAAGTAAAATAAATTGTAAATTATGAAACTCATTCGGCCGTTTTTGTGAAATTAATTTTTATAATTTTTAAAATTCGTAAAAGTGAAATTGAAATTTTTGTAGATCAGTTTTCTTATGCCATATCATATAACATACTAAAATTTCAAATTTGTACTTTCATAAATACAGAAATTACAGGGGTGGCCCTAGTTTCGTATACTCCTGGTATAGTATTTTCTGGAAGTTTGGATATTGGGAATTTTTAGATTCCGCTCGCCCTGAACTTTACTGAAGCTTTAAATAATAAATGTATTTTGTTGAATGTGTAGTTATGAGGCATAAAAATGCATCTTAAACACAATTTTTGACACTGCCGTACCGAATAACCTCCATTTATAGCACCATCTATACTTAGTTAAAATTTCCAATAGTTTAAATGACGTTTTGTGCAAAATAGGCTATTATCAAAATTTTTTAAACTGCCATTTAGTTAAATTACATTTAAACTAAAGGGACGTTAAAAATTGACATGTGTATTATCAACTTTTTTAAAGGGAGTTTATCTAAATGTAGTTTAAATGAGTGCAATTTTAGAATTTCAAAATTATAATTTTATGGAACTCCCTGTTTATTTTTTCTTTTAAAATTAATCAACTGAAGGATAATTCCTTAAGTCTACCTTTATTAGTGGCAAGGTGTACCAAGCAGCAATAACACAAGTTTGCAGAGTGATGGACGCTGCGTTTCGTGCTTATTAGCACTCATCAGAATCACATACTGCTTACTTGAGTCCTCTTCGTAAAGTGCAATGAAGAGGACTGCATTGCTGCTTGATACACCCAGGATGTCGCGTAGCTTATAAAGCACCGGCGGCACCATTCCACCTAGTAATTCAAAAGTGAGACATCTATTGGCATATATGTCGTATTAAGACCGATGCCAAAGTTGCCTACACCTTCAATTGATTGCCGTGTGACCGGACTCGTCAAGTTTTAACAAACAAAGTTTGCAATCGATGATGTAGATTTGTGATTTAAAATTAATCAACTGAAGGATAATTCCTTAAATCTACCTTTATTAGTGGCAAGGTGTACCAAGCAGCAATAACACAAGTTTGCAGAGTGATGGACGCTGCGTTTCGTGCTTATTAGCACTCATCAGCATCACATACTGCTTACTTGAGTTACTTGACTTATCCATATATCTGTATAGATCTTTTTTGGAAATAAATATATTATTATTATTATTATTATTATTAAATTATAAACATTATACATACAAACTGAATTAAAAGGTTTCAACTTACCCTTAATGAATGATATAAAATACTTTAACATCTTGAACCATATTACATATTTAACTACAAATGTTAATGAGATGGACTAATAATGATTAACTGCCGAATTACTCTGAACGGAACTTAACTTTAGATCTAAACTGACTAGAGACTGGAGTAGCCTCGACTCTTGACTTAACTGAATTTTAGACATTAGACTATACCGGGTGGAAATGAAAACCGGGTCACCTCTATAACATTTTTATTTATGAATAGAAAAATTTGAAATTTGGCTATGTTCTATGGTTCAAAAAAAAAAAATTTTATGTGCATTTTTTATTTTCGAAATCACTTCCGGTTTCACCGGAAACAGCATGAACTTTGTTTTTATTTTTTTTGTAAAAAAAATTTTTTTAAAAAAAAAAAAGGTTTTCGAAGTCGGTGAAAAGTACCAAAACTAATTCTAAATAATTCAAATAAAATAAAATTGTAATTTGAAAAAAAATTTAAGTGGTTTTTGAACTATTAATTTTTAATCTTAGTTAATGAAGATTTTATCAAATATCTTACTTTTTTTAAATGCAATGATGCCGGGTCATTCGACTTTTTAAAAAGAGGATTTTATAACGATTATTTTGGTACCCCATATGTAGGGTGCAATCAATTTACTTGTCCCAATTTATCATATTTTTTGTACTCGGGATTTTTCAAAATTAAAAAAAAATTAAAAATGTATCACAAACACATACCCCTACATATGGGGTACCAAAATAATCGTTATAAAATCCTCTTTTTAAAAAGTCGAATGACCCGGCGTCATTGCATTTAAAAAAAGTGAGATATTTGATAAAATCTTCATTAACTAAGTTTAAAAATTAATAGTTCAAAAACCACTTAAATTTTTTTTCAAATTACAATTTTATTTAGGTATTTGAATTATTTACAATTAGTTTTGGTACTTTTCACCGACTTCGAAAACCTTTTTTTTTTTTTGAAAAATTAATATCTCAAAAATACTTCTTTTTTAAAAGTATTTTAAGCCATGAATAAAAATATGGGATGTTACATTTAAAAAAACAAAGTTCATGGTGTTTCCGGTGAAACCGGAAGTGATTTCCAAAATAAAAAATGCACATAAAATTTGTTTTTTTGAACCATAGAACATATCCAAATTTCAAATTTTTCTATTCATAAATAAAAAAGTTATAGGGTGACCCGGTTTTCATTTCCACCCGGTATACTAAAAACTGACTTTAGAGCCTTCAACCCTTATCTTAAGTACTGCGATGGTCCTCCTAACTATCATTAACTCCTTCTTTGATTTATCAATTAACAAATCGCGGTTTTGGAAGTCAGTGACAGTTGTGGCAGGAATTAAGATTTACAATCTGGGATTGAGGTCAGACTAATCTACGCGCCACCCGCATTGTCCATCTGGGCAATTTTCGGACGTGCTTCAGGTGCCAGATTGTCTAATAACTTAATTCTTAACTAGCTTGTCAATTGTGGTTCCTCGCCTTGTTCGTTTAAAAGCGATAAAAATCCAATTGTGAATTGGAGTCCTACGGCTTTAAGACGTTGAAGCCAAATAAGGGTAACTAACTCTAATATTTTATATTACTAAGCAACGTGTGTGTTCGAACCAGATAATTTGCGCTTGACTCTTGACTCCTCCTTCTGAGTTATTGTTGGTCAAATAATTTATAACCTAATAAGTCTCCTCACTCGAAAATATTTCGTGATCGCCGTGCGGGTACTTGTGATTTTACCACTTACCGAGAAGGACTTGCCTTTTGAAACATTTATTAATACAGCAACTTTGATTTAAATTTGGAAAATTATAGCGTGGTAATGCTGATTCTCGCAGTTAAAAGAAAGTACAAAAATATTATTTAAGAACATGTAAAGTGTTTTTTTTAAATTTGTGCGAGCCATGCCAACAAATAGAAAAAAAAAGAAAAGAAAAGAAAAGAAAGGCGTGGTTGTTAAACCTTTATTATTCAATGAATTAAATTTGAGAAGCCAAGTGGAGTTGATAAACTTTCAATCGCACCTAGATGGCGACTTTAAATTTACCATTGAGTATCAGGACCATTTAACAAAATTTTGTGTGATTAAACATTAAACCACTGAAATCAAACAAAGCAGAGAAGAAGGTACCAATAACCTTATCAATATTTTTACTTTAATTGGTGCAAGGTCAGTCCTTCAATCGGATAATGGAAGGGAGTTATTAATTATTAACAATTTAACAGTTTTATGGCCAGAATTAAAAATAGTGCATGGTAAACCACGGCACAGCCAAAGTTAGGGCAGCTAAACTTTATTTAGTACTTTTATTTTTTATTGGCCACATTCACTATTACCCCAAAGTGAATGTTCATAATCCCTAGTGAAAGATCACATTCCCTAGTAATAGTAGAATCTAAATACAGTCGAACTTTCATAACTCAAACTTCTATAAGTCGAATTTTGTTTGTAATGTGTTTGTAAAAATATTTGTTTTTAACTTTGCGAAATAATTTCTATATCGCGAATTTTTTTTAAGTCCCTTTTGAAGATTTGAGTTAGGGAAGTTTGACTGTACTTTAAATCGATTGATTATAAAATTTCATCAGTGAATGTTTACACTCACTAATGATTGTAAACAATCACTGCATTTTCTACTTCCACTGAAACATACAGGGTGACCCAGTCATCTGCCCACGGTCTATAGCTTCTTTGCTATAAAACATATCGACTTGCGGTTTCCACCAACAGATACATGCATGCCCCACAATTTAAAAATATTTTCGATATATACAGGGTGTCCCATCATGGCCTACTGAACCAAAGTTATATTTTTTTAAAAGGAACACCCAGTATATTATGACATTTTTGGATTCCTTAGCAAAAAATAATTATACTTTGTATAAACTTTTATGGGTCTACCGTCACTCGTTTTGCTGATATTTGCCATTTAAGCCAAAAAAGATCAATTTTTGAAAAATCATTGCTCTAAAACAGACATTTTGGTTTGAAATTTTGTCAAAAATTTTTCAACATAGTCTAGTCTCCAACTATCATGTTAAATTTAAGTTTTTGATATTTTTTATCAGAGTGCCCTATTAAACGCAAATTGAACAATTAAACGAAGTTTTCAAATGGAACACCCTGTATATTTTAACATCAATCGATGGAATTTTTTACAAGCTTTCTATTGATATAATGTTGGTGAAAACCGCAAGTCGATATGTTTTATAGCAATGAAGCTACAGACCGTGGGCAGATGACTGGGTCACCCAGTATGTACACATTTTATTTCAATAGATATAGGTATTTATAAAGTTTAAATGTTCATTGTTTATTGTAAATTTTTCACTAAAAATTTCACATTTTTTTACAATTTTTTTTTCATCAACTACATGGCGCCGGTCGCCACAAATTTCCCGCGCCGGTCCGATAGAGCCCATCCGCCCCTGTCGATGAGTTATGGAGTCTTTTTCACTTTTCACAAAATAATTAATATTTTCTAAACTTGTAACAACACCGGGACGTTTAATAGCTGAAAATTCGTCACCTCCCTCAACAAATTCCATAAATATTATAATTTTCAGTTAAACATTGCGCCGTCCAGGGCCGAATTTGTACCAATACTTTGCGATTTTTTTTCCAATAAAAATATTTAACCGATTTTAACCAAATATTTTTTAAAATACGTCTATTCACGGTATACAGGGTGATTCAGACCAACCGTGCCACCCATTTATCTCGAGAACGCGTTATCGCACATCACTAAAATAAAAAACTTAATTACCAAAGTGAATCTAAAGAAATCATTGGTGAACTTATTCTTTTCCGGAACAACCCGGAACTATCCGGAACCGCAGCTAACTTTGATTTTTAAAATGGCAACATGGGTCTAGTTTGGTATGGTTTGATAGGTCTTTCAAAAACAAATAACTTTTATTACAATATTTTTTTAATACTTTCCATAGTTTAGAATTTATTCGAAAAACAAACAAAAATACTTAAAAAAAGTAAATAAAAATTATTGCATATTTTGAAGAATTTTATAAATTTATAAATTCTTTCTACAAATTCTAATGTTTTACCAACTTTAAATATCATACTTGTCCATATTTCAACAAATATCGCTATAATATGCAATAATTATTATTTACTTTTTTTTTTAAATTTTATTTTTGTTTTTCTAATAAATTCTAAAGTATGGAAAATATTTAAAAAGAATTTTAATAAAAGTTGTTTATTTTGAAAAGACCTATCAAACCACACCAAACTCGACCTATGTTGCAATTTAAAAAATCAAAGTGATATCCGGTTCCGGATAGTTCCGGGTTGTTCCTGAAAAATATAAGTATGGTTTGATAGGTCTTTTAAGAACAAACAACTTTTATAAAAATATTTTTTAAATATTTAAAATACAGGGTGTCCCGTTCGTGTTTCACCAAACGTCAAGGTTAGAAAGTAGAGCAAATTTTATCAAGAAAAAACAAAAAAGTAGGGGTCTATCTTTTATGGTTTGAAAGTTACAAGGGTTTGCTTTTGGCATCAAACGTTTTGGCCAGAAATCAAGGTCTATTTATGCAGACAAATTTAACATGCAATTTAAGATTTAACATTTATCACTTATCATTTAAGAATAGTGTAGGATTTATGCACCCAGATTTAACACTTAAAAAACGGAAATACGCGCTTCTTTCCATCCATTTTTAATTTTTATGAATTATTTGTGTTTTAAGTTCATATTTTGTTTGTGTTTAGATAAATTAAATCAAAATTTAAATAAAAAACGGCGAATTTCAACTAAATTGATTTTAACGCATGCGCAGTCCACGTAAAATTTATCAAGTAAGACCGAAGATATGAATATCACCAACTATGAAATCTTAAGTCTTAGTTCGTAGTTCTTAAATTTGATGCATAAACGGTCTCTTTTCAACCAAGTACTTTATCTCTTAAATCATAAGACTTAAATCTTAAGTCCTAAATCTTAACCCTTAAATCTCTCTGCATAAATAGGCCTTCAGTAAATGATCAATAGCTGAAAGTATCCTCATTCCATTGGTAAGAATGATAAAACACAAATCGTTTATCAAGTATTAAAAAAAATCGAAAAGATAAAAAATCCAAAAAAAATTGTTTTTTTATCAGTTTTTGAAGATTTTCTCCAAAATATGACCTATTAAGGGCGTGTTTTTTTTTAATTTTCTAAAAATTCGTTAAATTCTCTAGAAATTATGAAAAATTTTGAAACCATAACTCTTTTTATGCACTCACTAGAGCCTTCTAAACTTACTGCTATGAGAATTGATTCTAAGGATAGTTAGTTACAATAGAGGTGTGTCTTCATTTTTGTTATTATTTAATAATACAACTGTTTCAAAAGCCATCAAAATTTAACTTTTGCTTATAAAAATTGATTATTAAGCCACTATTGATCATTTACTGATTTCTGGCAAAAACGGGCGATGACAAATTCAAAGCCCTGTAACTTTCAAACCATAAAAGATAGACCCCTACTTTTTTGGTTTTTTTCTGATAAAATTTGCTCTACTTTCTAACTATCACGTTTGGCGAACCACGAACGAGACACCCTGTATTTATTGTTAGTTATACAGGGTGAGTCAGACCACCCGTAACAGCCTTTTATCTCGAAAACAGTTTGTCGCACATAGATAGAATAAAAATTTTAAATACCAAAGTGAACCCAAAGAATCAATTGGTGCACTTATTAGTTGTGTTTTTTACATACTTTGCTCGAGCAAATATGAGCAAATCATATTCTGTCTCATTTTCTCCTATAGAACTAAAAGGAGAAGGAAGTGATTTGCTCGAGCAAATCAGTCAAATTTTGGTAAAAGAAACACACCTATTATTTTCCGGAACAAACCGGAAATGGCCGGAACCGGAGGTAACTTTGATTTTTTAAATGGCAACATAAAAATTAAAACACTACCATCATTCTTAATATGGGTCTTAGAGACGATTATGAATTTTAAATGGAAACTTTCCGATTCCGGGCACGTTCGGATTGTTCCTGAAAATAATAAAAGTGCACCAAGGAATCCATACTTTGAAATTTCAAAAGGCAACTGAGATCAGGTTTGGTATCGTTGGAAAGGTCTTTTAAAAACAAACAACTTTTATTAAAATATTTATGTAATATCTTGCATAATTAACAAATTAAACGAAAAAACAATATGCAAATAAGTGACCATTGGTCTCTTAAAGGGAAAAATTAAATCGTTACCATCATCGACAAATGGGCAAGAGAAATTTTTTTAAATAGAAACTCTATTTTGCAGTTATTATCGCTTTATTCGTTAAAAATAATCAACTTTTTTTTGAAATAAGGAAAATACATAACTTAAAAAAGTTGATTATTTTTAACAAGTGAAACAAAAAATGCAAAAGTTACAAGTTTCCATTTAAAATTCATAATTGCCTCTACCCTTACCCATATTAAGGATGATGGTAGTGTTTTAATTTTTCCATGATTTAAGAAACCATTTGCTTATGTTTTTTCGTTTAATTTATTAATTTTGCAAGATATTAAAAAATATTTTAATAAAAGTTGTTTCTTTTTAAAAGACCTTTCAAACGATACCATACTCGACCTATGTTGCCGTTTATAAAATCAAAGTGACCTCCGGTTCCGGGCACTTCCGGTTTGTTCCGGGAAATAATAAGTGCACCAATGGATTCTTTGGGTTCACTTTGGTAATTAAAACTTTTATTCAATCTATTTGCGACAAACTATTTTCGAAATAAAAGGCAGTTACGGGTGGTCTGACTCACCCTGTATACAGGGTGTCCAGAAATTAAGCGGAAAAATTTTAGGGGGTGATTCTACAACTAATTTTAAGAAAAAAAACTTCATATAAACATATGTCCCATATTTTGCTTCCTAAGGGAGCTACAGCCCTTGAAATATTGTGTCTTGAAGAAGGTTTTTCGTCATTTATTTGAAAACCGATTGTGATAGCGATTAGAAATTTGGTGTAAAGCAGAATACCCTGAGGATACAATTTTCAGATTTTTTGAAGCCTCCGAAAGGGTAGTTCTAAGAAGTGTTAAGTTTAAAAATAACGTTAACTTTTTTATGGTTAACATAACATAATATTTATTTTCATAATATTATTCCTTATTTAATTTTAGACAAAAATGGTACTCTTAATACACTTAACCTTTCACATGCAGTCATATTTTACTATTTTGGCATACAATAATTTTGCTACTTTTATTCTACAATACTCGTCTTTTATTATTAGTTACTTAATCAAAAGTAGCTATTTGATAAGTTTAAATAGTTTCTTTAAATTATAGGGTTAATCGACCAATTTAAGTGACAATATGTTTATAGGAAGTTTTTTTTTTTAAATCAATTGTAGAATCGCCTCCTAAAATTTTGCCGCTTAATTTCTGGACACCCTGTATAACTATAACGTATCGCGTACTCTCCCTCAAGGTGGTGCGAAAATGAGTTTCTTGGCCAAAACCCGCGTTGAAGTACAATTTGCGGCGCTCGTACGCCAAAACTATTGATTTTACGAAAAAAAAAGGTTCTTTACATAAATTGTAGCAAATTTTCTCTAGTTAATGTTGAATATAAATGTTTTTATCGTAAAATGAGTCGAAAAAGAGATATTGTCAAAAAACTGCTTTTAGGTGCAATTTTTCTTAATATGGCGGCGCGAGCGGCAAAGTTGAAATTCGGAAAGAGCTCATCGAAATCTATAAAACTACCCATTGACATAAATAGTAACTAACTTCGGTTGCCCCATACACCCCCAAAAAAAAATTTACACCTCTAAAATTAAAAAATAGGCAAAAATCGACCATGTTGATGTGGCTCGTGTAAAGTCAAAATTTAAGTTACCGTCATGAAATATATTTATTCCGCGTCGCTAAAGTCGGTCCCTTACCGTCACGCGTAGCGATTTTTTAGATTCTTTTGGAGCGGCTTCGGAAGAGTTCTTTAATTTGTGGGTGAAGGTTTTGAAAGGCGCGTCATTTTAGTGGAATTTTTTAGAAACTTAAATTTTCAATTTATAAGTCAAACGTGCCAATTTTTGAAAAAAAATTGACTGCGTTTAATCAAGAACGTTCTCCTGAATCCGTTCCATCCATTTTTATTTTTCCAAAATAATAAATATGAAAACTATTCCGGAAAAACTCAAAAAATCCTAAATTTTTGATTCCGTTTCCGTTTCGTCAATTTTTAAAATATCGTCGTCGTATATACAGGGTCTCGAGAACGCGTTATCGCACATGGCCAAAATAAAAAATTTTATTACCAAAGTGAACCTAAAGAATCCATTGGTGAACTTTTTTTTCCGGAACAACCTGCAACTATCCGGAACCGGAGGTAACTTTGTTTTTTAAATGGCAACATAGGTCGAGTTTTGAATGGTTTGATAGGTCTTTCAAAAACAAATAACTTTTATTAAAATATTTTTTTAAATATTTTCCATAGTTTAGAATTTATTCGATAAACAATAGTATATTACGCAACGAGCTAGAAAGTGACGAATTTTGTGCGAGTGTGAAAATAGCCGAACGAGGCGCTAGCCGAGTGTGAAAATAGCCTAACGAGGCGCTAACCGAGTGAGGATATTACACGAGCAACGAAATTCACTTTCTGCGAGTTGTGTACGCTATTTTTCCGACGACCACGGAGATTTTGCGACCATTATTAATATTTTGTAGTAACAACATAACATAACATTTTAAAGATCTATCTCAAACTAAATTTAAACACGATTTAAGAGAAATGTTAATTAATAAGTCCTTCTATTCTATTGATGAATATTTTACTTGTAAATTTTAATTGTCAAAGATGCTGTGGCCGTATATATAGGGGTATGTGTTTGTGATACATTTTTAATTTTTTTTTAATTTTGAAAAATCCCGAGTACAAAAAATATGATAAACTGGGACAAGTAAATTGATTGCACCCTACATATGGGGTACCAAAATAATCGTTATAAAATCCTCTTTTTAAAAAGTCGAATGACCCGGCATCATTGCATTTAAAAAAAAGTGAGATATTTGATAAAATCTTCATTAACTAAGTAAACGATTTAAAGATGATTTGGGATAGCAATTAATATCACAAGGAAAAATAAATCAATCCCAACTGTTTCCAGACAATATTTATTTGGTGTTCATGTTCATGTGACTAGTTTCGCCTTATTGAGGGCATCATCAGACACTGCAATTGCAATACAACGGTTAAAAATTTTATATATTATGTAAGACAAATGTAGATCTTACCAACTAAGTGAAATTAAACATTTAACACTGGCGCATAGTTATAACAATTTTGTTTTTCTTCATCGATTGGGCTCTTTTCTGCTACGAGATGTCGACTTAATATTTACAGCTCGATCAACATGTGCTTTTGTTTTAATTACTTAAAGTCATAATTTTTGAATTAGATTATTAAAAATATTGTTTAAAACACGTATTTGGAGTATTGATAAAATTAATTAATATATTATTATCACATAATTATCACAGATGTTTAATTTATGACTAGATTAATAATTGTTTCTTAAGAGACCGACATCTTATTGCAGAATGACAAGTGTAAGCCTTTGTTGCGTTACGCGAATTTTTGGCGCATGTGGAATAAGTGCCTATCGAAATTATAACATTTAATGATAGATGGCGCAACTATTTAAACATTAAATTTAAAATACACTATATATTATTGTGTAGTTTCGAAACATCTATACCACGTCCATCGAGCCGAGGTCGTAGCACGACACATTGATATGTCAGCCCCACCAACGTCGGGTGCACTACATGGTTTATATTCGCTGGGCATGTGTCTATCGGGCACGTACCCCTAAACTGAGGGACGAGGTACAGACGTTTGTAGACTACGAAGGCCGAAAGATACATTATATAAATTTTTATTTTTGGCAAGCCAAGGACTCCTGATGGGCGACCCAGTAAGTTATAGTACTCACAAAACTAAAAGTGAAACGGATTTCACGGTGTTAAGTCGTTATCGAGAAATGAAAATTTTTTTTTTAAGTTTTAAAAAGTTAGAAGCAAAGTTTGGTCATAATAGGTATTGTATAAGATGTAAAAGTTGGAACTTGTCAAATAAAAATAGAAAAAGACTCATGAATGCTGACTGAGTTAGACAGTTGGCCCTAGAGCACATGCAACATGGTAAAGAAAGACGAGAAGAAAATTTTAAGAAAAAATAATTGTCGACAAATTCCAACTTATGCTCTTAGGTCAAATCCGGTTTGAGATAAATGACGATGATCTCTTTTTAGATGTGTACAGATGATATAGTATCGAGAGATCATTGTCATTAGTCAATATAAAGTAAATAGGTCATGTTCATTAGATTTTAAGTAAGTCTTTTAAGAAGTTACAATGTTCACAATCAAGTTGGACGTTGAGAGTATTACAATCTTTGTTTAATTCGCTTCTTAAAATCTCTAGATTCTCTAAGTTATCTATGTTATTGCCTCTAGATTTATGGAGTATTTCATAATTTGTGTTTATATTGAACCCGTGTTTAGAATTGATGATGTGTTCAGCGAAGTTAGATTTATTGGGTCTGTTTAATCTTATTGCTGAATTATGCTCCTTAAATCTAGTGACAAAAGAACGTCTAGTTTGACCTATGTATTCGCTTTTACAATCCGCACATAATAATTTATACACCCCGCTCGATTTTGTAGGGGGTTCTACATGTTGATTTCTTTTGATTGAATTTAACGAATTATTTGTCCTAAATGAAATAATTATACCGAACTCCTTGAAAAATTCGCCAATTTGGAACATTCTGTATTTAGATAAGTTAAAGAGAAGTATTTATTTTGTAAAATCGATTCACTGGGTATTGTTTGGGAATATGCATTGTTGTATAATATTTTAAGTTGGGTTTTGAAAATCACTTTTCTAATACTACTGTCTGGGAAGTTGTTGTTTTTACCTATTAATCTGATTAATTGAATTTCATCAGTGAAGTTTTTCAAGGACATCGGTATTTTAAACAGTCTATTAGCTAAACTATAAAACGAAGCGAATTCATGAGCGAATGGATGGTTCGACCTGAAGTTAATGGTAGTATCAGTGGCACTAGATTTCCTGTAAATTGATAGTTCAATTTTATTTTGGCTTTTGGTGAGTAAAAGATCGAGGAAAGCAATTGAGTTGTTATTTTCTTTTTCCATTGTGAACTTTATATTTGGATGAATGGAGTTGACGTATTCCAGGAGATGTTGTAAGGAATTGTCACATCCATTGAAGATAATGAGTATGTCATCTACATATCTACGCCAAAATTTAATGCCACTAATAGCTCCAATGTCCCTCGAGAAAATATGATTTTCAATGTGGTGCATAAAGATTTCTGCCATCAATGGGCTAAGGGGGGATCCCATTGTCAGACCATCCACCTGTTCATAAAATTTATTGTTAAAAATGAAAAAATTTTGTTTAAATTTAAGTTCTAATAGTTCAAGTATAGTATCAATTTCATAGTTGTCCAAGTTAGTAGTCATTAATAGCTCTTTTGTGAGATTTAAACATTCAATGATAGGGATTGAAGTAAATAAATTGACTACATCAAACGAAATTAAGATGTCATTATCAGTTAGAATTATATGTTGTAGTTCGTTAGCCAGATCATATGTATTATTTATACTTCTAGGGTTGCTAAACCCTGTTGTACCCCTTATTATATTGTTTAGCCATTTTGCAAGTTTATAACAATTGGAGTTCACGAATGACACTACCGGTCTTACCGGGATGTTAGCTGGTACTAGGTCCTCATTTAGGTTACATTTGTGGATTTTAGGTAAACAATATAGTGTAGCTACTCTAGGGTTGATGTTATAAAATTGTCTAATGTTAATTAAAGATGACGTTAGCGTTTTAATGGTACTATTGAACAACTTCGTGAAATTGATAGAAGGGTCAGTTTCTAAAATATTAAAATTATTTACATTAAGAAAGTATTCTACCATTCCTAAATAATCATCCTCATTGATTAAAACTAAAGTATTGCCCTTAAACGTTAGGTTGTGAGATCCTTATTTATTTATTTATTTATTTATTTATTTATTTATTTATTTATTTATTTATTCATTTATTCATTTATTCATTTATTCATTTATTCATTTATTCATTTATTCATTTATTCATTTATTCATTTATTCATTTATTCATTTATTCATTTATTCATTTATTCATTTATTCATTTATTCATTTATTCATTTATTCATTTATTCATTTATTCATTTATTCATTTATTCATTTATTCATTTATTCATTTATTCATTTATTCATTTATTCATTTATTCATTTATTCATTTATTCATTTATTCATTTATTCATTTATTCATTTATTCATTTATTCATTTATTCATTTATTCATTTATTCATTTATTCATTTATTCATTTATTCATTTATTCATTTATTCATTTATTCATTTATTCATTTATTCATTTATTCATTTATTCATTTATTCATTTATTCATTTATTCATTTATTCATTTATTCATTTATTCATTTATTCATTTATTCATTTATTCATTTATTCATTTATTCATTTATTCATTTATTCATTTATTCATTTATTCATTTATTCATTTATTCATTTATTCATTTATTCATTTATTCATTTATTCATTTATTCATTTATTCATTTATTCATTTATTCATTTATTCATTTATTCATTTATTCATTTATTCATTTATTCATTTATTCATTTATTCATTTATTCATTTATTCATTTATTCATTTATTCATTTATTCATTTATTCATTTATTCATTTATTCATTTATTCATTTATTCATTTATTCATTTATTCATTTATTCATTTATTCATTTATTCATTTATTCATTTATTCATTTATTCATTTATTCATTTATTCATTTATTCATTTATTCATTTATTCATTTATTCATTTATTCATTTATTCATTTATTCATTTATTCATTTATTCATTTATTCATTTATTCATTTATTCATTTATTCATTTATTCATTTATTCATTTATTCATTTATTCATTTATTCATTTATTCATTTATTCATTTATTCATTTATTCATTTATTCATTTATTCATTTATTCATTTATTCATTTATTCATTTATTCATTTATTCATTTATTCATTTATTCATTTATTCATTTATTCATTTATTCATTTATTCATTTATTCATTTATTCATTTATTCATTTATTCATTTATTCATTTATTCATTTATTCATTTATTCATTTATTCATTTATTCATTTATTCATTTATTCATTTATTCATTTATTCATTTATTCATTTATTCATTTATTCATTTATTCATTTATTCATTTATTCATTTATTCATTTATTCATTTATTCATTTATTCATTTATTCATTTATTCATTTATTCATTTATTCATTTATTCATTTATTCATTTATTCATTTATTCATTTATTCATTTATTCATTTATTCATTTATTCATTTATTCATTTATTCATTTATTCATTTATTCATTTATTCATTTATTCATTTATTCATTTATTCATTTATTCATTTATTCATTTATTCATTTATTCATTTATTCATTTATTCATTTATTCATTTATTCATTTATTCATTTATTCATTTATTCATTTATTCATTTATTCATTTATTCATTTATTCATTTATTCATTTATTCATTTATTCATTTATTCATTTATTCATTTATTCATTTATTCATTTATTCATTTATTCATTTATTCATTTATTCATTTATTCATTTATTCATTTATTCATTTATTCATTTATTCATTTATTCATTTATTCATTTATTCATTTATTCATTTATTCATTTATTCATTTATTCATTTATTCATTTATTCATTTATTCATTTATTCATTTATTCATTTATTCATTTATTCATTTATTCATTTATTCATTTATTCATTTATTCATTTATTCATTTATTCATTTATTCATTTATTCATTTATTCATTTATTCATTTATTCATTTATTCATTTATTCATTTATTCATTTATTCATTTATTCATTTATTCATTTATTCATTTATTCATTTATTCATTTATTCATTTATTCATTTATTCATTTATTCATTTATTCATTTATTCATTTATTCATTTATTCATTTATTCATTTATTCATTTATTCATTTATTCATTTATTCATTTATTCATTTATTCATTTATTCATTTATTCATTTATTCATTTATTCATTTATTCATTTATTCATTTATTCATTTATTCATTTATTCATTTATTCATTTATTCATTTATTCATTTATTCATTTATTCATTTATTCATTTATTCATTTATTCATTTATTCATTTATTCATTTATTCATTTATTCATTTATTCATTTATTCATTTATTCATTTATTCATTTATTCATTTATTCATTTATTCATTTATTCATTTATTCATTTATTCATTTATTCATTTATTCATTTATTCATTTATTCATTTATTCATTTATTCATTTATTCATTTATTCATTTATTCATTTATTCATTTATTCATTTATTCATTTATTCATTTATTCATTTATTCATTTATTCATTTATTCATTTATTCATTTATTCATTTATTCATTTATTCATTTATTCATTTATTCATTTATTCATTTATTCATTTATTCATTTATTCATTTATTCATTTATTCATTTATTCATTTATTCATTTATTCATTTATTCATTTATTCATTTATTCATTTATTCATTTATTCATTTATTCATTTATTCATTTATTCATTTATTCATTTATTCATTTATTCATTTATTCATTTATTCATTTATTCATTTATTCATTTATTCATTTATTCATTTATTCATTTATTCATTTATTCATTTATTCATTTATTCATTTATTCATTTATTCATTTATTCATTTATTCATTTATTCATTTATTCATTTATTCATTTATTCATTTATTCATTTATTCATTTATTCATTTATTCATTTATTCATTTATTCATTTATTCATTTATTCATTTATTCATTTATTCATTTATTCATTTATTCATTTATTCATTTATTCATTTATTCATTTATTCATTTATTCATTTATTCATTTATTCATTTATTCATTTATTCATTTATTCATTATTCATTTATTCATTTATTCATTTATTCATTTATTCATTTATTCATTTATTCATTTATTCATTTATTCATTTATTCATTTATTCATTTATTCATTTATTCATTTATTCATTTATTCATTTATTCATTTATTCATTTATTCATTTATTCATTTATTCATTTATTCATTTATTCATTTATTCATTTATTCATTTATTCATTTATTCATTTATTCATTTATTCATTTATTCATTTATTCATTTATTCATTTATTCATTTATTCATTTATTCATTTATTCATTTATTCATTTATTCATTTATTCATTTATTCATTTATTCATTTATTCATTTATTCATTTATTCATTTATTCATTTATTCATTTATTCATTTATTCATTTATTCATTTATTCATTTATTCATTTATTCATTTATTCATTTATTCATTTATTCATTTATTCATTTATTCATTTATTCATTTATTCATTTATTCATTTATTCATTTATTCATTTATTCATTTATTCATTTATTCATTTATTCATTTATTCATTTATTCATTTATTCATTTATTCATTTATTCATTTATTCATTTATTCATTTATTCATTTATTCATTTATTCATTTATTCATTTATTCATTTATTCATTTATTCATTTATTCATTTATTCATTTATTCATTTATTCATTTATTCATTTATTCATTTATTCATTTATTCATTTATTCATTTATTCATTTATTCATTTATTCATTTATTCATTTATTCATTTATTCATTTATTCATTTATTCATTTATTCATTTATTCATTTATTCATTTATTCATTTATTCATTTATTCATTTATTCATTTATTCATTTATTCATTTATTCATTTATTCATTTATTCATTTATTCATTTATTCATTTATTCATTTATTCATTTATTCATTTATTCATTTATTCATTTATTCATTTATTCATTTATTCATTTATTCATTTATTCATTTATTCATTTATTCATTTATTCATTTATTCATTTATTCATTTATTCATTTATTCATTTATTCATTTATTCATTTATTCATTTATTCATTTATTCATTTATTCATTTATTCATTTATTCATTTATTCATTTATTCATTTATTCATTTATTCATTTATTCATTTATTCATTTATTCATTTATTCATTTATTCATTTATTCATTTATTCATTTATTCATTTATTCATTTATTCATTTATTCATTTATTCATTTATTCATTTATTCATTTATTCATTTATTCATTTATTCATTTATTCATTTATTCATTTATTCATTTATTCATTTATTCATTTATTCATTTATTCATTTATTCATTTATTCATTTATTCATTTATTCATTTATTCATTTATTCATTTATTCATTTATTCATTTATTCATTTATTCATTTATTCATTTATTCATTTATTCATTTATTCATTTATTCATTTATTCATTTATTCATTTATTCATTTATTCATTTATTCATTTATTCATTTATTCATTTATTCATTTATTCATTTATTCATTTATTCATTTATTCATTTATTCATTTATTCATTTATTCATTTATTCATTTATTCATTTATTCATTTATTCATTTATTCATTTATTCATTTATTCATTTATTCATTTATTCATTTATTCATTTATTCATTTATTCATTTATTCATTTATTCATTTATTCATTTATTCATTTATTCATTTATTCATTTATTCATTTATTCATTTATTCATTTATTCATTTATTCATTTATTCATTTATTCATTTATTCATTTATTCATTTATTCATTTATTCATTTATTCATTTATTCATTTATTCATTTATTCATTTATTCATTTATTCATTTATTCATTTATTCATTTATTCATTTATTCATTTATTCATTTATTCATTTATTCATTTATTCATTTATTCATTTATTCATTTATTCATTTATTCATTTATTCATTTATTCATTTATTCATTTATTCATTTATTCATTTATTCATTTATTCATTTATTCATTTATTCATTTATTCATTTATTCATTTATTCATTTATTCATTTATTCATTTATTCATTTATTCATTTATTCATTTATTCATTTATTCATTTATTCATTTATTCATTTATTCATTTATTCATTTATTCATTTATTCATTTATTCATTTATTCATTTATTCATTTATTCATTTATTCATTTATTCATTTATTCATTTATTCATTTATTCATTTATTCATTTATTCATTTATTCATTTATTCATTTATTCATTTATTCATTTATTCATTTATTCATTTATTCATTTATTCATTTATTCATTTATTCATTTATTCATTTATTCATTTATTCATTTATTCATTTATTCATTTATTCATTTATTCATTTATTCATTTATTCATTTATTCATTTATTCATTTATTCATTTATTCATTTATTCATTTATTCATTTATTCATTTATTCATTTATTCATTTATTCATTTATTCATTTATTCATTTATTCATTTATTCATTTATTCATTTATTCATTTATTCATTTATTCATTTATTCATTTATTCATTTATTCATTTATTCATTTATTCATTTATTCATTTATTCATTTATT